>JAGKRU010000067.1:62192-216154 GCA_022884055.1 Russula griseocarnosa | reverse complement strand
GAAGGCCCTAACGGAGAAGCTGACGAACAACACCGACTACGACATGAACGACTAACCCACCACGTTCTCGACGTCCTGGAACGGCACGACCTCTACCTTAAACCTGAGAAGTGCAACTTTGCTCAACCAGAAACGAATACCTAGGCGTCATCGTGGCAACAACTCTCTCCGGATGGATCCCTCAAAACTCGATAGCGTCGCCATATGGCCAGTCCCACACAAACCCACCGACGTCCGAAAATTCCTCGGATTCACTGGCTATTACCGATACTTCGTCAAGGATTACTCTAAGATCGCCGACCACTCCTCGATCTCACAAAGAAGACCACCACCTGGCATTGGGGCCCCGGCAGGATCAGGCATTTTCCCACCTCAAAACACTCATGTGCTCACAACCGTCCTCACCAACCGACTTCGAGAAACGATTCTACCTTCAAACTGATGCATCCGCGTACGGCGTGGGCGCCGTACTCTCGCAAGCGGCAGAACCCAGGGCACCCTTACGACCAAAACTGGCGCTATCCGAAACTTCAAGCCCAAGCTGCACCCTATAGCATACTACTCAGCAACTTCACCCCCACTGAGCGGAACTACGACATATATGAACGAGAACTCCTTGCTATCATGAAATCCCTGGCACACGGCGACCCTACTTGGGTGGACAAAAGAACCGTTCACCATACTAACAGACCACGCGAACCTCCAGTACTGGAAATCCCCGAAGAACCTAAACCGACGCACAGCCCGATGGCACCGCCCTACAGGAGTACGATTTCAACATCGAATACGTACCTGGAAAAACCAATACCTCCGCCGACGCCCTATCCCGGCCCAACGACGCTGATGAAGGAAAGAATGACAACCAAGCAGTGACGATGCTCCCATCAGACAAATTCATCAACACCATCACGTCCACGAACAAGACCGACGGGCGCTGATGAACCTAGTGCACGATCACCCTACCGCCGGGCACCCCGGCAGAGATGAAACCATCCGAAAGGCCAAACAGCATACCACATGGTCAGGAATGAATCAATGGATCGCCAACTACATCAAGGGCTGTGCTACCTGTCAACAAAATAAAATCCTAACCCATCGGAAGAAAACCCAGCGTTCCGAATCCCGACGGAGGGTGAAGCGCTCCCCTTCCAGCAAATAGCCATGGACCTCATCACGGGTTTACCTAAGCACAGAGGGAAGGATGCGATACTAACCATCGTCGATCATGGATGTAGCAGGGCTGCAGTCTTCATTCCCTGCACTACTACGGTCACAGGACCAGGCATCGCTCAGCTGTACCTAGAACATGTCTACAAGTGTTCGGACTACCACGAAAATCATCAGCGTCGAGACCCCAGATCACTCCCATTTCGCTAAAGGGATCAATGAGCAACTCGGCATCCAACAGAATCTTTCCACAGCGTTTCACCTCAAACAGATGGCCTGTCCGAGCGAAAGAACCAATGGGTTGAACAATACCTCCGCCTAGTCACCTCCGCGTCCCCGGAAGACTGGACTCATTGGATATCTGTGGCAACAGCCGTGCACAACAACCGACGAAATGAGACCACGGGCTATCCCCAAATCAAGTCTTGTTGGGCTATGAAACCAATGTCTCCCCTCCACAACGCAACCATCAAGGAACCATGAGCACAGCAGCGCGTCACCATCATGAAGGAAAAACGAGAAATGGCCATTGATGCCATCACAAGGTGGCAAAACGGGGACAGCCCATCGCGTCACAATACCAAATCAATGATCAAGTGTGGCTTGATGCGACCAACCTGCTGATCCCCATCAAAAGACTAAGCTGGCTCCTAAGCGATACGGACCGTTCCGGATCATCAAAGAAATCAGCCCATGGCATATCGGTTGGAACTGCCTATCTCATGGCGGATCCACAACGTGTTCCACGCCTCGCTGCTCTTTCCCTACAGCGAAAGCACTGAGCATGGGCCGAACTTTACCCGACCACCCCCAGAACTAGTGGAGGGCAACAGGAATACGTAGTGGAACGAATCATCAATCATCGGTGGCGAAGGCGCCCGAAGCGCCTGGAATATCTCATCAAATGGGAGGGATGGCCGGAGTCCGATAACACCTGGGAGCCGAGGCCAACATCATGCCCCCGATCTATAAAAGAAGTATCACCGCCACACCCCATTGGGACAGATAAAAGCGACTGAAACGGTCCCTTTAATCAATGGAATCCCCCATCCCTACTGTCCCCTGCAAGGCCTTGGTCGGCGCATCACCAGGACTTCGACGCCTCTTCGAAGAAAAGGGCTTCTATCCTGAGCCAGACGAATCCGTCCACCACGCCCTCTTCCGCTGCCAGAACAATCTTCCCCCCGACCACGGCCTCCTCTCTCGCTACTGGTGCTTCCTCCACTACTGCCCCTGGCTCCTCCGCCTCCTCACCGGACCTCCATACCTCTACGCCCGCTTATGCAGCGCGTGCAAGACACCGGTAACTGGGACTCATGGCAGAGGTCCTTCGATTCCGGCGTTGCCACCACCTCCAGCTCGACTTGGCTTTGCGAATCGACGCCCTGCGTACAGAAGCGCGCAGCACCGCTGAGGACCTCGCCGCTGCAGAGGACGCTCGAGCTCCGCAGGCTCGGTCGTGTCGCCCAACCCTGTGTGGATTGCGATGTCATCCATATAAACCGACAGCCAGCCTTGTGCCACCTCCGTGCGAAAGATAGTGTTCATCATCATTTGAAAGGTGGCGGGGGAGTTGGTGAGGCCAAAGAACATGACAGTTGGCTCAAAGAGGCCCTCGGGTGTGAGAAATGCGGCCTTCCATTCGTCGCCAGGTTTAATCCTTATGTTGTTGTAGCCCCATCGAACGTCGAACTTGGTGAACAGGGTACAGCCACTGAGTCGATCGATGGTTTGGGGAATGAGGGGGGATACGTTGCGGTTCTTCTTAGTCCACTTGTTGATGGGCGATAGTCTTGGACGGGGCGTAATTTGCCATCCTTCTTTTTAACAAAGAAGAAGTTGGCGGCGTAAGGGCTCCAGGATTCTCGGATAGTTCCTCGTCGTAGGTGTTCTTCGACAAATCGGTGCATTTCCTCTTGCTCTGCGCGATTGAGGGGTAGGAGACGGGCGGGCAAGGTTGCTGGTGCATCGGGGAGTAGTTCTATTGCGTGGTCCCAGATAGTGTGGCGTGGTAGGCGTTGTGATTGTTCTTCGTCGAATACCTTTTTGTGTCTGGCGAAGGCGGGTGGTATGGTTCCTCTGGTTTGTTTGTTATTGGGTTTGGGGTGAATGGTCACCGATCCGATGTAGTACCGCCCGCGTTCTAGTTGTCTCCTTTGTCGAGGTATATTACGCTGTCGTGGGACAAATCGAGCCTTGTCTGCATCTGGGGCCCGCAAGATGATGGGTAGTTGAGTATGGTCGATCCATCCTTTAGCCCAGTCGATGTTAGGTTGCACCGCTGCGAACCATGAGTATCCTAGGATTGCTTGGTTTTTGCCTAGGTCCGTGAGGAAGAATCGGAGGTTGGTGCGCTTAGTTCCCGTGGTGACCTGTAAGTCCGTATAATACTGCAGCTTTCCTGCCTTGTTTTCCGTATTATCCACATTATAGAGCGTCCTTGGTTCATCTAGTTGTTTGATAGGAAGTCGTAGCCATTTTGCAAGGGAGAGGTTGAGGAAATTTTCCGTCGCTCCTGAATCGATCAAGGCGACGATTTCGGCCCTTTTCGCTTTTGTCTGAGTATAGCAGCGGACTGTCATTGATTTTCGTGCTGAGATATATACATCATCTTTAAGCGTCCGTCTAATTAAGGCCGACCTAATTAGACTGTTTAAAAAATCCGGTTGAGGCCCTTGTCCCAACTCCTGGATAAGTTGTTTTCGGTCGTCGAAGGTCATGGAGTCCATTTGGCTTTTTATGTGGGCCACACGGTCGATTTCGGGTTCTTGGTAGTTATCCCCGTATGGATCTTCTGGCTCAAAGTCTATGAGGTTGATTCGTTTCTTGTTCTTCTGGTTTGGGCGATTCGGACATTCCCTGGCAAAGTGGCCATGTTGTCCGCACTGGAAGCATGCTCCGCTGCGAGCGGGTGTTGTTGGTCCTGCAAGGTTGATTCGTCCCGGGCCTCGCCTCGGGGGCGCTCGGTTCCTTCCCAAGTCCATCGGGACTGGTTGGTTGTTCATCCAACGCGGGGCGTTTGAGGAGTTGTATGCAGGTCGCTGAGGCGGTCTGTAGTTCGAGTACTGCCGATTTGGGTTGTTGTGATCGTAGAACGGTCGTGGGGGTGCCCTTTGTTGGAATCTCCCTTGTCCTTGATAGAGGGAGGGGTGGTGCGCCCTGGTTCCCTTCAATGCCTGCTGCTGGGCTAGGATTTGCTTGACCTCATTTTGTGCCTGGACGCTCTGGACCGCCCTTTCTTTGATGGCAGGGTAGGTTTCAACCGTGGGCGCCCTCTTTACGTCCTTGAGGGTCTCCGGCGTCAATCCTGCTAGGAACTGTCGTATGGTCTCGGGGTTTCCGGTAGTGTAGTTTGCCAATCGGGCCAATTCTTCGAATTTGCTGATGTACTCGTCAATTTGATCCCCTTTCATAGAGTGAGTTTGTAGTTCAGTGCGTGCCCGTTCTTCTTTGGCCGTGTCCTGGAATTGTGCCTCGAATTCGTCCAGGAATTGTTCCCATAGGGCTGGGACGTTGTCCACGGCGGGGTCCAAGTGATCTAAAAATTCTCCTGCATCGCGTACCCATCCTGCAACTCGTGGTCCTCTCATGTGTGTAAGGGTGAATGCGATCTTCTTCATGGGGAATTGTGTCCTGCGACGTCACTGTTAAGCCTGAAGTACATTTTGACGTCTTCGATGAAGGCGTCGGCTTTCGTCCTATCCCCATCGAAGGGATCTGGTCGGCTTCCCATTGTTCGTACATCGGCTGCTGCGGCCACTGGTACCATTGCATTTCCTAGTCCCCCTCCTCCTCCACCGCCTCCACCTCCACCTCCACCTCCACCTCCTCCGCCCCCGCCTCCTCCTCCAGGGTTGGAGGGTGGGAGTCGTTTGAAGGCTTTATTGAAGGCGGTTTTGAGGGATTCGGCGGTAGCGGGGTTTCCCGTTCCCCTTGTGGGGTTGGAAGAGGTTCCTGTGCTGGTATGGGTGGTTGACATCGTTGTCATTAGTGTTCGTTGCTGGAGCGGTGGGTTACTGATTTTCGATGGGGTGGCTAGGAAGAAATTTCGGTGCTGGGAGGATGGGTTACTCGGGGTTCTTTCAATTTGCACCGGGCTGTGTCTGATGGTCTGGTCGATCGGATCTGTCTCGTCGTCTGATGGCTCTTCCCCTATCTCCTGGGGATTTCCTGAAGGGCTTGGTGCTCTGTCGTCTTCGTGTAGGATGTCTCTTTGGTAGGCTGGTGGAGAATCTGGCTTTGGTGCGTCTGTTGCTTCGATAGTCGTATCGAAATTATGTGCGTCGTCGAATTCTTCTCCTAATAGGAAGTTTCTGTTGTCTGGAGTGACGTGGATCTTGTACCACTTGTTACTGAATAGCGCTACCGGTATGCTTCGTTTGATTCGTAGTTTGTCGCTCTCGCAGAAGACCAGGTACTGCTTTCCTGTCTTGTTATGTTCGTTGTATCGTTCGACCAAGATGATTCTTGAGTTTGGTCGGTATCTGACTAGTTCCTCGTCCTTGAGGTAGAATTCCTCGAGCTCGTCGTACGGATCAGCCACCGTAGCTTTGTATTGAAGAAAGTTGAGTCTAGTGTCACCGCCGCTACTAGCGACCGTAATGGAGTGAACTTTGCGTAGTACTTGAAGTAGAAAAGCTAAGGGCTAAGCCCCTTAGATGCGTCTGAGTAAGGGTCCGTAGCCTCTGTACGTTATACCAGAGGTTCCCCTTGTGAAGTAGAGAGCTCGAGCGAAGAGAAGAAGGTCGTTGGTCACTAGCCTTGTATTCTGATAGACAGGAGACTCAACTTGGAGCTTCCCAATCCAAGTTGAAGCCGTATAAATACATCCCTGACTGGACTAATGGAGACGCGAACCCGTAGACGGAGAAATCAGTATGGGTAAGTAACTAATTCAACTGTACTACCCGACTGTCCCAAGAATGCCCGACGGAACGATAACAAGCCGATGGATACAATTACAAACCCCGGACAATCCGTATCAGTAGCTCAAACTCCGAGAAATCCAGAAGAGCAGCCCGCACTGCTATCAATCCTATGCATTTAGTTCACAAGCCGACGATCGAGGGAATCACACGACACAAGACACCGAAACGAGAACAAACCCTGAAGCCCGGATCCTGAATGGAGCTTACCCCTGTCCGTAAGGCGTACAAGCTAGCCTTACCCCAGAGAGCCGGTTACAGAGCGGGTGCTGGCTGAGGGTACCATTCGTAGATAGGGCCCTCGACCGGCGAATCAAGCTAGACTCAAGCTTGAAAATCGTGTAACGTCGTGGGATCGACGTTGAGCCGCCACTCTAGGTAGGAGCACATCTCCTGCTCCCATCTGGTTGATCTCCCGAAGCGCGAACGTACCCTTGATCAACAATACACCACGACTTGTTAGAGTAAGCGTCGTCACATATAATCTTGGATGCCAGCATGAACGCTGAAACAAATAGGCGATGGCCAGAAGACCCCTTAGCAGCGGAAGCCGGGCCTTGAGGCGTTGGATGAGATACAACGCGACGAATGTCACAGATACGTGCAGCCGCGTGCGGTGAAGGGCATAAACGATAAAGTGGTCCAGCCGCGGGGTTTGAGTAGTAGAAGGCGGTGCGGGAGGGAGGGGCACGTCTGGGCATGCGAATAAGTGGGAAACGAAACGAGCACAGAGCCTACTAAGTGCTCGTGTCCATGATACAGGTCATTCCCACTGATGCCTTCCTTATAGCGTATTGATGTCGTCCAAGTCGTCCACGTCCAAGCAAGAGCAAGAGAGGGGAGAGAGAGAATGATATTTGAAAGGTGGCCGGCCGGCGTCACCTGAGTGGCGAGGCGCATCACGTGTCCAAGGCGTGGCAGCCCCACCCTCGGCAACGTCCGTGCTCGCTGTCCATGCTCATTGCCTCTGACGGTGAGCATACATATCTCCATACATCCCTTACGAATATATCATTGTACTCATTTTAATGAGTAGAATCTAAATGATACAGTTATGAATTGAAATAGTCGGATTTGCGGTGCCACCACCCCTGGGAAAAGTAGGGCCGGCTAACCGGACCTGTGCCCGGGATTTTCCTACACGTTTCCCAAACTCGGCAAGTGGCAACTTCACGCGCGACTTCATTGCCTCCCACGGTGTCAACCACACTGTGCTCATTGTCCCTGACAGTGAGCACACCTTTTTTCACTTATCCCCTTTCTCCCTCATAGAATATATGAAACATTTATATCACTGGGTTCGTATTGATGAGTAGAATACAAATATAATGCTTATAAATTAAAATAAAGAGTTTTGAGGGCTTCAGAGTACGTAAACTATTTAAAGTTAGAGTGGCTATTTGTAGAAGGAATAAAATAGCCATAAATGTGAAAATATTTTTGAAGATAGATGAGATCAGAATATAGGGGGTGCCCTGCCAACTCTAAGACATCCAATCAGCCAGTCCTGAGTTATTCAATCTAAACTGATTTTAAAGATAGCCAAATAACTCAAGACTGGCTGATTGAATCTCTTAGAGTTGGCAGAGCACCCCCTAGATTCTGATCTCATCTACCTCCCCAAATATTTTCACATTTATTGCTATTTACTTCTCAATAGGCCACTACTTGAGTTGGTACTCTCTATATTGAACTGTGATCATGTGGTTATTGCAGCAAGCTCAGTTGGAGATTTTCATATCTTAAGAAATAGAACAGCCATAAATATGAACATATCTGGGGAGGTAGATGAAATCAGAATCTAGGGGGTGCTCTGCCAACTCTAAGAGATTCAATCAGCCAGTCTTGAGTTATTTGGCTATCTTTAAAATCAGTTTAGATTGAATAACTCAGGACTGGCTGATTGGATGTCTTAGAGTTGGCAGGGCACCCCCTATATTCTGATCTCATCTATCTTCAAAAATATTTTCACATTTATGGCTATTTTATTCCTTCTACAAATAGCCACTCTAACTTTAAATAGTTTACGTACTCTGAAGCCCTCAAAACTCTTTATTTTAATTTATAAGCATTATATTTGTATTCTACTCATCAATACGAACCCAGTGATATAAATGTTTCATATATTCTATGAGGGAGAAAGGGGGATAAGTGAAAAAAGGTGTGCTCACTGTCAGGGACAATGAGCACAGTGTGGTTGACACCGTGGGAGGCAATGAAGTCGCGCGTGAAGTTGCCACTTGCCGAGTTTGGGAAACGTGTAGGAAAATCCCGGGGCACAGGTCCGGTTAGCCGGCCCTACTTTTCCCAGGGGTGGTGGCACCGCAAATCCGACTATTTCAATTCATAACTGTATCATTTAGATTCTACTCATTAAAATGAGTACAATGATATATTCGTAAGGGATGTATGGAGATATGTATGCTCACCGTCAGAGGCAATGAGCATGGACAGCGAGCACGGACGTTGCCGAGGGTGGGGCTGCCACGCCTTGGACACGTGATGCGCCTCGCCACTCAGGTGACGCCGGCCGGCCACCTTTCAAATATCATTCTCTCTCTCCCCTCTCTTGCTCTTGCTTGGACGTGGACGACTTGGACGACATCAATACGCTATAAGGAAGGCATCAGTGGGAATGACCTGTATCATGGACACGAGCACTTAGTAGGCTCTGTGCTCGTTTCGTTTCCCACTTATTCGCATGCCCAGACGTGCCCCTCTCTCCCGCACCGCCTTCTACTACTCAAACCCCGCGGCTGGACCACTTTATCGTTTATGCCCTTCACCGCACGCGGCTGCACGTATCTGTGACATTCGTCGCGTTGTATCTCATCCAACGCCTCAAGGCCCGGCTTCCGCTGCTAAGGGGTCTTCTGGCCATCGCCTATTTGTTTCAGCGTTCATGCTGGCATCCAAGATTATATGTGACGACGCTTACTCTAACAAGTCGTGGTGTATTGTTGATCAAGGGTACGTTCGCGCTTCGGGAGATCAACCAGATGGGAGCAGGAGATGTGCTCCTACCTAGAGTGGCGGCTCAACGTCGATCCCACGACGTTACACGATTTTCAAGCTTGAGTCTAGCTTGATTCGCCGGTCGAGGGCCCTATCTACGAATGGTACCCTCAGCCAGCACCCGCTCCATTCTCCTACCAGAGTATGGGAAATAGTATAAACTCAAGTACGTGTTCTTCTATTCCTGCATTCGCTTCCCGCTTACCCTTGTCGAAAGACGCCCCCGTTATTTCCAGTCCATCGATCCGAACATACCCCTCATCCCCCCCCCCCCCCCCCCCCCGATACCCCAGAGGCCTCCTACTCGGCCTTGTCCTCTCCCGCGTCTTCGGGTTCGCCGCAAACGCCGGGCCAGGATTCATCACGGTTGTGTTGGCAGATTCGAGCCCGGTCGATGTTCCTGTCATCCACACAGCCACGGATCAACCTCTATCCTAGTAAAGCCTGTTGCGCCTGCCGTCCCTACTTCGTCGGCCGTAGCTCTCAAAAAGCCAAAGACCGCGTGCTGCCAATTGCGTATGCCACGCGGGCTGTCTGGTAATCGACTTGATTCTCGTCTGGTGCTCTTTTTATTTTCCTTCTTGGTCTCTCGTTTCCTCACTTAGATGGATATCTTTGCAGTGCTTTATCTCTCGTCGTCTCCCACAGCCATGGATCAACCTCTGCTAGTAAAGCCTACTATAGCTCCCAAAAAGCCAAAGACTGCGTGCGGTCAATTTGCGTACGCGACGCGGGGTGTTTGGCAATCGCCTTTATCCCTGTTCTACTGCTTGTTTGGTGCTCCGCACGGTCTTGATGACAGCACAACCGACTCATTACATTTTCGGGAGAAGAACATTATATTTTGATCTATAAACAATATATTTATGTTCTACTTATTAGTCTGAATCCATTGATATAAAGTAGTGGAAATTGTCAAGCTCATCATCTCTGATGACAAGCTCGACGTGGGAGACGGATGTCGCCTTGCCGAGGGGGGACAGACGCGTCCAGTGATTCGGGTCAACCCTGGTCACAGTATTATCAGAACACAACATGAGAACAAGAGGAACACACGGGCCCCGGCACCTGTGGATCGACGGCGATGTGATAATCAGGTGAAGCGAAACCGGAGCCGGGCCGTACATAATCCCTTTTGCTTGGCCTGACAATATTCGAAACCGGAGCCTCTAAGCTCAGAGAGGTTACACCCCGCTCCCAATTCCAGGATGATCGGCCATTCAGTAAGTTACGTGCATAGCAACGAAATCCATGGACCAATGGCTATCATGGCACCCGAACAAAGGTAAGTTATACATTGACGAAGATCTGATGACTCCGACTCACCAGAAGTATTTTCAAAGGCATTATTGCTCACAGTGACGCCTCTTTTTTACTATCAGATCCACCTAGTAGTATCTAGGACGAGATCTGACCTTCACTGCAGTCAATTCGCCCACTACATAGGGTATGAGTGAGATTACCAGCCGGCCCAGTGACATCGCTAGAGACGTCCCCCAAAACTGTCGAAGCATCACCACAATCCAATATACGAACGGTTGCCAGGACCGACAACTGAATCACCGAGGCACGAGTCATGTCTCCGTCTACATTCTCCCAAATTGTGAGAAATCGAGCTGCTCGGTTAGGGCCATAAGCAGCCTAAGCTCCTCACTAACTTAGGACAGCCTCCCGTCAACCGAACGCCGCGCACGGTGTAGTTGACTCGCCGAGATTTTCTTTCGGGAGGAACACTACGCTCTCTAACGCTCGTTCTTCCCCCTCCTCTCTGTTACGGACGCGCCCCCTCGATCTAATTCGCTAATTCGACCAATTTCCACAGGACGCAGAGGAACGGCGTAGTTCACCATACTAGCCCAGGGTAATACTTCACACCACATACAAATTTCACCGTTTGCTAACATCATTTTTAGTAAAGACGATGTCTTTCAAGGCTCCCAGACCACCTCGATCTCACTCGCGATCTTCCTCGCTGTCTAGAGGACCATCTACATTGTCCTCCAAAGACGTTACCCCACGTAGCCATCGTCTTGTTCCACCATCAAATGTTTCAAATACGCGCGGTGGTTACGGGACAAAAAAACGTGTTCAGCGCTATCATACTGTTTTAGCTGAGCCATTAGGACGTGTTTTTGTACAGAAGCCAGCCCTCTCTCGAACATCGACAGCAGCAGCCGTCCACCCAGAAGAACCTGCCTTAGACGACGATTCCTTTGTGAACACCGGTGATGCAGAGCTGCCAGAGCCCTTTCCGATCTTTGTACTGGCTGGAGAGAAGGACCCTGAACTTCGGCGACAACGCCAGCGACGAAAGAAGGAGCGACAGTGGGCAAAGTGGGAAAACGAGACTATACCGTCGCTACTCCGGCCATACTTACAAATTCTTCGTGAATCCGATAACCTTCGCACGCTGAACCGTCATTCTGGTGTCACCTTGCCTTGTTTGTGTGAAAGACGGAGAATTAATGTGACCTGCGTTTTTTTCGAGCGTAAGTTGTTCACTCGGGCCCTCAATATGTTCAACATTTGTTAACATGATCCTATAGGTCTCGAATCCATACAGATTTGCTACTGCGAGTGCTACCCTGCGCCCGTGCAACTACTACAACGTGGGCTTTTCCCTTGTACGCCAACAGCACCCACACTAGCTATTGACCTCAAGATGTTGGAACTTACTCGTGAACTCTTCCTCCGAGTTGCTCCAAACAACACCGCTTGGTGTGAAACGCTCGAAAGCGTCCTGGGTGCACACAAGTACAAGATGATGACTCAGGTGAGCTACTGAACCAATCGTTTTCTGTTCGTATTAATATGGTAGTTTAATTAGCATAATTTACGGCGACGCTTTGGCAACACGCTATTGTGGTACAATAGCCTTGTTAATAACACGCATAAACACATCCAAGATCTATTGGCTGCACATAAACAACCGTTGGGTATGTGACCCCGATCCGGACCTCACCGTCTATGGATATCTCGGTTCGCTGACGATGCAGAGTCATGTAGAAGGCCCTAACAACTCATCTGAAAAAAATATCCGAATGAGGCCAAGCGATTACCTTCGACAACGCTGTCCTACATGTTTCGGCGGCTTAGAGCACCACAATAATGATTTTGTGTGAGTGCATTTTATCCTGTTGGTGCTTCGTGTATTGATTCTACTGCGCAGCGCCGATATTGTGGTCTGTATAGACGCGTGTTTTACCCAAAAGCGCAACAAGACAAAAGGAAAAAACGGTCACCGCGATCCCCCGAATCATCATCCGTCTTCGGTCTTCATCCCTGAGGCTGACGTGAAGGTGGTAGAAGATTTCATCGAAAGCTGCCGGACAGTCGCCCTCGCCATGCCCAGAACAGCAGTGCTGGTGACGACGGATACGAGGCAGGCATGCACGTCCCTACATCCGTTCTCAATGGATGTAACGACTCCTTTGTGGCCGCCGACGAAAAGCGAGAGAAGGCAAGCACACAGTTCTTTGCAGATACGGGTCTTGTGGCACTTCTGTGCCGTCACGACCGTCCATTGTGGACAATAAATATGACTTCAGCAGGTGAAAAACAGCATTATGCAGTAGCGTTGCTCCAACGTCTTTTTGAACACATTCCGACTCATATGACCGTGGGCGTACTGTATGACATTGGCTGCCAGCTGCATCGGAGTTGCGAAAAGTGGGGCTTTCTCGAGGGGTTGCTCCCGAGAATCACCTTCGGGATTTCTGTTTTCCACGCGTATGGCCATCAGTGGCCATGTCAGGTTGTTTATCACCCCGGAAGTGTCGTGGATTTGGGCTGACAGACGGAGAGGGATGTGAACGCTTCTGGAGTTCGCTAAAGAAGCTAATACCGGGTTTAAGGGTCTCGGGTGTAAGTGTCCTATTCTTTTACTTCTTGATTCTAATTTTGCCCTCCGGCTCTAGTACCATCAGCGCGTACTTATCCTTGACAATCAAATCCGGTTCCTCGATGAAAGATCACGCGATGGCATCGGCCACTGGCTGTACCGGCGATGGTACCACTGCCAACAGAAGAAACGAGAAGCAACTGTCGCACTGTCTGCATGTGCTGTAGGAGAAGATGACCTTCGCGCAGAGTGGGCTGCACAAGTGCAGGAGCAAACAAAACCATTGCCACGTAAGTTGGCTCACATCCCTATCAATATTGCTCTGACGAGATCATCATCGAGATGGTTTTTAGGTCAATCACGCGACCAGGCCTTACACGCCATCGACAACATCCTGGCGCTGGAGAAGTCCCTTACATTGTTGAATGAGAATATCCGCACCCTTGAACTACAATTGATGAGAAATGCCATCGTTGATGGTTCTGATGTCCTACAGGAACTCGAAAGCTCACGTTTACAGCATGGTCGAATTGTCGACTCGCTACGTCGTAAGCGAGCGGCTCTTGGAGTCGATGAGCATGCGCATCTCGCTTTGCTCCGTCGAAATGACTTTCTTCGTATTCGTATGAATGCCCGGTCTCTGAAGCGGCGAATCCGTGATCGTCTTCGCCAACGTAAGTTCGAGCTGGAGAGGCTGGAGAGAGCTTATCGTCACACCATCAATGGTACATGACCTCGACTTGTTTTTTATTTCACACACTAACAATACTCAATAGAAAAAAATCTTCGATCACACGCCGAGTCCTCAGTCAAGCGCCGTGAACCAACAATAAATAAACTTGCGAAGACCTACAATGACCTCTGCAACCAGCTTACAGGTCTCATTGCCAGTGGTCGTGCACCGCCAGGTTCTGCAGCACCTCAACCGATTCAGCGCGATGGTCTGTTCAAGCTCGACGTCGATGATGACATCTGGCAAGATGTTGGTCTGGATGGGGAATATGATGGTGGGATTCCGAGGTGGCTGGGTGATGAAGAGGTACGCTCGGGGATTCAAGCCCTACTCCAGCATGATCGGTGCCGCGAGGAGGAGCTTCGACTGAGGAAGGAACGCTGTAATCTACAGCAATGGTTTATGGAGGAATGGGACCGTGTCAAGGCAGCACGGGGGGCAGCTGGTAAGCGTCCAGTCATTCACTCTCGAGCGCTACTAATATTTCTCCTCAGCCTCTGATGCTGATATTTTATATCAGATTGAACTACATGCACAGCGCCTGTGCCAACTCTACGTGACATGGGAGACACATATCTTCTCCATCCCACCTCTCCATCCTGTGCCTTCGTTTTGGGGACCATCCGATACGGAGTTGATGAATGCACGATCACAAAGGTTTCTTGCAAGCTCGGATACCCGCGTTCAGTAGATCAATTAGGTGGCAAGGATGATGACGACAGTGATGAATCTGAGGTCGAGGGTGATGAAGACACGGATGACCATTTTGGCCATCTGTTCGATCTTGCGGAGGCTGCTCATTTAGCAGACGTTTATCATATTGACGAAGGTATTGTACCATTACTAGAGGATTACAATTCTACTCCTAATAGTTCTCCACGGAAACGCAGCCGTTTATAGACAGTTTGAACCGCCCCTATGGCATTCTAACCTACGAACTTGGTTTTAATTTACTCCCAACGTCTCGTATTCCATCGACACCGCCACCGAGTCTATCCGATATACGACCGTACGCGCCGTTGAGCCTGATGAAGAGCTCTGCATCTATTACGGGTCAAACCTCTGGTTCAAACCCGTCGATATCCCAATCTCAGACGAACGTACTACTCGCGCAGATACCGAACTCGACGAAGACGGCTGGGGCGGGCTCTCTGCCGTCGCCAGTTTAGCAACCCCACCAAAACGCGTTCCACAAGATATGCCAAATCCAAACGAAATCCTACCCGATGGAGGACCTCCCATTCACCAGGGTCAAACTTACCTCTGACGAGGACGACGAAGAGACATCAGAGACGGTCCGTACAGGTGAGCATGTCCCGCGCTTCCCGCGCGTCTCCTGATGCCCAATACAAGTACAGGCATGGGCCGTGGACATCCCAGACCCACGACACATAACCTCAGCACTGAAGTATATATATCTCCTTCCGTAATCTATCCCTCCACCAAACACTCATCCTTACCTTCAGATGGCTCAAATCATCAGGCCTTGACACACCAACTCTTTCACACCTCAAAACGCGTCCGCAAGTCCCAACCGGCACGCACTCAACTCTCCTCTTAACCAGCACGTCCCCAACCGTGCCGGAGCTCCCACCAATCCTCGACCTTGCACCGCCCTACCAACGAACAGTCCCGCGCAGCGCAGCGCTCACGCCAACCTCGCTAGCGCTAAAGAACGCGCTCTGGCCGACGGTCTTCGCGCCGCGACGTAAAGGCGAACCCGAAGACTGGAGCCGCGCCCGTGCACAGTGGGCCTGCGCTGCGATGCTACGCGTCGTGAGGGAGGCGCGAGCGGCGCGCGCCGCAGGAGAGGTACGTATGTGCTTGTCTGCTTTCTACGTAAGGACACGCGTACCTCATACTCATTACCCACCGGATCCCCAGCTCCCATCGCGTCATACGTCCCATCGCCGCCAGAAGAGCCCACATGGCCCTCGTACCTAGCGCGCGACACGCGCATATCCTCCGCGCACCCTCTGCGCCACGCCGCACTCAACGTCGTGCGTGCGCTCGCCGACTCGACTACTTCCACCTCAGCCTCAGCCTCCGCCTCCACCACCCCCGCCGCCGCCGCATCAATCCTATCCCACTGACACCGACTCCCGCCCCCGTAAAGAACGGCCAGCACTACCTGCTCACGTCGCGCGCGCTATTTGGGACTTCTCAGTTGTGATGTAGAAGGCGACAAGCTACGTGTGGTTTACCACTTCATTAAGAGGTAAGGTAGTTGGTTTTAAGACCACGAATCTTTTTATCGTCTCTTGGTCTTTCAGTGTGATCGCCACACATCCGTTCGAGACTGCTCGTGAGTCCCTCCTCCCATTACGCTTGGCTCCTGACACACGCTGGTACTTTTAGTTTCTCTTCATGGGATGCTTTCCACGAACATTCAACTCGATGGTTTGAAGACCCAGAAACATGAAAGTAGCTGCTAGAGGACTGGGTGATCTATGGAATGGAGTGACATGGGTTTTGTTGAAGGTTGAGCAGTTGAGTGGTTAAAGGGTGCAGCAAAGGTAGTGTTACTCAGTCTTGATTATAATATTGAATTTGTATGAGAATTCCGAAGCCTCAATACACTTTTACTATCATAAAATATGTTTTTGACCTTTGTTGCCAAATGCTCCAGGGCAACTTTAGATGTCCTGGACCATTGTTGTCTTGCTCCAGGCCATCTTTGTATGTCCTGGACCTTTATTGCCACATGCTCCAGAGCATCCTCTGATGTCCTGGACCTTTATTACCCTAAGGCAGTCTTGCTCCAGACCATCTTTGTATGTCCTGGACCTTTATTGCAACATGCTCCAGAGCATCTTTGAATGTCCTGGACCTTTGTTGCTACATGCTCTAGAGCATCTTATATGTTCCGGACCTTTGTTGTCTTGCTCCAGACCATCTTTGGATATCCTAGACCTTTTTTGCCACATGCTCTAGAGCATCTTTAGATGTCCTGGACCTTTCTTTTGCTAAGGCAATCTTGCTCCAGACCATCTTTAAATGTCCTGGACCTTTGTTGCTACATGCTCTAGAGCATCTTAGATGTCCTGGACCTTTGTTGCTACATGCTCTAGAGCATCTTAGATGTCCTGGACCTTTGTTGTCTTGCTCTAGACCATCTTTAGATGTCCTAGACCTTTTTGCCACATGCTCCAGAGCATCTTTGGATGTCCTGGACTATTGTTTTGCTAAAACAATCTTGCTCCAGACCATCTTTAAATGTCCTGGACCTTTGTTGCTACATGCTCTAGAGCATCTTGATATCCTGGACCTTTGTTGCCACATGCTCCAGAGCATCTTTGGATGTCCTGGACCATTTTTTTGCTAGAATAATCTTGCTCCGGACCATCTTTAAATGTCCTGGACCTTTGTTGCCACATGCTCCAGAGCATCTTTAGATGTCCTGGACTATTACTAGCATGGCACAATCATAGTCCGGATCATATTTAAATCTTAGAAACTATTTCCTAATCTATTCTTAAATGTGTTATTGTAAACTAGGTTAGCAACTCTATATCTTTATAACAATTATAACAAGCAAAACATTTTTATATCTCAAGAAAAGGACCCCAGACACTTAGTGACATTAGTGTCACATGTGGAATAGTCCAGGATAAAACACTTATCCCGGGTCAAGTGGGACATTGGGATAAACAGTTACCA
This sequence comes from Russula griseocarnosa, assembly GCA_022884055.1. Classification (NCBI taxonomy): domain Eukaryota; kingdom Fungi; phylum Basidiomycota; class Agaricomycetes; order Russulales; family Russulaceae; genus Russula; species Russula griseocarnosa. The sequence goes on along the minus strand of JAGKRU010000067.1, from coordinate 198,813 downwards.
TAGTGGACCATTCCAGGTTTCCCCGGGACAAAAGCATTTGTCCCGGACATGAATAAATTTACTCTAGGAAGAAAAAGATTTGTCCTGGGAAAAAACAGATTTGTCCCAGGCAAAAACAGATTTGTCCCTGGGAGCCTTAACAATAATATCCCTATTAGGGTTAATGGCTATGAGGGACAATTAACCCTAATAGGGTTGGGAAAAGGGTAGCCTGAAGTGACCGCGTCCCGCGGTACTCGGCGTTTGATGGTGGCATCCGCGACTTGGGACCGCACCTCGGGGGCAAGCGAGAGTAACTCGCGCTGGGTGACGGTGATGGGGGTCTCCATTGCGCGTTCGTAGACGGTGCGGGCGACGAGGGGGTCGAAAATTTTCGCGGTGTTGTGAAACCCGGGCTCGCTCCTTCCCGCCACGGGTGCTTTTATCGCGGGACGGGATGGTCCTGGTATGACTCCGTGAGTAGCATCAGGGGCTGAGGCGTACAGGTGTTCTGGTTCCTGGGGGGTTTCCGGGGCCTTGCCCTTCTTGGCTCCGGCCGTCTCCTGCTCTTCTGACGGGGCTGTTTCGGTGGGTTGCCTTTCTGGAGCCGCGCTGCTGCTACCGCCGCCGGCGTTATTTCCAGTTCCAGCGCGGCCGCGCTTGTGCGGTGGTAGGGTGGTTATAACCACTTCGGGGCGGGGAGGGAAAGGTCGCTTCAGGGCGTATACCCCGGCGGGCAATTCCTTCGGTCCCTGTACTGCGTTAGGCGCGGGATAGCTATAATAAGACTGACCCGCTGTAGCGTGCGAAGGCGCTGTCGCGGCCGGAGCTGCCGTCACCTCGACGTACATCTGCGCGGCCATCTGTCCGGGGTTCTGCCGGTGCCATTCCTCGACGCGGTCGCGCATCCAGGTTCTGGGAATGTTCCGGGGTACCATCACACCTGTGGGAAGGACTACCTTACCTTCGGGATTGCGTTTGCACTTCCCGAACCGGGTGAATTCCTCCACAATTTCGCACTCCCGGATGAAGTGGCCGGGCACTCCGCAAAAGTTGCAGACACTGCCTCCAGCCGCGTTCGTCCCCGCAGAGGCGGCTCCCGAGGGTCTTGGCCTACTGGGCCCGCCTGTTGGGTTTGCAGGATGTTCTTGACGGTCTCGGAGAGGGTGGCGATGGCGGCGGTGAGGGTCTCGAGCTTGACCTGGGTAGCGTCTACTTGAGCCGGCGAGGTCTGAGTCGGAGTTGAGAATAAAGCTGCATTTTGCGTTGGTGCCGCCAAAGCTGTCGAAGCGCCCCTGAGTACGTAGTGTGCCGCCTCGTAGATGTCGGACAGCGCGTAGGGGTCGTCAGGGAAATGGTCGATCAATTTTTGCTGGAGGCGCTGCCGTACTTTTGCTTCAAGCTGGGGCCCAAGCCGCGGAAGAAAGACCGAGATTGTTCCTGTGTTGCCAGCCGATTTTTGCTGATCAGGTACCGCGAGATGAGCAGGAACCGGCAGTGGTATTCGCCGAGTTCGGCCGAGCTGACAATGGTAGTGCGCGCATAGTGGCCGATCACCAAGTCTAGGTCCTGGATCGAGAAGGTTTGGTCGCTTACGGAGCCCGGGTATAGTTTAAAGATCTCCGCTTTGAAATCTTCATATGTCTTGGTCGCGTCTTGCCAGGCCTCCGTCGACTTCCAGAGGTTCTCCGTCTGGACTTTGAGGTATTTGAGGGCACCCTTCTTGCGGTCTGGGTTGTCGGCTACGTTGTGGAGGTTAAAAAGATCTTCAAGATCCGAAAAATACCTAGCAAGCTCCTCGGGCCTGCTGTCGTCGAAGCTGGGCGCCGAGCGCTCGCTCCGGCCGGGTAAATTTGATAGTGCCATTATTGGTAAGGCGGGGGGCTGTGCTGGTGGCGGTGGCTGTTGTTGTTGTTGCAGTTGGTGGGCGCCTGTCGCGGGCAGAGCTTGTACCTGAGCCGGAACTGGGGCGTTTATTGTCTGATTCGGAATTGAGGCGGGTCGGGTTGTAGCCGGCGCGCTTGCTCTTGCGGGTGGTGACGTTGGGGTGTTGCCGGGTTGCTGATTAGTTGAGGCTGAGTTCGGGCCGTCGGCTGTGCTGACTGCGCCTTCATTCAGGATCGAGTGTTTGGCGCCGTTGGAATGACGAGGTGCTCGACTTCTTCTTCGCTGGGGCCCGCGCTAGGCGAATGCGGGTTCGAGTTCGGTTCGCTAAGGTCGCTAAGTTCGCTTGTGGTGCCCGGAGTCGATTCTCCGAGCGGGGTAAAACTTCCGGGGAAGGACGGTTCGCGTCCCTCTGATCCTTCGGACTCGTTAACTTCGAGGCCGGAATCTATCAACTCGTCGAAGAACGAGCGATCGCTGCCTTGCTCTTCGGGTTCTTCAAAGAGCGGCTGTCCGCGGCACGTTCGGTACGCAATGATCTAAAGAAATAAGTGGAGCGGGCTGATACTTTTGAACTCTGACCTCCCCACGTTGGCCACCAAATGATACGCTGACCCGCCGCTATACGCGGGACTACGCGGAACTATGCGGAGGCGGAAGTGGGTCGAAGCGCAAGAGAGTCCGGAGGTCTGGGAATCAGCCGGTCCCGCGGTCCGCAACTATACCTAATCCTAATCCAAGCCTACTGCGGCCCGGACTGACGCTGGTGGAGCACGTCGGAGCTCCTACTGTACGCAAAGTGCCGAAACGCGGTGCACTCTAATCCTAACGCGGCGCGGTGTAAAAGAGAGAGAAAGAGAGAGAGAAGAGGGGAGAAGTGGTAGCTTGATTGCTTGGCTCTACTCCTATCTACACTACACCTTTTATACTGTCCTAGGAGGCCGCACAGACCTCTTGCTTTTCCTCCAAGTCGCACCGCTCCTACAAGTCTCTCTACGCGGCCCACCGCGGGCCGCGTACTCCGCCAAGTGTGCCTCACACCACTGAATAGGTTTCCATCCTTCTGACATCGCCTAATGGAGGGTGGCATCGCCTAGAATGACTTGACACCGGGCGGCCGCTTACTGTCTTCGGCCGAGGCGGGTAGTTAGGTCGACGTGGCCAATTTGACCCGAAACGGGGAGTCTGCTTGTGTCCGCATCGGGATGTCCGAGCCGCCTGAGGCTCCGCTTTTGGGTTAGGTGGGATTTTGCTTCCGCTTTGATGGGATTGGCCATGCCTTAGGACCGATGGACCGATGATCTTCGGAGTTCCGCCCGACTCTCTGGGCCGCTGACTTCGCTCCATCACGCTATCATCCGGTCCGCACCGCTCCGCCGGCCGCAGTGGCCCGCATTCCCGCGTACTGCCGCGGACGCCGCGTATCACCGGCACAAAAGATTATTGACGCGAACAATATGCCTTCCTTGATGAGCAAGGAGGAGGCTTAAATACAGATAGTTGTCCCTACTAAGCACCTAATTCGGTGATGGTAAAGACCGGAATCGCTGTGCCAGTGCTAAATGATTGAATGGGAGGGGTAATACTGGTGCTGCGCCATTGCAGCTTGACCTGATCATCGTTGTCCAAGGATTGAAAGGGGAGTGTAAGGTCAGGGGAGGGGCATGCAGCCGCATGCTGTGAGGGCGGGAGGGTCTTCAATTTGTTCGCAATTGTCTTGTGCCGGGTTGAGGGGAGGGCAGTGATCAACAAGGAAAATGCGATGCAATGAAAAAAAGATCTGATGGGCGCTCCGACACAGTTCCTTCCAAGCATACAGTACCTTGACGAAATTTGCATGTTGTCACATGTCACCCCACCAACTGACGAAGTAAAAATTTCGTCAGGTGTGTCACAGTCACATGTGGGTGACGATCTATTCGAAATTGTACAGTAGCTGTATCATAGTTTTACTTTGAGATGAGATAGCGGTATCATAGTTTTACTTTAAGATAATGTTGCTGTATCATAGTTTTACTATGAGATAATACAGCTGTATGATAGTTTTACTTTAGGATGATATAGCTGTACCATAATTTTACTTTAAGATAATATAGCTGTATCATAGTTTAACTTTAAGATGATATAGCTGTACCATAGTTTTACTTTAAGATGATATAGCTATATGATAGTTTTACTTTAAGATAATGTAGCTGTACCATAGTTTTACTATGAGATAATATAGCTGTATCATAGTTTTACTTTGAGATGATATAGCTGTATCATAGTTTTACTTTGAGATAATATAGCTGTATCATAGTTTTACTTTAAGATGATATAGCTGTATCATAGTTTACTTTGAGATAATGTAGCTGTATCATAGTTTTACTTTGAGATGATATAGCTATATGATAGTTTTACTTTGAGATAATGTAGCTGTACCATAGTTTTACTATGAGATAATACAGCTGTATCATAGTTTTACTTTAAGATAATGTAGCTGTACCATAGTTTTACTATGAGATAATATAGCTGTATCATAGTTTTACTTTGAGATGATATAGCTGTATCATAGTTTAACTTTGAGATAATATAGCTATACCATAGTTTTACTTTAAGATGATATAGCTGTATGATAGTTTTACTTTAAGATAATATAGCTGTATTGTAGTTTTACTTTGAGATGATATAGCTATATCATAGTTTACTTTAAGATAATGTAGCTGTATTATAGTTTAACTTTAAGATAATATAGCTATATTATAGTTTTACTTTGAGATAATGTAGCTGTATCATAGTTTTACTATGAGATAATATAGCTGTATAATAGTTTTACTTTGAGATAATATAGCTATATGATAGTTTTACTTTAAGATGATATAGCTATACCATAGTTTTACTATAAGATAATATAGCTGTATGATAGTTTTACTATGAGATGATATAGCTGTATAATAGTTTTACTTTGAGATGATATAGCTATACTATAGTTTTACTTTAAGATAATATAGCTATACTATAGTTTTACTTTAAGATAATATAGCTGTATTGTAGTTTTACTTTAAGATGATATAGCTATACCATAGTTTTACTTTGAGATGATATAGCTGTATTGTAGTTATACTTTAAGATAATATAGCTATGTCATAGTTTTACTTTGAGATGATCTAGCTATATCATAGTTTCACTTTAAGATAATGTAGCTGTATCATAGTTTTACTCTAAGATGATATAGCTATATACTAGTTTTACTTTAAGATAATGTAGCTATATTATAGTTTTATTTTAAGATTAATATAGCAATGTTATAGTTTTACTTTAAGATGATATAGCTATATCATAGTTTTACTTTTAGATAAGATACTGTATTTAGCAATAATCACAGGCCATCTAAAGGTTTTCATAGATATAGCTTAGGGTTTAACACAGGTTTATACACCCTGTTACATGCTAGAGATCCATTACTAGATTGGACTGAAGCCTTACTATCAGACACTACCCATAGTATAGAATGGACTGGACATTTATGTGCTTTCACTTCCTGTTAGACTGTCTAGGGTCTGGTCTGGTTTGGGTTCAGTAGCTCTGGCCTGAACCTGAACCAGACCTAAAGGTTTGATTCTGGCAAATCAGTGAACCTGAACCTGAACCTCAGTTCAGGTCCAGTTCAGGTTCAAACAATGTTCAACCAAAAAAATTTGCTCAAAGAAAGAGAAGTTGAACGGAGTGCCATCATCATAAGCAAACACATTAATCATTCAGCAGTCCTAGGATAACAGGGTGCAGGTGACGACTCGGATGTTTCACTCTCCAGCGCCCTGTTCCCTATTGTACCTTACAACTGACACCGTACGTCAACAATGAGATACCACACAGGCATCGAGCTACCCTACCTGCATCTGCTCCAACTCCATCTGTTCATCCTCATCCTCATCATCCTTCTCCCGCGTACTGATACCCTCGTCCCATGTACCAAGGCCCCATCCACCCACACACTCTCGCGCCTCTGGCAGATCTAGACTCCGCAGTGAATCCAGAAGCTCGTGTTCCCACTCCTGCGCACCAATTTCCGCATTCGGCCAAGCCCAAGACGAGAAGTTACAATGTCGTCCTCCAGATCAGAACTCGTGCCATCGAGGCTCAGCAGGCCTGGCTGATGAGCGATGCGCCTGCGATGGTCACGTGGGACGTTGCCTGAAAGAAAAGATAGTGTACGTGGGGCCTGTGGGCATACGTGCCGCGTTGCCCGAGAGACGGGTACCGGATGCACCAGAGCGCACAACATTAAAGCAAGTGCTGTACGGCGAGTTCACCTTGCAATGGTGCGGGAGCAGGGGTAGTCAGCGAAGCGGCAGTTGGTTGTTGGCCTTGCAAGACAAGGACAAGAAGCCTACAGCAGCATAAATCAGTGCAGAACACCCCGAATTGGTGAGTTGGGCCTCACATTTGCTGTAGGCGGGGATATGTATGGCTCTTGGACGATAAACCTTGCTAGAGCACATTGAGGTGTGCGTTCAGCGGCGGGGCAATTGGGAGGATAATCTTGTCTCAGAAGGAGCACAAGGCAAGAGTTTGGACATCAATGTGGGAAGATGATGAGAGTGGGTATGTGGGAATGGATGATCCTTTCCCATTTTGTCTTGTTGGTGAAGAATTTTGATGTGTCTTTGGCGTACAGTACAAGGAAGATAAAACTGAATCGGTCTGGAGAGGGAGTAACACCTACTCACATTGTCAACAATTGCAAAACAGAGTAGAACGACGGCACACGCACCCCTTCGACATATGGGAGAACTTGGTCCCAGAAGAAGCCCCAGAGTTCAACTACCCGACCTACTAATTTTTCCTCCTCTACTCCAGTGAGCTTTCCGTAAAGGGTATACCCAAGCCGATCAGCTCTCAAGTCTTGCTCTCAAGGGTGGTCACCGCCCTGCGGAAGCACTGTCTTGTGCAGGGCTAGGGCCAGTCGCCATCAACGTCGGATTTGGGTTCGTGTTAACAGTCGTTGTATAATTTTGGTCGTCATCAGTTTTGTCATGGGACTTGGGCTGAACGATGACCTGGTAGGTTGGAGTCGTCGTAACTCGTTTGGGGATCATGAGTGCTGGACCCAGACCTGGGATGGGTAGATGGGTTGCGCACGTGGAAGAGTAATTTCTCGTCCCAAACGGGGTTAGGCGAATGTCGGATAACGCGCGTTCGAAAGACCTTGCCAAATGTGACGACCATGGAAGGGTCCATATCCCACCCGGTATGCAGTCTGATTCAGCAGGCGATAAGTTAGGGGATCAAACAACTTACTGTTCCGGAGTCAGGGGAGGTCCGTTGCACTATGAATCTCGAGCATAATAATGCCTATAATGACACTATCTGCCTCAAGCTCAGAGTTGTCATCGTCTGCCCAAGCCACAGCCCGGAGTGAGGGTCGGGAGGCTTGATTGGCGTGAGATTGAGGTTGACTGGGATCGAGGTCTCGATGACGTATCAGAAGGGGTGCCTGTATGTTGCACAGGGCACCGCGTGAGAAGATTCGGGATCAATGGTAAGAGGTACCTCTATTGTTGGGTGGGAGGCAGAGACGCAGCAGTAGGTGAAGGGGTTGGGGTCAGATCATTATTTCACAGTGTGAAGACGTTGGACTCACTCGGGGTAGAGGACTTGGGGCCCAATCTCGGTTTCGTTGTCCAAGGCCTCACCTTCTTGACCATCTGCCGCATTGAAGCTGAGCTGGTCATCTTCGTACTCTGGTCCGTACTGATGGGAGTGGATTGTACCTATACCTCGTGTCTGTGATATATAGCACATATTGTGCTTACCTTCCTGATGTCGCTATTGAGGGTGCCGGTAAATGTAGCTGGTGGCAGAACGTGACATGGAGGCCCGTCGTCTGCCCGAAACGATCAAGGTACTGTAGCGCTTAGTGCGCGCGTGAGTCCAAGAAGGACAAGAGTAACACTCTAAAGGGGAGAAAAGGGGTCAGCGAGGAAAGACCAAAGGAAACGTACGGCTGCTCGACAGCTCTGCTCGTCAAAACCTTTAGTTGGTCAGCCTAACCAGAAGAAGTAGAAGAGAGAAACGCCTTGAGAGGTTCACACAAAAAGAGAGGACTGGGGAAAACTGCGCGTCTGTTCGCTATCGATCCGAGAGGTCGTATACTGGCTTAAATACATGGGAGCAGGTCTAAAGCATTTAGCCCTTATGGGGCTAGATGAATAGAATAATGGAGCGAAAGATAAGGACAACAGAGACATAGGAACATGAAGAGACGACGCGCGTCCTGAGCCACAAGATATCAAGTCACGTGATGCTACAGTCGTATAGTGGACAAAAGAAAGCAAAACGTAGCGATTGGGACTGTAAGAAGGCGTGATAAATACCTTGGAGAGGGTATGTATTGTATGATCAATGCTTGAACGAGCTAAGCGAGGAATTGCGACTGAGAATAGTGAAATGAGAGCGATCGTCTTTTGGAAATGAAGCTTTATAAGGGACAAGATGAAAGAACGCGTATGAAGGAAAGGGAAAAACGAGTACGTAGCTCATTGGTCGACAATCCAAGTGCAGCGATACGGACCCAAGAAGTTCGAAGCTTGTCATTGAGGGAGTTCGGAGGCTGACGTGTCCGGGAAGTCTCAGATGGCCGAAAGAGGAAAGACATGAGACGAGGGCAGCCAGGCTGCTCACCTTAAAGCACATGAGAAAGTGACATGGTTGAATAGAGGAGGGGACGCACCCTCGATTCTTCACCTGGAGGCTGGAGCTCGACACATGCGCTCTCACCTGCCACCAGCATGCCTCCAAGGACATGTCCCTCTACCCAAGATGGGATTGGCCACCATCAACGCATGGGAATTGGGATGCACGGTTGCCCCTAACTGTGTGGGGCGGCCTCGTATTCTTGTTCCAGGGGTGTGAGTTGTCGCGGCTGGGGCAGAGTGAATGAGGAGACTGTTTGAGTGAGTGGACAGAAATACGGTACTGTACCTGAGAATGCATCACGAGGCAGGGGCAATACTGTGACGCACAATGATAGGCCACGCGCGCAAGTCCAGGAAGGACAGTGATAAAGGAACTAGAAGAAGAGAAGGGGGAGTCAGTGTAGAAGCGGCAAAGGAATACACATGATGGCTCGGTGGCTCGGATCATCGTAGCCAGTCTAGCCGCGTGGCATGTTTGGATGGACGTGGCATTGGCATGTTCGGAAGGGCGAGGCATGTTCGGATGGACATGACAGAGGCATGTTCGGAGTTCGGATGGACGTCGCATGCATGTTCGGCAGTCCCCATCCATAACACGTTAGGCACGTGGGCATGTCAGACGTCGCCAACGCTTGTCCAAATGAAATACAATGCACACCCCTTCTTCACGCTCCTTTAAATGGGTATAGGGTAACTAATTGTATGTACTAGGCAGGAAGAATTTAAGGTGTTTATGTAGTTAATGCCTCCGACGATTCCTTCTCTGCCCGTGGTCAGTTTCTTCCTGAGCACGCTTTCGTCCAACCAATTGATCAGGCATTGCAGGCATATCATCCATGCACTGAACAACCCATGTCACGTCATGCAATGCATCACATAATTCTCCATCATCAACTCTGCCATCCATCGCCTCTACCCACCAAGAGAACGCTAATATTATTATAAAGAACCCATTGGGCCACCTCGTCGAAGAGTGTCCCACTCTTCACCCATGTCAGGTAGCTCCTGCAGAAGTGTCCCATCATCACGTAGATGCCATTGAGGCTGCAGCCCCTGCCACCACTTTTGCCATGTCACCTGGTACCTGGCAGGATCAGTTATTTTTGGTGCAAATATATATTTACGACCATTCTTGAGCCATGCACCAACTTCACTAGGCCTGTTCTTAGGGTTGATCCTTCCCTATTAATATATTAGTCAGCTTTTGACATGTCAACATGGGCAGTGATTGGATTGCTTACCGTATCAATAAACCCGAGCCTCCTTTCAAGCGTCACAAAGCTCACAAGTAAGCTGAGCCAAGTCTCCGCTGTCGATATATCCTGCAAGTAGTCGATTCCATCAACAAGCCAGTATGGCCAGTCAGTACGCTGGGATAACGCGTCCAAAGCCAAAGGAGTCGATTCGTCATCTGAACTCAGTGCGGCCATCAATTCGGACGGAACAGTTTGTTCAGCGCCCTCTTCTTCAGCACCCTCTTCTTCGGCACCTTCTTCTTCGGCACCCTCTTCTTCGGCACCCTCTTCTTCGGCACCTTTGTCAGAGCCACTTGGAGACTCGCCACTGCCATAAAGCAATCAGCACTGTAAATAGAGGAATTAATTGACCAACCTTTCGGAACTGTATGCGCTATCATTCATTCTGATCAAACCATCAAAGTTGATCATCGAGACACCATCAACTAGTTCATTCTCCATAGCATCTGCATTTGATTCCATCTGAGTTGATGCAGGCACGCATCTGATAGTACTGACCATTTGCCATGGTGGATGACGCAGAGGGCTTGACAGTGCAAAACCATCGCACATTTCAGGGGCTGATGACCATTAATGGATGTTTATGTATAAAAGAATAGAGACGCACTATATATTTCCTTTAGGAATTTGAGAAACGGTCCTTCAATCTCCGTCTTCCATCCGCTATGCATCTGACTAAAATCCAGGCCAAGATTGGTCTTACCAGTCTTGGCCCTAGAAATAATGAGAAATTGTTGCCGCAACATGAGAATAGTAAAGACTACACACGACATGATCATCAAGTCACCCGCAGAGTTCACCTCGGGCCCGCCGACGACAATGAAGCCAACAAACCCACATTCCTTCTGGATTTCTTCCAGGGCTCCTTCGATTGTACATCTCAGACGCGCTTGAGCCCTAAAAGGTTGTATTTGTCAAGAAGGCCTGCTTAGAATATAGAAGTACTTTCCTTCAGAAGCCAAGAACCTTAGTACGACGACGCCTCTCGAATGCATCTACAGCATGACCATCATTGGATTCGATATCCTCATCTTTGGAAAGAGACCCTCCTCGCGCTTTTGTTCGACCTCAATCTTGATAGCATCCGTCTGGCATTGAAAAGGTCTCTGATGACAACATTGCGATGTCTGAGAGCCTCGCCCCTCCTTCCTGCCAATTCAGGATGCTCAGCGATGTGTTCTGCCCACTTTTCAGCGACGATAGGCTTCAGCTTCCTGTGATAGTAAAGTCGAGTGTACACCTGCATGGAAGAGAGCTTCCTCCCCTGCCATTTTGTGAGGTTGAGGGTTTCGTTCGATACTTGTGAGTGGTCATGCCGCGAGTGTGGTTGTTAAACCATTGCTTGAGGCGCTATAATGGGCAATCAATCAGCTCTGGTCCTAATTGAATAAAATACATACCACTTGTTGGGATTCATCGTCGCCAGGTTCTGGCCATTGCTCATTCCAACTTTCGAACAAGTTGGACCAAAACCTCTTGAGACGATGGGGTCCGCTGTTCCTCTGAGCGACGTATACGGGGATCCGCTTATTAAGCCAGTCGAGTTGTTCTGCTGTCGTCCACCCTTTCGCACCCCCTTCTGATTCCTGGGGAGAGACAGGGTAGACATGAGGCAAAGGGAGAAAGAGAATCACGTCGATTTTGACCCAACTGATGCCTTATAAAAGATGCAACATTCGGGCTAATTCGCATTTAAAGTTCCCATGCACAGGTTATCGAACATGCTAGTTAGCAAACATACTAGTAAGAAAACATACTAGTGTGCACCAACGTTGAGCGGGAGTAGATAATTAAACTCAAGATGGGATTATTTGGCTAGCTGGGCGAATGGTGCACGGTGCACTAATGTCAAGTACTCGGTGAAAATCGCAATCTCATTGATCATACCTTATGGTCACTACATACGGAGCTATGGATGACCGACCGATCACAGAGAATACTGTACTAGAAATTTGGTAAGTTGAAATTGAAGTAAGAAGATTTGAACACATGAATGAGGGAAGTCATTACCATATGACCAATCGCTCATGTCACCAGAGGAGACAACGGCGGCCCTGGCTCCGATAGACAAGTACATACCTCTCCGAGGATTATTACACCAATGTGTACTGAGCAGAGGGTCTCGCAGTGCATGAGCACAAATGGGGCACTTCAAAACGTCCGAAGTGAAGACATTTTGAGTGAGGGTTGTTGAGTGAGGGTTTCTATTCTGCGTGTGGGTAAGGCAAAGGCGTAACAGTAAAGTTAAGGTGCAGTCCCGGACATTTCCAGCTTCGGGCTAGGACATAACTGGCGAGCTATTGAAAGAGTAGGGTAATATAAATGAGTTAGCTGCATGCACGGCGTCATCATAGTGAGGAGGGTTAAACACGACGTAGATGTCTAAGGTGAGAAACAGCGTTTGCAAGCAGAGATAGCAACGCCGGAATACCTGCCCGTGAAGACGCGGAAAGGGTTAATTCTGCTTCTTGATGGCCTTTCGTCTACCTCGCTAGCGCTTCCAATCCCTGGCAGAACCTGCAATTGGGTGGATTTCGTAGAACTTCTGTGTGTGGGTGTGAGGCTCGATAGCAACCTTCCGTGATATGGCACGGACAGCGTAGATGGACCCTATATCTGTGAAATTTGATGGGTGGTAGAATGGCCACGAAGTGCTCTGCTAGAGAGCGGCCGCACTCGAAGCCAGGGCTCGAGAGACCATGCCCGAAGTCAGTCAGTGTTAGTGGGTGACCATTGCGGTCGCGCACTGATTTTTCAGGTCGTTGCCTTCACACTGCGGATGAAATGCTAATTATGCTATAGATTAAGTAGATTTCAATTCCGGCCCGAAATGATGGCAAGATTAGCAGACCACTAACATCTACCAGTGACTCCGTGGACGTTGAATGGGCTGATGATACAACACGCACCTGCGAATGAGAACAGCCAAGGGGCAATGAGTAACTAACTGAACATGCTGTAGTCGTGAGGCGACTTCGAACGTAATACTACAGCCAGCAGTGACAAAATTTTGTACATGTAGAGTCAACACGTCCACGGTCCACTTCCACACATCTGCTTTCAATGAGGACCTCAAAGAAGAGAAAATCCTCAACCAGTCTGTGTATCGTTTGCCTAATGGCCCTGCGTGCCTGCACTATCACCTTTTATCGGGATGAAAACCGGGCAGGCTCATCAGCAACCCACTCTGTGGTATCAATACCGTCATCACGGTCGGAAACTGTTGGAATGAGCCGGATATCTAAATCTAAACAGCCAGAATCCAACAACTCGTTCTTCGACTATATTGCAGATCAAACCAATATACTCAACGATCCTACTGATACTGAAGGAAAAGAGAAAACCAAACAATGAAAGTGCGCCATGGTCATGGAGGAATGGCTCACATACCAGGACGCATACCTCCAGGAAATGCTTCGCCACGATGGACGAGAAGGGCTCCCGGTAAATCTGTGTGCAGACTGTAGTAAAAGCGGTGATTTCTCGTGTTATGATTGTGCCTACAATATGTACTACTGCCAGGATTGCTTGGTCAATCGTCATTGGATCATGCCCCTCCATCGGATCAGGGTATGGACAGTCATCTTATCAGCAATCTGGCGTCTGAAACTCCTTTAGCATTGGACAGGTGCCTTTTATGAAAAGACTTCATTGCAGAAGCTCAGTCTAGTGATTCAACTTGGTCACCAAGGCCCATCATGTCCCTGCCCCGGTCCCGTTCAGAAAGACTTCATCATCGTTGATCTAACTGGTATTCACACCATCGACATTCGGTTCTGCGCTTGTCGCAATACATCTGGAGGCTCTGCAAGTCATGTTCAGCTCCTCAGATTCTGTTGCTTCCCATCGACCATCACAAGGCCACAAAGTGCTTTCACTTTCGACGTCCTCAATACATTCCACCTTCTCACATTAAAGGGCAAAGTCTCTTTATATGACTTCTACTGTGCTCTTCAACATAAAACAGACAATACAGGTATATTGGATATAAAGGTGAGTCTATTACTGTAGCGTTGAAGATCTGACTGATGCGATCTAGCAATACTATCGACAATTTCTTACCGTCATACACCTGTGGCACCATCTCAAATTATTAAAACGATCTGGTCGTGGCCACGACCCTGCTGGCGCTGAGGTAACCCAGCCAGGACAGTGCGCCGTGGAGTGTCCGGCCTGTCCCCATCCAGATCGCAATCTTCCACAGGACTGGATTGACGCCCCTGATAGTCAGAAGTGAGTATATTCAGTTCGTGTACTAAGGCATAACTTACATTAGTGTGCGGTCTAAGATGGCTATATTCACTCAATTTGATGATCGACGCAAATTTCTGTCTGAAGAATAAGGCGCGTGGCATTAAGGATGACCCTCCGCTGGGTGACGGCTGGGGCCATTGGGTCCCAAATGAGCCTTATCAGGTGTACATCAAGGAACATGGATCTCAGAAGGAGGTGGGTTCTTGCATTTCTCTAATAATAGGCGACTGCTAATTCACCAATAGCCAAATCTCTGCGAATCCAAGCTCCATGCAGTTGACCACGCTAACACCCGTTTCTCTCAAGGTTATGCCACAACCGGTGTTGGTGGTGTAATATGCGCACGTCATGGCCTTGTCCGAAAGAACGGTGTAACCGGCTCTCTGGGTAAGGCTAGCTTGTACGCCTTACAGACAGGGGTAAGTTCCATTCAGGATCCGGACTTCAGGGTTTGTTCTCATTTCGGTGTCTTGTGTCGTGTGATTCCCTTGATCGTCGGCTTGTGAACCTAAATGCATAGGATTGATAGCAGTGCGGGCTGCTTCTGGATTTCTCGGTGTTTGAGCTATTGATACGGATTGTCCGGGGTTTGTAATTGTATCTATCGGCTTGTTATCGTTCCGTCGGGCATTCTTGGGACAGTCGGGAAGTACAGTTGAATTAGTTACTTACCCCATACTGGTTTCTCCGTCTATGGGTTCGCGTCTCCATTAGTCCAGTCAGGGATGTATTTATACGGCTTCAACTTGGATTGGGAAGCTCCAAGTTGAGTCTCCTGTCTATCAGAATATGAGGCTAGTGACCACAAACCACCCTTCTCTTCTTCGCTCGAGCTCTACTTCACAAGGGGAACCTCTGGTATAATGTACAGAGGCTACATACCCTTACTCAGACGCATCTAAGGGGCTTAGCCCTTAGCTCTTCTACTTCAAGTACTATCTAAAGTCTATCGAGCGGCAGTCACTAGTAGCGGCGGTGACACTAGACTCAACTTTCTTACAAACGACAAAGCTACGGTGGCTGATCCGTACGACGAACTCGAGGAGTTCTACCTCAAGGAGGAAGAGTTAACCAGATATCGACCAAACTCAAGGATCATATTGATCGAACGATACAACAAGGACAATAAGACAGGAAAACAGTACCTGGTCTTCTGCGACAGCGACAAGCTAAAGTTCAAACGTGCTATACCGGTGGCCCTATTCAGTAACAAGTGGTACAAGATCCACATCACCCCAGACAACAGAAACTTCCTACTAGGAGAGGAATTCGACGACGCCCACAACTTTGACACCACCATCGAAACAGCAGACGCGCCAAAGCCAGACTCCCCACCAGCCTACCAAAGAGACGTCTTAGACGAAGACGACAGGGCGCCCAGTCCATCAGGAAACCCCAAGAGCCAGGGGAGGAACCATCAGACGACGAAAGAGATCCGATTGATACCGCAATCAGGAATAGCCCAGTACAAATCGAAAGATCCCCGAGCAACCCGCAGCAGAGGAACTTCTTCCTAGCGGCGCCAAACACGACAAGCAACCCACCACTCCAGCAGCGAACGTTCCTCGCAATGACTACAACAACAACCACTCAGGCTACCACAGGAACCTCCTCAAACCCAACGACTCAGCCTGGGACTCCTGCCACAGCCCAGTCCCTTCACACCGCCTTCCACCAAGCCTTTAAACGACTTCCTCCCTCTAACCCAGGAGGAGGAGGAGGTGGAGGGGAGGAGGTGGAGGAGGTGGAGGAGGAGGAGGGGCGCAGGACCTGCCAATGCACTGGTACCAATACCTGCTGCAGCCGATGTACGAACTATGGGAAGCTGACCGGACCCCTTTGATGGAGATAGAACGAAAGCAGATGCATTTATTGAAGACGTAAAAATGTACTTCCAGCTCAACAGCGACGTCGCCGGACACAACTCACCAATGAAGAAGATAGCGTTTACCCTCACACACATGAAAGGACCCCGGTCGCAGGATGGGTACGCGATGCTGGGGATTCCTGGACCGGCTAGATCCAGCAGTGGACAACGTCCCAGCCCTCTGGGAACAATTCCTGGATGAATTTGAAGCTCAATTCCAGGACACAGCCAAAGAAGAACAGGCACGAATGGAGCTACAAACCCACGCTATGAAAGGGGATCAGATCGACGAATATGTCAGCAAATTCGAGGAGTTAGCCCGATTGGCCAATTACACCACCGGAAACCCCAAAACAATCCGACAATTCCTTGCGGGGTTAACACCTGAAACGCTCAGAGACATGAAAAGAGCGCCAACGGTAGAAACCTACCCAGCCATCAAGGAGAGAGCTATCCAAAGCGTCCAAGCGCAGAATGAAGTAAAACAAATTCTGGCCCAACAACAAGCGCTAAAAGGGACAAGACACACGTCCCCTCAGTCTACCAAGGACAAGGGAGGTTCCAACAGAGGGCACCACCTCGACCGTTCTACGATCATAATCGCCCCAGCAAAATTATAGACCGCCTCCACGACCTGCGTACAATTCATCAAACGCACCAAGGTGGATGAACAACCAACCAGTTCCTATGGACCTAGGAAGAAACCGAGCACCCCCAAGACGGGGGCTGGGGCGCATCAACCGGGCAGGACTACCTTCTACCCCTCGTAACGGGGCTTGCTTCCAGTGCGGACAACAGGGTCACTTCGCCAGGGAATGCACAAATCGCCCGGCTCAAAAGGATAAGAGAAGAATCAACCTCATAGACTTCGAACCAGAGGACCCATATGGCAACAACTACCAAGAACCAGAGGTCGACCGCGTAGCCCACATAAAAAGTCAGATGGACGCCATGACCTTCGACGACAGGAAACAGCTCATCCAAGAACTAGGACAAGGACCCCAACCAGATTTTTAAATAGTCTAATTAGGTCGGCCTTAATTAGACGAACGCTTAAAGATGATGTATATATCTCAGCACGAAAATCAATGACAGTCCGCTGCTATACTCAGACAAAAGCAAAAAGGGCCGAAATCGTTGCCTTAATCGACTCAGGGGCAACCGAAAACTTCCTCAACCTCTCCCTCGCAAAGTGGCTACGACTCCCCATCAAACAGCTGGATGAACCAAGGACGCTCTACAACGTGGACAATACAGAAAACAAGGCAGGGAAACTGCAATACTACACAGACCTACAAGTTACTACGGGAACCAAGCGCACCAATCTCCGATTCTTCCTCACCGATCTAGGCAAAAATCAGGCAATACTAGGGTACTCATGGTTCGCAGCAGTACAACCCAACATCGACTGGGCCAAGGGATGGATCGACCACACTCAATTACCCATCATCCTCCGCGCTCCGGATGCGGACAAAGCTCGATTCATCCCCGACAACAGAATGTGCCCCGACGCGGAACCAACTAGAACACGGACGATACTACATCGGATCAGTAACCATCCACCCCAAGCCCAACAACAATGGAGAAACCAAAGGAACCATACCACCGGCTTTCGCCAGACACAAGAAGGTGTTCGACGAAGGGCAATCACAACGCCTACCACGACATACCATTTGGGATCATGCCATAGAACTACTCCCCAACGCCCCAGCAACTTTACCTGCCCGCCTACTGCCCCTCAACCGCGCAGAACAGGAGGAAATGCACCGCTTTGTTGAAGAACACCTACGACGGGGAACCATTCGAGAATCTTGGAGTCCCTATGCCGCTAACTTCTTCTTTGTCAAAAAGAAGGACGGCAAATTACGCCCCGTCCAAGACTATCGCCCCATCAACAAATGGACTAAAAAGAACCGCAACGTATCACCCCTCATTCCCCAGACCATCGATCGACTCAGTGGCTGCACTCTATTCACCAAGTTCGACGTCCGATGGGGCTATAACAATATCAGAATCAAACCTGGTGATGAATGGAAGGCCGCATTCCTCACACCAGAAGGACTCTTTGAGCCAACCGTCATGTTCTTTGGCCTCACAAATTCCCCAGCCACCTTTCAAATGATGATGAACACCATCTTCCGCACGGAGGTAGCACAAGGATGGTTGTCGGTCTACATGGATGACATCGCAATCCACACGAAGCCCCTCAAAGGAGAAACTAGCGAACAACATGAGTTGCGACACGAACGACTTACCCACCATGTTCTCGACGTCTTGGAGCGACATGACCTCTACCTTAAACCCGAGAAATGCACCTTGCCCAACCCGAGATCGAATACCTTGGCGTCATCGTTGGCAACAACTCCCTCCGAATGGACCCCTCGAAACTCGACAGCGTTGCCACATGGCCAGTCCCACGCAAACCCACCAATATCCGAAAATTCCTCGGATTCACTGGTTACTACCAATACTTCGTCAAGGACTACTCTAAGATCGCCCGACCACTCCTCGACCTTACAAAGAAAACCACAACCTGGCACTGGGGCCCCGCACAAGATCATGCGTTCTCCCGCCTCAAAACGCTCATGTGCTCCCAACCAGTCCTCACTCAGCCCGACTTCGAGAAACGATTTTACCTTCAAACTGATGCATCCGCGTACGGCGTGGGCGCCGTACTCTCGCAAGCAGCAGAACCCAGAGCACCCCTCATAACCAAAACTGGCGCTATCCGGAATTTCAAACCCAAGCTACACCCTATAGCGTACTACTCGGCGACCTTCACCCCCACCGAACGAAACTACGACATATATGAGCGAGAACTTCTTGCTATTATGAAATCCTTAGCACATTGGCGACCCTATCTGGGATGGACAAAGGAACCATTCACCATACTGACGGACCATGCAAACCTCCAATACTGGAAATCCCCGAAGAACCTGAACCGACGAACAGCCCGATGGCACGCTGACTTACAGGAGTATGACTTCAATATCGAATACGTACCAGGAAAGACCAACACCTCCGCTGATGCCCTGTCACGACCAAATGACGCTGATGAAGGAAAGAATGACAACCAAGCAGTGACAATGCTCCCATCAGACAAATTCATCAACCACATCACATTGGACGAACAAAACCACCGAGCGCTGATGAACCTAGTGCACGATCACCCCACCGCCGGACACCCCGGTAGAGATGAAACCATCCAGAAGGCCAAACAACACACCACATGGCCGGGAATGAATCAATGGATTGCCAATTACATCAAGGGCTGTGCTACCTGTCAGCAGAACAAGATTCTAACCCATCGGAAGAAAACTCCAGCGTTCCGAATCCCGATGGAAGATGGAACACTCCCCTTTCAGCATATAGCCATGGACCTCATTACGGGTCTACCCAAGCACAAGGGAAAAGATGTGATACTAACCGTTGTCGACCATGGATGTAGCAGGGCGGCGGTCTTCATCCCCTGCACCACTACGATCACAGGACCGGGCATCGCTCAGCTATATCTGGAACACGTCTACAGATGGTTTGGACTACCACGAAAGGTCATCAGCGATCGGGATCCCAGATTCACCTCCCACTTCGCAAAAGGAATCAATGAACAACTCGGCATCCAGCAGAACCTTTCCACAGCATTCCACCCCCAGACAGATGGCCTATCTGAACGAAAGAACCAATGGGTCGAACAGTACCTCCGCCTGGTTACCTCCGCATCCCCAGAAGATTGGACTCACTGGATACCTGTAGCTACAGCTGTGCACAACAACCGACGAAACGAGACCACGGGGCTATCCCCGAATCAAATACTACTGGGCTATGAAATCAATGTCTCCCCTCCGACGGTGCAATCATCAAAGAACCATGAGGCGCAACAGCGCATCACCATCATGAAAGAGAAGCGGGAGATGGCCATTGATGCCATCAACAAAGTAGCAAAACGGGGGCAACCGATCGCATCACAATACCGGGTCGATGATCAAGTGTGGCTTGATGCAACTAACCTATTGATCCGCCACCAGAAAACCAAGCTGGCTCCCAAACGATATGGGCCATTTTGGATCACCAGGAAATTAGTCCAGTGGCGTATCAATTGGAACTACCTATCTCATGGCGGATCCACAACGTGTTCCACGCCTCATTACTCTTCCCCTACACCGAAAACGCCGAGCATGGACCAAACTTTACCCGACCACCTCCGGAACTGATCGAGGGGCAACAGGAATACATAGTGGAACGAATCATCAATCATAGGTGGCGAAAGCGCCCGAAGCGACTGGAATATCTCATCAAATGGGAGGGATGGCCGGAATCTGACAACACCTGGGAACCCGAGGCCAACGTGCACGCCCCTGCCCTAATAAAGAAGTACCACCACCACACCCCTTTGGAACAGATAAAAGCGATTGACGAAACACCCTTTAATCAATGGAATCCGCCATCCCTACAGTCCCAGTCAAGGCCCTGGTCAACGCATCACCAGGACTTCGGCGTATCTTCGCAGAAAGGAACTTCTACCCTGAGCCAGATGAGCCTGCCCATCTTGCCCTCTTCCGTTGCCAACATAACCTCCCCGTCGACCACGCCCTCCTTACCCGCTACTGGTGTTTCCTCGACTATTGCCCTTGGCACCACCTCTACTAGCTTATGGCAAATGAACGAATCAGCCGACTCATCGACGAAATACTGGAGGAAGGAGGAGGAGGAGAAACTAATGAACGAATTAGCTACTACGAGCTGGAGAGGGCCCGACATTACCGGGCCCAGGGGTACCACCACGATCCCAACGCCTGCCCTTACAATCCAGAACCCGGAGATCGAAGTGGCATACATATCACGCACTCCCACGCCAACCCCACCATCCTCCGCCACCTCCCTCAGCAACGCCCGCACCGGCCACCTATCAATCCCGAACGAGAGTCACCACACCCAATCTCCCCAGGGACAGCTAATGTCGCCCTCCAACTCAATCCTGACACCCCTACCACCATCAGCATCGCCAGGGACTCGTGGCCACTATACAGGAGCGATCACGGGTCGAGGCATGGTTCCAGGCCATCCAACAAGAACGACTTGAGCGACTTGAGTACCTCGAAGCCCGCCTCCCTGAGTACTTGGCAACTCTCCCCCGACCCGAACCCCTCCGGGCTTCGTCCGCAACGATGGACGGAGGGCCCCATCCTTCCTCATCATTGATAGAGGGGAAACCACAGTCGCCTGGTGGGTGCGGCAGCTCGCTGACGGACGTGTCGAAGGCCTCCCCCGGAACAATGGACCAGACGATGAGCCAACAGTGGGAGAGTTGTACGCCAAACCCGACGATGATGACAAAGAGCCCTACCGACCCTCGCCCCTGGCTCCTCCGTCTCCTCACCAGACCCCCTTACCTCTATGCCCCGCTTGTGCAGCGCGTGCAAGACACCGGTAATTGGGGACTCATGGCAGAGGTCCTTCGATTCCAGCGTTGCCACCACCTCCAGCTCGACTTGGCTCTGCGAATCGATGCCCTGCGTACAGAAGCGCGCAGTACCAGTGAGGACCTTGCGGCTGCAAGAGGACGTCTTGAACTCGCAAGACTCGGCCGCGTCGCACAACCCCTCCTCTCCCTTGCTGGTCCCAATGCACCCCGAGTTCCCCGAGGCGTACAGTGGTCAGCCAATATCCAACCCCATTCCGGCTCCCCATGATGATGTCTTCATGCCAGACGCCCTCGACGACGACCAATGGATGACACTTTGGGGCACGTGGTAAGTTGAAGGGTTAACTTGTCTGGGAAGGGATGTGGTGTAACCGGCTCTCTGGGTAAGGCTAGCTTGTACGCCTTACGGACAGGGGTAAGTTCCATTCAGGATCCAGACTTCAGGGTTTGTTCTCATTTCGGTGTCTTGTGTCGTGTGATTCCCTTGATCGTCGGCTTGTGAACCTAAATGCATAGGATTGATAGCAGTGCGGGCTGCTTCTGGATTTCTCGGTGTTTGAGCTATTGATACGAATTGTCCGGGGTTTGTAATTGTATCCATCGGCTTGTTATCGTTCCATCGGGCATTCTTGGGACAGTCGGGAAGTACAGTTGAATTAGTTACTTACCCCATACTGGTTTCTCCGTCTACGGGTTCACGTCTCCATTAGTCCAGTCAGGGATGTATTTATACGGCTTCAACTTGGATTGGGAAGCTCCAAGTTGAGTCTTCTGTCTATCAGAATACGAGGCTAGTGACCACAAACCACCCTTCTCTTCTTCGCTCGAGCTCTACTTCACAAGGGGAACCTCTGGTATAACGTACAGAGGCTACGTACCCTTACTCAGACACATCTAAGGGGCTTAGCCCTTAGCTCTTCTACTTCAAGTACTATCTAAAGTCTATCGAGCGGCGGTTGCTAGTAGCAGCGGTGACAAACGGAATGGGGAATCTTCAAAAAGGGAAAGGTTAGATCGCTCATGTCAAATTGCAAACCGCATGTGTGATGAGTCGGCTAACCAACCATAGATATGCCAACATGGATTTCGTCGTTTTCCATTCTTTGATGGGCTCCAAGAACGAACTCTTACTCTTCTCATATGACATTGCATGCCAGTGGTCCTGAAATCTCTCACAGCGCCTGGTCCAACTTCCCGATTCAATGCGGCTGTCAGACAAGCAGTTTCATCTACTCCGGTTTGCCATTCCCAAGTTTCATATCTCAGCACATGGGCTTGATTGCCAAAGCAATTTCTCATTCAACTACCAACCTTACATGGCACGTACGGATGGCGAGGACCCGGAACGCTGGTGGGCTCACATTAATCCTGTGAGCATGAGCACGAGGGAGATGGGCCCTGGGGCACGGCTCGACACATTGGACGATCATGTTGGCGCTTGGAACTGGCAGAAAATCACGGCATTTGGTGCATTTTTCAGACTAGCGTTGACAGTTTGCAGCGCTACTCACACTACTTTAAGGTACCAGTCTCTCGGAACTGCTTAAGGAGGCCACGGCGATGTCGCAAAAGCAGCGGAAAAAACACGAGGAATTCACTGCCACCTTTTCAAGCGACATCATATGGAAATGGCAGAAGATGGTCACGAACTGGAATGTGAACAAAAAAGCACCGAATCTGTATATTGAACCTGATGCTGGTAAGTTGTTTTTGCATATCATTTACTACTACATTGCTCATTTCTAGGTACATCAACTGCGAGTCTCCATCTTGAGATTGCCAATGAGGCGGCTTTAACTGAAACAGGGGCAGACCTGCCCCATGACATGACGCCCGCGCAGCTAATCCAAAATGGTTTAAATCTGGAGGAACAACAGTAACTTAGGTCATGACATGTGGTTTTACTGGTCTGACAGTTCACTAGACAGGTCCTCGTGCAACAAGCATCCACGGCGCACACTCCCAATGAACGCGCCGAGCTAGAGGAACGACGCAATCTCCTCCGTCGTCACCTGAAGAGTTGGATGGAAGCGCGGAACCTGTACCTGCCACCAATATCCAAGGATCATGCAACAGCATCATTCACCGAGTCTCCCCATGCGACGTTAGCAAGTCACTTGCCTGAAAGTATGCCATTAGGGCTCCCATCAACACTACCTGCTTCTCTGCAAGAGTCCTTCCCATTCAAACTCGCCCAAATTGAACTCCGCTTTCGTCTTGCCCAGGCTGAAGACGCTTTGTCCGAATTGCGCTGCCTCCTCCGTATCACGATGGGTCTGAGGGATTACAAATCAAAGCAAATTGGGCCAAGCCAGCGTGCAGGAACGTGTGCACGTAACTTGATTGATTGTTTCAAGGACAAGGTTTCCTGATGCGCAGGGCACTACAGAGCCGCCCACAATGCCCTGCTTGCTTTAGACCCCGTGGGGGAATGGCAAAAATGTCTGCGAGAGCTCAAAGAGGAAGACGTTCAGGCACCAGGCCGCGGTGATGATGAATCAGAGGGCTTCCGTGAAGTCACCTGGATATGGGTGGTTGCACGACGATGTGTGCCAGAGCAATCAGGACCTTTGAGTGATAACGAGCTTGATGACTGTGAGCATTTTAGTTAATATTATCTCATTCTGCTGATCTTCGCTTGTATAGGTCTCCGATGCGAGTGGGTGAAATCCAAAGCCCGCGCAGATCGATGGAGCGAGGAAGTCCAACTCGTTAGGGAGGAGATGCGGCGCGTACTTGCTTTCCTCGAATGGAAAGCAGTGTGGTGGACAGAAGCAGGTGGCAGGGACCTTGATGTGAAACCGGACATTGCAGATGGCATCCGCGCATATGCAGCTAAGCAAGTGTACATCCACCGTGCACTAGCTCACTCCTTCAAGATGCGCTGGGAATCTAAATTTGAGACCCAAGACCAAGACCCGAGCACGATGAGACCGATGGCAGCACATATACAAAAGAGGACAAATATGGCGGAGCAAAGTTTGATACAGACAAGGATTAGCATCGTAGTTAACTATCTGTTTCCTGAGGCAGTCAACCAAAGTTGCAGTCCTGTGAAATTGACCAGGGCACAAATGTTAATTAAGTACGCAATGGCCGTTGCGGCCGTTGCGGGTCACATGGTCACGTGTGACGTGTTCACTCTCTTGAAATGGTCACCAGCTACCGTGACCTCGTTCTATACGACACCCCTAAACTGATCGTTCACCAACAGGGCTGAGCGCCGTGCCCACGGACTCTCATAGTACGGTCAACCGCCGCCATCTTGCTTTTATTCCTATCCCGTTCATGGCTTTTAAAGAGTACAGCTGTTAGTGCCAAGCGCAGATCTCGAGTGCGACAACTCGAAGCTGAGGTGACTGATTTTCGGTACATCGCATGCGATGATATTCTTTGTGTAACTCACTCATGCTTTTTTAGTGCTGTTGATTCGCTCCATGTAGGCTGAAGTTGACTTTTTTTGGTACCGCCCGTAATTATATATAACAATTCGAGGGAATCAGCCAGGCCAGTGAGGAAACATAGTCATCGTTGAACATAACGCATGACTAGTACAAGTCCACAACCGAAGCACAGTTCTCACTGCATCATGTATGCTCGCTCCGTTTGTCGTGTGTCTTTTTCATGAGTACTCACTCTTTGTCTGCACGCCCGATATGAAGCCCTTTAAAGCACTCTAAAGACTGTCGAACAAGAACTCGCGCAAATGAGGGCTTCTCTTCCGGAGAACAAACGTATGTTTGAGGGTGCACGGGAGGAATGACAAGCGGACAAGAAGACTCTGGAGAATGTGATCGTGGACATGACAGCTGTGAAGAAGAACACAGGTTACAGTATCTCGAGAGTCAGACGTCAGACACACAGGAACGCATCAGAGTAAGTAAACCCTCAGCGTGGCTCGGGTCTTCTGCTAATTTATGCTTGGTGTACGTAGGCTGCGGAGGAGATATTTGCGTGAGGTCATCGCAAACGCGGAGGCTATTAAGTCTATCAAGGATCTCAATCGCCGACTACACTGATCTGAGTTCAAACATGGACAATCACACTGGATTTGCTCTTCTGATCCTCTACACTGCACTTGGTGCAGCTGAGCCTGTACACTTGACTGTTGGAGCCGAGCCTGGCACGGTTGTTCGAGTGCGTGGTGCTTGGTCCCTTCTTCTACAAAAGCTGAACCTGCATGCCTGACCGCAGAGTCCAGACCGCACAAGCTGGCCACTTCCGGAAGTAGTTAGATTCGGCAACGGCAAGCGCTTGACAGGGAAATTGGCGGTCTTACCTTCAGGTGCGGTGGTTCATAGATGCTCTGTTGTTGAAGCCCATGGTATCTGGTAGTTTTTTTTTTACGAATATCTTAAGTGCAATGCACTGACAGAACAAAACAATGTGCTTCAACACATGGACAACAATTATCTATGCAAAGGAGAAGGAAATCGTGGGTATGCAACTCAAGCTTTGCAAGCGGAAGACTTACCCTCCTGAAAATACAAATGAGATACCTCACACACGAGGGCTACTGCCTGATGTAAGCTTGTCCTGTTTTCAACAGGTTTGACCCACGCGTGATCCCATTATATCATTCTCTTTAGGAGTGGGAATGTGCTGCTTCTGCGGCTGTGACGGACACACAACATGCAGAATTAGTCGAGAAGATCCAACCATTGAATCTCTTATGCTGACCCGGATGCAGTTGATGATCCCATGTTGATGCCTAGGCTGATCTCATCGGCTGAACGATGTTGAGGTGACAGCGGGTTATGTTATTGGTGTGTGCTGTGTGTTTTCTCTTGCATCTTGCATCTTTCGTCTCACTTCGTCTTGCGTCATCTTGCTTCTTCATCTCACGTCTTTCTTGCACTCAGCGACTCTCAACCTTCCTCCAATCATGATTTCCTGGCTCATGTGTGTATTCTCAGCTAATTCATGTAACATTTCTCGTAGCTGAATGGACATTGTAGCTCTATTGTGACAAAGTTCTTAATTGCAAAACTCCAAGCGTATTGGGGTGAAGTTTCCGGTGTGTGCAGCTCTTTTTTTTTGTCTGTGGCACTGATTGCAACCACCACACTGTCAAACAGGTAAAATCTATGTGAATGCGACCACGGATAACGACCCGGAGCCCATGCAACATGAGGCCAGCCCGGGATTCACGCCAAACGTGACCAGCGACTCGAATTATAATATCTGGGATGCCGACAATGCGGACGCTCGATCGATTTTGAGCATGAGGAGTAAGAGACTCGATGTTGATGTGAATGACGATATGGATGGGGAGGACTCCATTTACAATGGGAAGGACGTGACTTACAATTTGAACGAGTAGAATGATGACTACCCTGTCTTGTTTCTGTTTCAATAGGTTCAACCCTTGCATGATCTCATTATATCTTTTCCTTTAGAAGCGGGGGTGTGCTGCCTTCATTCTTCGTGGCTGCGATGGACACACAACATGACGCGCCTTGGGTTTTCTCCTTATCTGAACGATCTGAACATTGATGTCGCCGGGACCATTTGCTTTGCGCATTCAACACGGTACGATTTTGCATTGCGTCTCACAGATGTTATCCGATTTGCATACAGAACTAGTCGAGCAGATCCAACAATCGAATCTCTTCCGCAAGAGAAATGCTATGCTTTGCATGGACTCTGCATGGCAACGAACCATTAACCCACACTCACAGAGGTTTACTTGGTATTTATTCAGCTTTTTTTCTTTTTCATTATTGACAAATTGTATTGCCTGTTCCAGACCCCACTTCCTCTGCCACTCCCGACTCGATCTCATCATTGGATGATTATGCCAGCCAGTCCTCGCCCTCATCGTCGTCCCTGGAACGCTTTTTTGAATGGACAAGTTTGTCGAGCAAGCGACACGGAATGCGTGGCTCCATTGTGAAGAGTATGGTATGTTTGATTCACTGCCGATAAAGATGATCTCCCACTCAGTTTAAAGCACTTTATCAGGCTTAACGGAGACCTGTGTGCTTATGTGGCCATGTGCCCGGGCCACTGAAGGATTCACGCCTTTATCTGAGTCATAGTGGTGAGTGTGCTCTCTGCATTGAAAAGGCTGTGTGTGATGGCTGTGTCATTGAATCCACAGATGCATTTGTTCCTAACATCCTTCTGTGTGTAGTTTTTTTATTTTTGGGTAATCTAGCGTGAGAAACTCACGATAGAGTGCGGAGCACTTGGCCATCGTTTTCTTCTCTCTTGCCACAGCTGCCTGCTCGTCCCCGCTCCTTCGCTCGCTTGTTTTGCTTTTCCCCTCCCTCCACTTCCGTAGAACTCTCAAAACCTATCCAGAGCTGACAGGCTCTGCTTATCACCAGTCACCGTCGACTCACCACTAACCCATGCCACTGTAAACCTAGGCACCAATGTGTCTACTGCAGCCTCAGCAGCAACGCACAACCTATAGCAGACTTTTCCACACTTGTAGGCACAGTCTGGTCACGCTGAGAGCCTGCAGTGCTAGGGAGTTCTCCCACCCACCTGTGCAGCTGGCAGGCTCCCTACCCATGTCCCGGCTGAGCTAGAAAGCACTAGGTGCTTTACCCACACTATACATACACCATGAATCTTCACTTATTAAAACAAACCTTATCAGTCTGAAAACATTTGAGCACTCTGTTAATTTAGGGTTAAAGGTTGTGAGGCATGTGTTTGTTTAATCTGAAGGGGCAGTGGGGTAAGATCTTGGCATTGGAACTTTTAAGTCATTATTGCCATCATAAGCCTGACTTTGAGTGCTCTTTTAAGCTACTACATATACTGTAGAATTATTGTAATAGTATTTTAAAATTTGTTATAATAATTAGCCTTAAGATTTTTATAGAGATTTCCATTTGTACTTGTAAAATCATAATACAGCTATTTTATTTAAATATAGCTATATCATTTGTAAGTATAACTTTAACATAGCTATATTATACAATAATAAAATGATAATATAGCTTTAATTATCTGTAAGCCAGACTATAATATAGCTACATTATTTTAAAGTAAAACAGTATAGTCATATTCTCTATAAATAAAACTTTAATACAGCTACACTATTTGTGAGTAATATAATAATATAGCCATATCATCTTAAAGTAAAACTGTTGTATAGCTATATTATCTTAAAGTAAAACTATGATACATGTAACCGGCTCTCTGGGGTAAGGCTAGCTTGTACGCCTTACGGACGGGGGTAAGTTCCATTCAGGATCCAGACTTCAGGGTTTGTTCTCGTTTCAGTGTCTTGTGTCGTGTGATTCCCTTGATCGTCGGCTTGTGAACCTAAATGCATAGGATTGATAGCAGTGCGGGCTGCTTCTGGATTTCTCGGTGTTTGAGCTATTGATACGGATTGTCTGGGGTTTGTAATTGTATCCATCGGCTTGTTATCGTTCCGTCGGGCATTCTTGGGACAGTCGGGTGGTACAGTTGAATTAGTTACTTACCCCATACTGGTTTCTCCGTCTACGGGTTCGCGTCTCCATTAGTTCAGTCAGGGATGTATTTATACGGCTTCAAATTGGATTGGGAAGCTCCAAGTTGAGTCTCCTGTCTATCAGAATACGAGGCTAGTGACCACAAACTCCTCTCTCCTACGCTCGAGCTCTCTACTTCACAAGGGGAACCTCTGGTATAACGTACAGAGGCTACGGACCCTTACTCAGACGCATCTAAGGGGCCAAGCCCTTAGCTCTTCTACTTCAAGTACTACGCAAAGTCTACTACACGGCGGTCGCTAGTAGCGGCAGTGACAATACAGCTATATTATCTCAAAGTAAAACTACAACACAGCTATATCATCTCAAAGTAAAACTATCATACAGCTATATTATCATAAAGTAAAACTATGATATAGCTATATCATCCTCAAAGTAAAACTATGATATAGCTATATCATCTCAAAGTAAAACTATGGTATAGCTATATTATCTCAAAGTAAAACTATGATATAGCTATATTATCTCAAAGTATAACTATGATATAGCTATATCATCTCAAAGTAAAACTATGATACAGCTACATTATCTTAAAGTAAAACTATCATATAGCTATATCATCTTAAAGTAAAACTACAATATAGCTATATTATCTTAAAGTAAAACTATGGTACAGCTATATTATCTTAAAGTAAAACTATAATACAGCTATATCATCTTAAAGTAAAACTATAGTATAGCTATATCATCTCAAAGTAAAACTATGGTATAGCTATATCATCTTAAAGTAAAACTATAATACAGCTATATTATCTCAAAGTAAAACTATGGTATAGCTATATCATCTTAAAGTAAAACTATGGTATAGCTATATTATCTCAAAGTAAAACTACAATACAGCTATATTATCTCAAAGTAAAACTAAGATACAGCTGTATTATCTTAAAGTAAAACTATAGTACAGCCATATCATCAAGTAAAACTACGATACAGCTATATTATCTCAAAGTAAAACTATGGTATAGCTATATCATCTTAAAGTAAAACTATAATACAGCTATATTATCTCAAAGTAAAACTATGATACAGCTATTTTATCTCAAAGTAAAACTAAGATACAGCTGTATTATCTTAAAGTAAAACTATAGTACAGCCATATCATCTCAAAGTAAAACTACGATACAGCTATATCATCTCAAAGTAAAACTATGGTATAGCTATATCATCTTAAAGTAAAACTATAGTATAGCTATATTATCTCAAAGTAAAACTATGGTATAGCTATATCATCTCAAAGTAAAACTATAATATAGCTATATTATCTCAAAGTAAAACTATGGTACAGCTATATTATCTTAAAGTAATACTATGGTATGGCTATATCATCTTAAAGTAAAACTACGGTACAGCTATATCATCTCAAAGTAAAACTATGATACAGCTATATCATCTCAAAGTAAAACTATCATATAGCTATATTATCTCAAAGTAAAACTATGGTATAGCTATATCATCTTAAAGTAAAACTACAATACAGCCATATCATCTCAAAGTAAAACTATGGTATAGCTATATTATCTTAAAGTAAAACTATGGTACAGCTATATTATCTTAAAGTAATACTATGGTATGGCTATATCATCTCAAAGTAAAACTACGGTACAGCTATATCATCTTAAAGTAAAACTACGATACAGCTATATCATCTTAAAGTAAAACTATCATACAGCTATATCATCTTAAAGTAAAACTGTCATATAGCTATATCATCTTAAAGTAGAACTATGATACAGCTATATTATCTCAAAGTAAAACTATGGTACAGCTATATCATCTCAAAGTAAAACTATTATACAGCTATATTATCTTAAAGTAAAACTATGATATAGCTATATCATCTTAAAGTAAAACTATTATACAGCTATATTATCTTAAAGTAAAACTATAGTATAGCTATATCATCTTAAAGTAAAACTATGATACAGCTATATTATCTTAAAGTAAAACTATGATACAACTATATTATCTATAAGTGAAACTATTTCTCATAGCTATTGTTACTTTTAGTAAAACCAAATTTACAACTATATATAAAATAGTAGTTCTACAGCTAGCTGTACAGGGTTCCACCATTTGCCCCAACAAGACTGTTTAATAGTTGATGAAAACAGGAACATCGACTGTGATGAGGGAGGTGGCTGAGGTGGTGGACTTGCAGTCCATGTGGTGAACGGAGTCAGCGTCAGAGGAGTCGGATATGAGAATGGGGAGTTGATCATCATCTTGTTTGGTGGTGCTAAGTTTGGCAAACATATGATGACAACAAAGAAGGCGAGGCAGGTGAAGGAAGTCGTGGTAAGGATGAGGATTTCAGTGAAGGAAGACGTAGTGAGGAGGATGGGGTCCTCTGTTGAAGTTGGTGGCCTTTTATGCTCGGGAGGTTAGGCCTTGGAGAGGCGGTAATCCTCCAGTTTTTCGTCAGCATGCAGGTCTTGTTTATCGACCCAGCTGTTTTCGGAAGGGCGGTAGCCGACCCACTTGACCAGGTATTGTTTTATCTTTCTTCTCTTGTTGTATCAATCGTTGATGATCTCTTCAACTTCAAATTCCTGCTCTCCATCAATAATTTGTGGTGGTGGCAGTAGCTGATTGACACCATGTTCCTTTGTTTCGTGGTATTGGGTTAGTAGATCCACATGAAACACATTCCCAATCTTGAGTGATGATGGGAGTTTGACGCAGTATACAACTGGGGATATTTGTTTGAGAACTGGGTAAGGGCCTATCCTTCGTGGACTAAGCTTCTTTGAGGGTGTTTTGATGTGTAGATTCCGTGCGTCT
Source organism: Russula griseocarnosa (assembly GCA_022884055.1). Lineage (NCBI taxonomy): Eukaryota > Fungi > Basidiomycota > Agaricomycetes > Russulales > Russulaceae > Russula > Russula griseocarnosa. The sequence continues at coordinate 167,194 of JAGKRU010000067.1, read as the reverse complement.
ATCCAGACCTTGTCTCCTGGTTTGAAGGTGCGAGGTGGGACTAGCGGTTTGATACGTTTTTGGAGGGCCTTTTGCGCCTCTTGTCTTGCCTTAATTAGGTTTTTGATGCGCTCTTGGGCGGCCGGCACAGGATCTTCTGGGATGGTGATTGATGCAGTTGGATTTATTCCCATGATCAGCTCATGCGGGCTGTGTTTGGTGTGTTCGTGTTTCCAGGAATGCTGTGCAAATTCTGCCATGGGTAAAAGTGAGCTCCAATTGTTCTGCCAAGCGTTAACAAAGTGGCGGAGGTATCCTTCTACCCATTGATTCATGCATTTGGTTTGACCATCAGTGCGAGGGTGGAATGCAGTGCTTAGGTTTTGCTGAATCCCTGTTGCCTTACACACTGCTTTAGAGAAGTGAGATGTGAATCGGGGATCTCGATCTGAGATGATGCGTTTGGGGATTCCAAATGAGGAGAAGAGACGCTCGAAATATAGTTGCGCTATTCCTTCTCCATCTATGGTCTTGTGGCAGGGAATAAAGATGGCAGCTTTGGAACATCCTTGATCCACTATTGTTAGGACAGCATCGCATTTGTTCTTGCCTGATGGAGGTAGATTGGTGATGAGATCCATTGAAATGTACTGAAAGGGTCCTTGTTCTACGTTCATGTCGAAATGATAAAGTGGGGTGCATTTCAGATGTGTGATGACCTTAGATTCTTGACATCTGGCACATCCCTTGACGTAGTTTTTGACAAAATTGTGTAAATTAGGTCCTTCATATTGGCGATTGACAAGGGTCCACGTGTTTGAGATTCCAGGGTGACCTCCTGTGGGCGCGTCATGTATCTTCTGAAGGATCTTTCTCCATAAGTTTGGATCGTTTTTGATGAAAATTTTGCAAATGAACAAGTCATCTGGTAGCAGGGTAACTTCTTTGTTGATATCCATCCCCTGTTTTAGGTCTGATCTTCGGCTTAGAAGGTCTGCAATGGTGTTGCTTTTGCCAGGGAAATGGGTAAGTTCGAAGTTGTAGTCCTGTAGGAATCCGTGCCAGTGGGCTTGTCGGGGTGTGATTTTCTGTGGGGATTTGAAATATTTGAGGTTCTGATGGTCGCATCTGATGAGGAACTTTTGCTGTGCTCCTAGAAGGAGATATCGGAACACTTTTAGGGCATAGATGATGGCGAGTAACTCGCGATCATAGATGTCATAATTGCGCTCTGCTGGATTTAGCGTCTTGGAGTAAAATGCTATTGGATGGCGTCCATCGGAATATTGTTGGCTGATGGTGGCTTCGACTGCATATTGAGATGCATCAGTGTCGACAATATAGCGCTTGGCAGGGTCTGGATTCCGGAGGACTGGGTACAAAGTGAACAGCCATTTTAGTAGGTCGAACGCGTCACTTTGAGGTTTGTTCCAATGCCATTGGGTGTCCTTTTTGGTTAGCTCATGCAGGGGTCGTGTGATAGATGAGTAGGCCGGAATGAAGTCCTTATAATAATTTCCAAATCCCAAGAAGGAGCGGAGCTCCGTTAGGGTGGTTGGAATTGGCCAGTCAATGATCCCTTGAACTTTGACGGGGTCCATCTTTACATGTCCATTCCCTACTATTACACCAAGGTAGTCGACCTCCTTCTTGTGAAAGCGACACTTGTCATGCTTGAGGAAGAGGTCGTTGTGAAGGAGTTTCCGTAGGATGTGGGCAACGAGACGTCGATGGTGTGTAAGATCCTTGTTGGTCGCGATGAGGATATCATCCATGTATATGATGACGTCCCCAGAGGCAATTTCTTCCCTAAAGGTAGCATCCATCATGGTTTGGAATGTCGTGGGGGAATTGGTGAGTCCAAAAAACATGACCATAGGCTCAAAGAGTCCTCTAGGGGTTTTGAAAGCGGCCTTCCATTGGTCGCCATCTTTGATGTGTACATTGTTGTATCCCCAGCGAACATCGAGTTTGGTAAACCACTTCTTTCCAACGAGTTGTTGGATGAGGTCCTTGATGAGTGAGAGAGGGTAGGTGTTACGGATAGTAAGCTCATTGAGCTTTCGGTAATCTTGAACGGGTCGCAAGCCTTTATCGCTTTTCTTTACCCAAAAGAATGGTGAGGCGTATGGCGACTTGGAGATCCTAATGTATCCCTTTTTCAGGTGGTCGTCTATCCATTCGTTGAGCTTGTCATCCATGCCATACTGGAACTGGTACATTTTACAGTCGAGTGTAGGTGGAGCCTCTGGTATTAAGTCAATGGCATGGTCCTAGGGGCGCGACTTGGGGAATCGTTGCGATTCTTCTTCACTAAAGATCCTCCCATATTGATGATATTCACATGGGACTTCCTCTTGCCAGGTGCGCTTTGGCTTTTCGTCGGCCCGATTGGCGGCAAGGGTGACTGAAACTGAGGTACGGCAGATGATAGACTCATCAGGTTGGTGGGTGTAGGCATTAAGAACTGATAAGTAGCGTGCATCTGCTAGGTGTTGTTGTGCCTGAGATGGGTTTATCGCTCGTTGTGTGAGTGGTTTTTGGAGGGCATTAGTAGCAGCTGCTTCAACTTTGCCTTCAAAGGTAGCATTTCTCCAATCGATCCTTGGGTTCGTGGTGGCAAGGAAGGGCATTCCTAGGAGCATATGGTCTTCTCCTAGGTCCACGATGAAAAAGGTTTGATTGTGGGTCTTTCACTTGTAACGGAGGGCCAAATCAGTGGCATGAGTTACTGATCCAAACTTGTTTGGGGTTCCATCCACATTTCGGATGGGTCTTGGTTTGTTTAGCGGTCGGGTAGGAAGGTTGAAATATTCGATGACGGTGGGAGTTATAAAATTGTCCGTTGCTCTGCTATCGATTAAGGCATCAATTTCAGAGATTACCTTAAGGGATCGGAGGTTGACAGGAGCATGAATGGATCGTTCTTGAGGAATGAAGACGGCTTGTGGAAATAGGGCCCTGACCATCGCCGCATATGTGGGGCCTCCTAAAAATGCTCGTTGTCTCCTCTTAGTATCTCCTGGACAAACTGATCCTTCTGTTCATCAGAGAGCCTTGTGGTGCGGGCTGCCAAGGTGTGAACATCGTGAGTATCACTCTGTTCTTCCTCCTCCTCTTCTAAGTCCTCCAGATAAGCACTTCGTGCATGCGAGGTGCAATTTGTCTTCCTTGGCTTGTTGAATTTTCGGAAGCTTGAACGTGGAGGGTGATAAGGTGACTTCGAGGGAGTGTAGGCCTTCTTGAACGGTTGGCTTGTTTGTGAGTAGCTGGAAGAAAAGGTTTGTCCATATCTGGAAGGGGGTTTTCCATATCTGGAAGGGCCTGTCCATATCCAGAAGAAGCTTTCCTGGATTGGGATGAAGATAGTTGATGCTTCTTTTTGGGGCATTCCTTAGCCATGTGTCCTTGTCAGCCACAGAAGAAGCATTGACCTTTGGCTAGGTAAGCTTTCTTATCCTGTTCGGTATAGGCACGCCGAGCGAAGTACGCTCGGTCAATGTCCATGGGTACTACTTGGTCATTTGGATGGATGTTTTGGCGTGGGACCTGGAGATGCATTCTGGGGTTTCTTTTCCCTGTATGATGGTGGGCTTGGAATCCTCGTCTCATAGCATGTCGTAGAAGTTGATTCGTTAATTCTGCTCGTGCTGCTGTCTCCCATTCAGCAAAGGTTTTTGGTTGGGTTGTTCGGTGGAGACATGCTTCGAAGATTACTGGGTTTAACCCTTGGTAAAACAGTTCCGCTGTTTGTGGGGCAGTGAGGTCGTAGTGTAAAATTTTGGCAAGATGTTTGAACTTGGCAATAGTGCTTTAAAGTCCGGTTCAGTCCGGTTTTTTTACCATTTTTGGAAATAACCGAGACCGGGACCGGTCTGTATATTATCATCAGGCCTAAAAAACCGGACTGAACCCCTTCAGACTGGTCACTATCGGTCTGAGAGTGGTCCTAAGACTGGTCCTAACCAGTCAACTTGTGGACCATTAGTAACCAGTTGGAACTGGTTTTCAAACAGTCTTGACCGGTTTTTCACACTAGTAAAGCACGCGTTCAGTTTTTTTTTTTAAAATATTCTTTTATTCTATGGTGCAGCAATAAAGTACAGAGTGGTTACATGCTATCTAACTACTATAGCAGCCAAGAACTTATACATGCTACCAGTCAAACCACCTATCTAAGGGCCGGGCACCTTGCAAGTTTTGAGGGGAGAAAACCACATGGGAAGTGGTCGTGCACGTTTTTGCGGAGCGTATAAATTGGAGACTATGTTTGGATATGTTGTGTATCCATGGATCTCGCACCGCTAAGTCCGCGGAGAGGTGCAGCGGTGTCGAAGAAGAGAGGAAGGAGGTGGGTACTGAGCCCGGTAATTTGAAGCGCAGCCGGTCTTGCACTGCCATGCACGTCTTGAAACTTCGTAGATAGGGCTGAAAGGTGTCTTTTAAAATGTTGCTGAATTTACTAAGGCCGCGGGCACATGCGGCACTCTCAGGAGTGAGGGGACTGAGCTGCACTGAGCTCTGTGCTGTCGCACCAAAGAAAATCTTACTATTATGTAATGTGGCTATCAGTGTTTCTGCTTCATCGGGCCGCCTTCCTGCCACTTTCCCGCGCTTCAGCAGTGCCTGGGAATAGAAGTTCCTTCCTTTCCGAGTATAGAGCTGAGTGCAGCTCAGTCCCCCCAGTCCTCAGAGTGCTGCACGCGTCCGCGGCCTTAGAAAACTTAGAAGAACATTAAGAATCCCAGTACAGCCTCGTATACAACGTTTCAAGACGTGCGTTGCGGTGCAAGACCAGTCGCGCGGCGAATTACTGGGCTCAGTGCAGCCCTGCTTCCTCTCTTTCCCGACACCGCTGCACGTTTCTGCGGACTTAGCTGTGTGAGGTCCATAAATATAGGACCTAGAACGACATACTATCAAAGTTATACGCCCGCAAAGGCATGCACGACTACCTTAAGCACATTTTTTCGCTGTATTACTTATCTACCATCCAATGTACCTTGTTTTCCCATAATTTGAGCACAGTCAATATATTAAGTGATCATCTGTGAGACTAGGAAGTAGGAGGCTCTGACAGATGGACTGAAAGTCCGGTCTAAGACCGGTTCTAACTGGTTTTTCTCGGTTTTAAAAATGAATGAGATTCACTTGGACCGAAAATAGGAACTTCCTTATATGGAATGACCGTGACTGACGGTCCGGTTTCCACCTCCAGTCCATAAGACTGAACCTTGAAGCACTACTTGGCAATGTAATCATCCAAGTTAAAATCCTTAGGGTCCATATAAAGTTCCTGAGCTTCCAGAAGGGCTTGTTGGTCCTTGGTAATGTCTGTGAACCGGGTGTCGAAGGCTGTTTCATAATCGGTCCATAGCACATCCTGGTCTCTTCCGATCAGATTGGTGGCCCTGGTGACCTTTGTTACTACTTCGTTCATTTGATCTCGGACCCAATCTTTGACCAGGGGTCCCTTGATGAAAGATAAAGCCAACAGGACACGTGAATATGGTGAAGTCATCAGAGGATTCTGGTCGTTGATTGCTGCATAGAGTGAGAATTGTTGCTTGAACTCTTCAGACTTCCTTTGGTCTCCATTAAAGATAACTGGAGGTTCTCCTTGGAGTCTTGCTGGAGCTGCGGCTGCTGCAGGTTGTGCTGCCATTATAGGTAGTACTGGCGGAAGAGCAGTCCACGTTCACACTTTAGTTAACTATTCATCAGTCTAACTGAGAAATGTAAGTGCTACTTTGGACAGCTAAATAGAGGCTTACTATCTTACAGATTTACTGTAATTTAGTTTTATAATAAGTAACAATAGCTATACAATATAGTTTTACTTACAGATGATCTATCTGTACCTTAGTTTTACTTACAAATGATCTACCTGTACCCTAGTTTTACTTACAGATGATCTACCTGTACATTAGTTTTACTTATAGATAATCTATCTGTACCCTAGTTTTACTTACAAATGATCTATCTGTATATTAGTTTTACTTACAAATGATCTATCTGTATATTAGTTTTACTTACAAATGATCTATCTGTACATTAGTTTTACTTACAGATGATCTACCTGTACTTTAGTTTTACTTACAAATGATCTACCTGTACCATAGTTTTACTTACAAATGATCTACCTATACCTTAGTTTTACTTAAAGATGATCTATCTGTACATTAGTTTTACTTACAGATGATCTATCTATATATTAGTTTTACTTACAGATGATCTACCTGTATATTAGTTTTACTTATAAATGATCTATCTGTACCTTAGTTTTACTTACAAATGATCTATCTATATATTAGTTTTACTTACAGATGATCTATCTATATCTTAGTTTTACTTACAAATGATCTACCTGTATCCTAGTTTTACTTACAGATGATCTACCTATACTCTAGTTTTACTTACAAATGATCTACCTGTACCTTAGTTTTACTTACACTTGATCTATCTGTACCATAGTTTTACTTACAAATGATCTATCTGTACCTTAGTTTTACTTACAAATGATCTATCTGTACCTTAGTTTTACTTACACTTGATCTATCTGTACTCTAGTTTTACTTACAGATGATCTATCTGTACCATAGTTTTACTTACAAATGATCTACCTATACCTTAGTTTTACTTACAGATGATCTATCTGTACCTTAGTTTTACTTACAAATGATCTATCTGTATATTAATTTTACTTACAGATGATCTATCTGTATCTTAGTTTTACTTACAAATGATCTACCTGTACATTAGTTTTACTTATAGATAATCTATCTGTACCATAGTTTTACTTATAAATCATCTATCTGTACATTAGTTTTACTTACAAATCATCTACCTGTACCTTAGTTTTACTTACGCTTGATCTATCTGTACCCTAGTTTTACTTACAGATGACCTACCTGTACCATAGTTTTACTTATAAATGATCTACCTCTACCTTAGTTTTACTTACAGATGATCTATCTATACATTAGTTTTACTTACAGATGATCTAGCTGTACTCTAGTTTTACTTACAGATGATCTATCTGTACCTTAGTTTTACTTACAAATAATCTATCTGTACATTAGTTTTACTTACAGATGATCTATCTGTATCTTAGTTTTACTTACAAATGATCTACCTCTACCTTAGTTTTACTTACAGATAATCTATCTATACATTAGTTTTACTTACAGATAATCTACCTGTATATTAGTTTTACTTATAGATGATCTAGCTGTACTCTAGTTTTACTTACAGATGATCTATCTGTACCTTAGTTTTACTTACAAATAATCTATCTGTACTCTAGTTCTACTTACAGATGATCTATCTGTACCTTAGTTTTACTTACAAATAATCTATCTGTACATTAGTTTTACTTACAGATGATCTATCTATATCTTAGTTTTACTTACAAATGATCTATCTGTACATTAGTTTTACTTACATATGATCTACCTGTACTTTAGTTTTACTTACAGATGATCTATCTGTATCCTGGTTTTACTTATAAATGGTCTATCTGTATATTGGTTTTACTTACAAATGATCTACCTATATCCTAGTTTTGCTTATAGATGATCTATCTATACTAGTTTTACTTACAAATGATCTAGCATCTTTGTATATAAAGTACTATGAGCATGAAACTTATTCAAAAATGTGAAAGTATTCAAGAACCATTGATAAATATAAGATTGTAATGTTTTGATGCTGAGCCAAAGTAAGCATCATCATTCTTTAATATTCCCTTGGCCAAAGCAAACACTCACAATCTGTTTCAGATTTTCTAATATTGTTAAAATGTGATCACGTAGCTTAATCAACTCTAGTCCTCTACACACCCTGCTCCTGTATGTTCTAGCATGACCACAAAACTGTTTCAGCTTTATACACATATCAGTAAAGATAGCAGTTAATTAGATGAATTAGATGAAGAGCATGCATTACAAAAGTATGTTTAAGCATGTCCTGCACTATAAGGTGTAGGGGATGTTCAACTCTCCTAACACTCTTGTAGAGTCAGATGTTAACCCATATGTTGAGAGCCAGAGACAGATTGGATGATGATGACATGGGTAAGCAGCAGTGCTAATGCCACCCCTTCTCCTCAAATGCCCTTTTTCATCTTTTTCATCTTCCCAGACAATGCCCATGTGCTGCTATTGTGATATAGCCAAAGTTCCAATCTCTAGGTTTGTGTCTTAAGCTCCTGTGCAACCCATCCATCAAAACATACATCCATTTCTACCTGTTTCTCATCCTTATTCTCACACGAGTGCCCCTTCAGACCTTCCTTAACTTCAATGCTATATACATCTTAATCTGGTGAGTTGGGTCTTCTGTGATTTTTATGTGTGGTGATATTTGCTATGTTTGCTGAACTAAGATCATTTGTAGGGTTGCAAAGTTTCCGAATCCAGAGTCACCTAAAGATCTCAGCTCTGATTATAACTGGATCTTAGTGCCATTGTGTATGTTGTATATTGGGTCTTTTAGATATTTGGTATCTCTCTTATATATGATCGACCTATATCATAGTTTTACTTACAGATAATCTAACTGTACCATAGTTTTACATACAGATAATCTACCTGTATTCTAGTTTTACTTATACATAATCTATCTGTACCTTAGTTTTACTTTCAAATGATCTATCTGTATCTTAGTTTTACTTACAGATGATCTATCTGTATCCTAGTTTTACTTAGAGATAATCTAGCTATACCTTAGTTTTACTTACAAATAATCTAACTGTATCTTAGTTTTACTTATGAATGGTCTACCTGTATTTTAGTTTTACTTAGAGATGATCTGGCTGTATTATAGTTTTACTTACAAATTATCTAGCTGTACTATTTTAATATACAGTACATTAACACGTTCATCATTTTAGACATTTAGATGGTATAATGCACAATGTATTAAAGCGACAAAGGTAATCAATCCATTTAAGTGACAGAAGTACCAATAACAATAGTAAGAGTAAAGAACCTCATAGCTAGGTAAAGCTAACATACAGATAGATCATTTGTAAGTAAAACTATGGTAGAGGTAGATGATCTATAGGTAAAATTAATGTACAGATAGATCATTTGTAAGTAAAACTATGGTACAGTTAGATCATCTATAAGTAAAACTAAAGTACAGGTAGATCATCTGTAAGTAAAACTAACATACAGATAGATCATTTATAAGTAAAACTATGGTATAGGTAAAACTAAAGTACAGATAGATCATTTGTAAGTAAAACTATTATATAGGTGGATCATCTGTAGGTAAAACTAATGTACAGATAGATCATTTGTAAGTAAAACTAATGTACAGATAGATCATTTGTTAGTAAAACTAACATACAGGTAGATCATTTGTAAGTAAAACTAAAGTACAGATAGATCATCTGTAAGTAAAACTAATGTACAGGTAGATCATTTGTAAGTAAAACTAATATACAGATAGATCATTTGTAAGTAAAACTAAGGTACAGATAGATCATCTACAAGTAAAACTAGAGTACAGATAGATTATTTATAAGTAAAACTAATGTACAGATAGATCATCTATAAGTAAAACTAATGTACAGGTAGATCATCTGTAAGTAAAACTATAGTACAGGTTGATCATTTGTAAGTAAAACTAACATACAGATTAATCATTTGTAAGTAAAACTATGGTATAGTTAGATCATCTGTAAGTAAAACTAATGTACAGATAGATCATTTGTTAGTAAAACTATGATACAGTTAGATCATCTGTAAGTAAAACTAACATACAGGTAAATCATTTGTAAGTAAAACTAAAGTACAGGTAGATTATCTGTAAGTAAAACTAAGGTACAGATAGATCATCTGCAACTAAAACTAGAGTACAGATAGATCATCTGTAAGTAAAACTAATATACAGATAGATCATTTGTAAGTAAAACTAATGTACAGATAGATCATCTGTAAGTAAAACTAATATACAGATAGATCATTTGTAAGTAAAACTAATATACAGATAGATCATCTGTAAGTAAAACTAATATACAGATAGATCATTTGTTAGTAAAACTATGATACAGTTAGATCATCTGTAAGTAAAACTAACATACAGGTAAATCATTTGTAAGTAAAACTAAAGTACAGGTAGATTATCTGTAAGTAAAACTAAGGTACAGATAGATCATCTGCAACTAAAACTAGAGTACAGATAGATCATCTGTAAGTAAAACTAATATACAGATAGATCATTTGTAAGTAAAACTAATGTACAGATAGATCATCTGTAAGTAAAACTAATATACAGATAGATCATTTGTAAGTAAAACTAATATACAGATAGATCATCTGTAAGTAAAACTAATATACAGATAGATCATTTGTTAGTAAAACTATGATACAGTTAGATCATCTGTAAGTAAAACTAACATACAGGTAAATCATTTGTAAGTAAAACTAAAGTACAGGTAGATTATCTATAAGTAAAACTATGGTACAGCTAGATCATCTGTAAGTAAAACTAACATACAGATAGATCATTTGTAAGTAAAACTAAAGTACAGGTAGATTATTTATAAGTAAAACTATGATACAGGTAGATCATCTATAAGTAAAACTATGGTACAGGTAGATCATCTGTAAGTAAAACTAACATATAGATAGATCATTTGTAAGTAAAACTATGGTACAGTTAGATTGTCTATAAGTAAAACTAATGTACAGGTAAATCATTTGTAAGTAAAACTAGGGCACAGTTAGATCATCTGTAAGTAAAACTATACTGTATAGCTGTTATTACTTATCATAAAACTAAATTACAGTAGATCTGTAAGGTAGTAAGCCTCTGTCTAGCTGTCCAAAGTAGCACTTACATTTCTCAGTAAGACTGATAAAAGTAAAACTAAAGTGTGTACGTCTATTGGGAAGAGGGGTGCTGGAAGGGGTACTGGTTGCGCTGGGGGTGCTGGAAGAGGTACTGGTAAGAGTTCTGGTAGGATGAGTGGCGGGGGCGCTGGGATTGGAAGTCCTGCTTTGAGTACTTCTTCAAGGAGTTGTTGGTATCGGGGTTCGTCTGGAGCGCTCGGGTCCTCTGGTTGTCTTTCTTGGATGTCTAATCCAAGTGTGGTTAATACTACGAGGACTGGTTCTTTGTCACCGCCGCTACTAGCGACTGCCGTGTGATAGACTTTAGGTAGTACTTGAAGTAGAAGAGCTAAGGGCTAAGCCCCTTAGGTGCGTCCGAGGAAGGGTACGTAGCCTCTGTACGTTATACCAGAGGTTCCCCTTGTGAAGTAGAGAGCTCGAGCAAGAGAGAGAAGAGTGTTTGTGGTCACTAGCCTCGTATTCTGATAGACAGGAGACTCAACTTGGAGCTTCCCAATCCAAGTTGGAGCCATATAAATACATCCCTGACTGGACTAATGGAGACGCGAACCCGTAGACGGAGAAACCAGTATGGGGTAAGTAACTAATTCAACTGTACTACCCGACTGTCCCAAGAATGCCCGACGGAACGATAACAAGCCAATGGATACAATTACAAACCCTGGACAATCCGTATCAATAGCTTAAACACTGAGAAGTCCAGAAGCAGCCCGCACTGCTATCAATCCTATGCATTTAGGTTCACAAACCGACAATCAAGGAAATCACACGACACAAGACACCGAAACGAGAACAAACCCTGAAGCCCGGATCCTGAATGGAACTTACCCCTGTCCGTAAGGCGTACAAGCTAGACTTACCCCAGAGAGCCGGTTACATTCTTCTTGTCCTGTTTGTTCTGGTGAAGGTGTGCTAGTACCTGATGATTTCTCCGATGGGGTGGTGCTAGTAGAGGGGTGACTTCGGGGTTCCCGGGGTTCTGAGAATGCTGGCGATCTTTCGATATGTGGGGAGATAGCAGGGTCTTCTGCTAATGGTCCTGGGACTTCGACTTGTAAGGCAGGGGGTTCTGGTCGATAGAGATTGTAGGCGAAGTGTTGAGGTTCATGCTCGTGCCAATATCCAGTTCCTTCTCTGTTGTGTCCTATGCGATCGTTGACAGAGGTAAAATAAACTCCTTCGTGGTAGAAGAGGTAGTACCAGTGGTTGTTAATGAATTCAACTGGTTGATTGCGGTATGCATCGTTCCAAAGATAGTATCCAGGGGGTCTGCCTTCAGGTGCGTGGGTTGCGTCTAGCCAACGGACTTGATTCTTGACGTGGTTTGGGAGGTTGTCCTCAGTACAGTGTTGTAATGAGACGAGTTGATCTGAGGTTCCTGGGTGGAAAGGTTGGGCTAGTTCCGGTTCAAGAACTTGTCTTGTTGTTGGGATCATCTTGTTTGATTGGGAGAGACCTTTAACAAGTAAGGGTCTCTGTCATTAGGGAGCAAGACTTGATCTAATGTTACGAGCGGACTTCTCGTATCGTGCAGAGTCACTCCCTGGGTAAGCTCTGCTGAAGCTTCGATGGTGATAGAGTCTACTCTTAAGTAAGAGTCGCCAAGGAAGAGGCAAAGCTAGCTTGAACTGAAGCTAGATCAGATAGCAGACCAAGGGTATTAACCTTGGCGCAAGTACGATGTGAATGGTAATGTGTACGATGAGAGGTTCAAGGATAACAAGGCAGAGGAAGACGACTGCCAAGAAGATAGGCTTAGCTGAGTGAGCAAAAGCGCAAGCTAGAGTGAGCGAAGCTTCTAGAGGGTTTATGGTCCTAAATTCACAAAGGAGATCAAGTCTGAAGCAACTTGGTCTTTACAGGCGTCCTAATATACTGTACAAGGTAAAGCAACACGTCATCGAAGTAAAAGTACATGTAGACAAGAGCAAGTCATAACACAGTAATGTACACGTAGTCCATGTACATGTCGACGTGCCCATCATGTGAGAGTGTCACCAGATGAACATGGTGATATGTAACACGTCAGCATAAGGTGACACGTCAGTAAAGTAAAGAGAACACGTCAATAAGCAATGGAAGGAGTCAGAGCGAGTCAGGGATGAAGCAAGACGTACAAATAAGGAAGGCATAAGTGGAGATACCATAATGGGAGGAAAAGGTACAGGGCGCCAAAAGAAGCTGCTAAGGATCGAGATAATAATACAAGATGTACAAGGTAATCGTGGAAGCGGAAAAGCGGGCCGGTGTTGCCCGCTAGGTGCGCGAGGGTTAAAAGGTCATTCAGACACCCACAAACCTAGCAAGGGGCACCTGATAGGCGAACAAGTCGATGGACAACCATCTACTCACAAGCCTATCACGTGAAACTAGAGTAAGGTATAATACAAGTGAGCGCGTGACACAGAGATAGACGAAAAAGCATAACACTTGGTCTTGGTCTCCTTCTTAGTCTTAGGTCTCCCCCTTCCCATAGGTGTTCCTTTCATCATGTCTGCCATACCCCCATGCCCACTTTCATCATCTCCTGCCATTGCTTCACCTCCTACATCACCTTAGCATCATCAACAAACAGCTCGACAGCAGGAGCGTCTTCAGCGTGAAATGGGTTCTCCTGAGCAATGTAAGGTCCCTCCTGCTCCAAGACAACTTTTCCTTCCTCTTCCACCTCTACCTCTTCCACCTTCACCACCACGTCCTGTTTCAGCATCTATTACTTTTAATGGGCAAACCTTCAATAACTTACCAGCTGATTTAGTGGCTCACATGACAAATATGCCAGCCTTTCCTGCCCCTTCTACAAGGGGCTGTAGGCGTAGACATGGTGCACCTTCCCTTCCAGTATGTTATTTTTGGCATTTTCATAATGGTTTATAATGCTAAATATAAAAAATCATGTAGCATTCTCACCCTCATCCTTTGGCTTCTGGTTCTGGTTCTGATTCTGATTCTGGCTCTGCTCTTGGTTCTGTCTCTCGCTCTATGCTTCCTCCTCCACTTCCTGCTGTGAGCTTTATCTATTATTTATTGTTTAACTATGCCATATTAATATCTTATTAGCCAGCAGCATCTTCATCTTCTTCCACTTTTCGTGCTTTTCATCCTGCTGATGCTCCTACCCCTATTCCTCATGCCCCTGCACCTAGGCTTGCACCTCCCTTTGTTCTTGCTCCTCAGGCCATTCCACCAGTTTCAATTTCAACTCCTGTATGTATTTCATTTTAATCTGTCTTAACAATTCTTTTTGCTAACTTGGCATATCCATCATAGCTACAACAACGTTCACATATCCCTGTTTCCATTCCTAGGCCATTATGGCCACATGTTTCTGCTCCTATTTGCTTTGCTCCTGCTTTTGTTCCTCCTGCTCCTGCTCCTGCTCCTGCTCCTGCTCCTGCTTTTGTTCCTCCTGCTGCTGCTGCTGCTGCTGCTGCTGCTGCTGCTGCTCCTGCTCCTGCTGCTCCTAACTTTAATCTAAACCGTACTCCAACTGTAAGCACTTCTTTTTTATCCTTTTTTTAAATTCCTTTTTGCTTATTATTTTATTAGCCACCTATATATCAAGATATTCTTGATTTTCGACGATCACCACAGCCTTTGCATGCTTCTCCCCCACCCTCTCCAGGACCCCTTTCTGTAAGTATTTCTTCTTACTGTTTTTTATTATACCTTTTACTGATCATTATATTTAGCCACCTCTAATTGACCACATTATTGAGTTTGATCAACCAATACAGCCAGAGCCTCCTTTACGTGCTGCCATCACACGTTTACCTTTTGACCCTACTTGGCAAATTCACTCACTTGGGCAAATGAACATTCAGTGCCCTTTCTGCCATGCTCTTCATTGGCCAGCTGAACAGCTCTCTAATTCTACTGCTAATGAGCCCAAGTTTGGTATGTGCTGCTATCAAGGCAAAATCTCTATTCGTCCTCTTCAACAGATTCCCAGAGAGCTTTATGAGCTCTTTAAGATTAGAGATCCTACAAGCAATGCCTTTCATGATGCCATTCTTTATTACAACAACACCTTGGCTATGACTTCTGTGGGCAGGGCAACTGTTCCTTCTGTCAATCGCGATGGCCATGGTCCTTATTCCTTTGTTTTACATGGTGAACTCATTCATTATGCTGGATCTATCATTCCTCCTCACAATGATCCTCCCAGATTTGCTCAGCTCTATCTTCATGATCCTGCTCAAGCCAATGCATATTGTTTGGAGGAACATCATCGTCATAATCAAAACAATCAACCTATCTCTCCTCTTGATCCTCAAACCTTGAATGTACTTCAAGGCATCCTTCTTCAGTCTCACCCTGCTATTCACCTTTATGAGCAGGCACTTGAGATGACCATTAACATGCATGATAGGCAGCGCTATATGATCTCCCTTCGCTTTAATCCAAGCTCTGATGTGTGTCGCTACAACCTTCCTTTAGAAAATGTGCAGGAGATTGCCATTAGTGTTGCGGCCGCTCTGAAGCCAGAGCTAGCCGAGAGCCTAGCCGGTTTCTAGCCAATTTTTTTCGCTTAGAATGGAGCCAAGTGCCGGCTAATTTCTAAATAGCCTAGCCTAGCCAGTTTACAGCTACTTGTTATGGCTCCACCGGCTCCACCAGCTCACACATGGCTTGGCTCGACTTCGGCTCCGAGCCGTACACCGATTGCACACTGATAACAATCATAACACGCATCACATCCACGCAATCCAATTTCTTCAGATATGATGGATTCTATTACAATACGGGCTGCATTCATCTCTCACACACAGCACAGTACTACAAGGGATCACGGCCTGCGGGCTAGGGTCGCAGTCACAGCGCGTTGATATGGCAATGGCAAGATATGGCGGTGACGAAGATCAGATACAGTGCATGACTCTTAAGTCCAAAACAATAAAACAAAAGGGGGAGAGATGTTGGCAATACATGGGATGATAGGATTGATATGTTGAGAGGTACCCACATCACCGGGTCTCTGCTTACATTGGGGAGATGGTGACAACGGCAACTATGGTACATTGAGTTTGCTTCCAACAAATTATCAGAGATCACATACCTGCAACTGCCTTTCTACGAGTGATGACCCTATTGGCCAGTGACGAGTAAGGGCTCGGTCCGTGTTGTCGGTGGCATCTGATTGAGCGGCAGTATGCACTGCGTGAGGAGGGAGTGCAGGTACCGATAGTCTGGTTTGTCTTCGAAGCCGAGGGAATGTATGTGCTGAATAAACTTGATAAATGGCGGTGGTAGACCCATACAAAGGGTCTTGGCTGTCGTCACTTGCTTTAACTTCAAAACTTCGTCATGATGGACTTGACCAGGATCGACAGCGATGCCTTGCCAGGGTAGCCGGCCCTTCACTAGATAAACAATAACGTATGCCAACGACTCCAGGTCGTCGCGTCGCGATTGTGCTAGTCCGAGATGGCTGTTGATCGGCGAATAACGGACAGTCCCAGTGATGCCAAGTCCCTTGACTTGCGTGATGTGTTTATGAGTGGCTGGGTTGCAAAAGAGCCGAGTGAGTCCGAAGTTGATAAGAAAGACTCGGCTCGACCTGTCACCGGTCCCTATCATGAAATTGTCTGGTTTAACATCGAGATGAACGTAGTGGTGATCATGCAATGACTTGAGGACCGAAAGCTTAGAATCAGATGTAAATAAAAGTGCACTTCGAGCACAGGGAGAAAATACCATTTGTTTTGCGTAACTGAATATGGTGTTGGCATCGAGCGCACTTAGTTGTGCCATCTCCTCAAGTGTGCACCCAAGGCGGCTGAGCACCATGACATTATATCGCCCTTCCATCCCGTACCAAAGCATCTTGGGGATTCCACAGACTCCTGAAGTCGCCCGATAAACGTTGTATTCATGCTCGAGCTTTGAGCCCCATTCCAGGGCAACCTCAAGTTTCACAGCTACATCTCGCTCCTTCTTAATGTCTTTTTCCAGATAAACTGTTCCTAAACAGAATGAGGTAGGTATGATGGCCCAGATGGCCTTTAGATTGACGTACCGAAAGTCCCAGCACCAAGTAGCTTTCCCACTTGATACCTACCGCCTACTCATACAATATCCGGGGTTACAGTTTGGAGGTCAACTGCTACATGTTGTCCAGGCATTAGGCCAAAGGGCGAATACAAATTTGGTAGGGTATCTTGGGTTGAATTGCGGGGGCGTGAGGGCTTGGAGGGGAATCAACGAAAACTAGTGCTTCAAGGTTCAGTCTTATGGACTGGAGGTGGAAACCGGACCGTCAGTCACGGTCATTCCATATAAGGAAGTTCCTATTTTCGGTCCAAGTGAATCTCATTCATTTTTAAAACCGAGAAAAACCAGTTAGAACCGGTCTTAGACCGGACTTTCAGTCCATCTGTCAGAGCCTCCTACTTCCTAGTCTCACAGATGATCACTTAATATATTGACTGTGCTCAAATTATGGGAAAACAAGGTACATTGGATGGTAGATAAGTAATACAGCGAAAAAATGTGCTTAAGGTAGTCGTGCATGCCTTTGCGGGGCGTATAACTTTGATAGTATGTCGTTCTAGGTCCTATATTCATGGACCTCACACAGCTAAGTCCGCAGAAACGTGCAGCGGTGTCGGGAAAGAGAGGAAGCAGGGCTGCACTGAGCCCAGTAATTCGCCGCGCGACTGGTCTTGCACCGCAACGCACGTCTTGAAACGTTGTATACGAGGCTGTACTGGGATTCTTAATGTTCTCCTAAGTTTTCTAAGGCCGCGGACGCGTGCAGCACTCTGAGGACTGGGGGGACTGAGCTGCACTCAGCTCTATACTCGGAAAGGAAGGAACTTCTATTCCCAGGCACTGCTGAAGCGCGGGAAAGTGGCAGGAAGGCGGCCCGATGAAGCAGAAACACTGATAGCCACATTACATAATAGTAAGATTTTCTTTGGTGCGACAGCACAGAGCTCAGTGCAGCTCAGTCCCCTCACTCCTGAGAGTGCCGCATGTGCCCGCGGCCTTAGTAAATTCAGCAACATTTTAAAAGACACCTTTCAGCCCTATCTACGAAGTTTCAAGACGTGCATGGCAGTGCAAGACCGGCTGCGCTTCAAATTACCGGGCTCAGTACCCACCTCCTTCCTCTCTTCTTCGACACCGCTGCACCTCTCCGCGGACTTAGCGGTGCGAGATCCATGGATACACAACATATCCAAACATAGTCTCCAATTTATACGCTCCGCAAAAACGTGCACGACCACTTCCCATGTGGTTTTCTCCCCTCAAAACTTGCAAGGTGCCCGGCCCTTAGATAGGTGGTTTGACTGGTAGCATGTATAAGTTCTTGGCTGCTATAGTAGTTAGATAGCATGTAACCACTCTGTACTTTATTGCTGCACCATAGAATAAAAGAATATTTTAAAAAAAAAAACTGAACGCGTGCTTTACTAGTGTGAAAAACCGGTCAAGACTGTTTGAAAACCAGTTCCAACTGGTTACTAATGGTCCACAAGTTGACTGGTTAGGACCAGTCTTAGGACCACTCTCAGACCGATAGTGACCAGTCTGAAGGGGTTCAGTCCGGTTTTTTAGGCCTGATGATAATATACAGACCGGTCCCGGTCTCGGTTATTTCCAAAAATGGTAAAAAAACCGGACTGAACCGGACTTTAAAGCACTATATATGGGTTGACTGAGAAAGGAAATGCATGCCTGTTCCAAGAAAGGGCAAATTGGTCAGCAGCCAGCTGGCCCAATAGGGCTGCTGGCAAATTGGTCAGCAGCTGCTGGCCCGATAGGGCAAGCACCCAAAAAGGAAGGTGGCCGGCCTGGGCTGAATCACCGGCTGACAGCCCTTTGCCCACTGCCCACTGCCCACCCACTGCCTCTCCCTCTGCCTCCCACTTTTCCTCCCACTGCAATCCCTTCCACTTTGCCTGCCACAGCAGCTACACAAAGCTCACAGCAGCCACAGTTGGCCCTATAGTGCCCTTTTTTGGCCACCCAGGCCACACAACAGCCTTATCAGTCACACTTTGCCATTACAGCCACTGTCTACATTCTCCTTTTGCAACAGCTGCCAGTGCAACCCTATATACTTTGGCAATCACTGCCACTGCTTTATTCCATTCTCTGCTAACGTGTGTATCTTATCTTTTATTTCTTTTATTTCTTTTTTTTATTTTTATTTTTAGTTTTCTAGCGTCTTTGTCGGCTCTTTTTAGTGGGTTCTTCGGGAATTAGAAGAGCCCTTGGGTTCTTGAAAGTGAAGTTTTGTAAAGTCTTACCTCCCAGGCTTTCTGCATCTGTGGATTGTTTCCCGGTTGTATATCCTTTTGAGCCTGTCTCAAAAGTGAGACCTCTTACTTGACGCAGCGTACAGGGAGATTGAGCGGTGGGGCAGCTTTTGTCACATCTAAGTTACCCTCCTCCCTTTATTGGGAGACTCTTCATAACTGTCACTGCTAGCACTGGATCACTTTTTCCTGTAAGAACTTCACTGGCGCGTACCCCTTTCCCTTTCCTTTTGGCCTTGGTGTTATAAGCGGACTTCTCGTATTGTGCAGAGTCACTCCCTGGGTAAGCTCTGCTGAAGCTTCGATGGTGATAGAGTCTACTCTTAAGTAAGAGTCGCCAAGGAAGAGGCAAAGCTAGCTTGAACTGAAGCTAAATCAGATAGCAGACCAAGGGTATTAACCTTGGCGCAAGTACGATGTGAATGGTAATGTGTACGATGAGAGGTTCAAGGATAACAAGGCAGAGGAAGATGACTGCCAAGAAGATAAGCTTAGCTGAGCGAGCGAAAGCGCAAGCTAGAGCGAGCGAAGCTTCTAGAGGGTTTATGGTCCTAAATTCACAAAGGAGATCAAGTCTGAAGCGACTTGGTCTTTACAGGTGTCCTAATATACTGTACAAGGTAAAGCAACACGTCATCGAAGTAAAAGTACACGTAGACAAGAGCAAGTCATAACACAGTAATGTACACATAGTCCATGTACATGTCGACGTGTCCATCATGTGAGAGCGTCACCAGATGAACACGGTGATATGTAACACGTCAGCATAAGGTGACACGTCAGTAAAGTAAAGGGAACACATCAATAAGCAATGGAAGGAGTCAGAGCGAGTCAGGGACGAAGCGAGACGTACAAATAAGAAAGGCATAAGTGGAGATACCATAATGGGAGGAAAAGGTACAGGGCGCCAAAAGAAGCTGCTAAGGATCGAGATAATAATACAAGACGTACAAGGTAATCGTGGAAGCGGAAAAGCGGGCCGGTGTTGCCCGCTAGGTGCGCGAGGGTCAAAAGGTCATTCAGACACCCGCAAACCTAGCAAGGGGCACCTGATAGGTGAACAAGTCGATGGACAACCATCTACTCACAAGCCTATCACGTGAAACTAGAGTAAGGTATAATACAAGTGAGCGCGTGACATAGAGATAGACGAAAAAGCGTAACATGATCCCCGTTTCAGAGTCGAAATAAACGACTGAGGCAGGGACGAGGGAGGAGGTCTCTAACCTCTAGTGGCATGGGCTGTAAACGATAGTGAGAAAGTAAGAAGGAATGAAGCAGAGTGACTCGTAAGGTAGCGGAAGGAAAGACAATGATCAAATAGTAAGGGGTGAGTCCGAAGAAAGGCTGAGATTGTACCATAGAGAAGGGTGAAGGGAGGTGGAAGTTGTCATGGTCCCAGAAGGAACGATAGTAAGGGTAGGAGGGGACGAGAAGGCAGTCCGCTAAAGAGACTTGACACAGTACATCCGAAAGTGGTATGGATAGTAAAAATGGCCTAGTAAGGCAAAGGGGATGATAAATGTGTGAGTGCAGGGTAACGAACGTGAAAAACATAGCTAGTCAGAGTCTGGCTAGCCTTGCTCTCTCCTTCTTCCCGGGGCGGCGACACTTGCCACCACATTGGGCCTTGAGATGCCCAATCTTCCTGCAGCAGAAACAGCGAGGGGTGGTGGTGGTTGGGTAGGAGGCGCGAGTGTATCGCACTCCTTCAGCTTCTCCTCCAGCTTGGCCTTGAGCTGGACTCCGCACTCCTTGAGCTGCTCCACAATGAAGCGCTGAAAGGTGTTGGAGGGGCGTTCGCATTGCGGTGGGGGCCGCTGCTGCGGTGCTCGTTGGCCTTGGCAGTAAGGGGGTGTTGGTGATGATTCCGCGAAAGAGGGTGGACTCGTGGAGGAAGGCGTCGGCAGAGGGGGCGTCGTGGGTGAGCTCGTGGAGAACCTCGTAGTCGACGCAGAAGAGGCGGCCTAGAAAGTTAGCATTCTCCATGGAGGAGAGTACGCACAGGGCTGCCTCTGAGTATCGATTCTCTTGGTTCAGCGCTCGCTGGAGTCGCTCCAGGCGGCGACCAGCGGAGGCGGCTTCCTCGTACTGCCGCTTCTTGAGATGGAGGTAGCGGCGGTAAGCGACTTGGAGGTCGATGGGGAAGAGGTGGTTCACGACGTTGGTAATGGCGGTGGAGATGGGGGGATCTGTGATGAGGTGGATCTGGTCTGGGGTTGCCGGCAGACAGTAGTAGTCGACGGCTAATGGGGTAAGCAAGCGAGTATAGACATAATGATCCTTGCCATAGGTGGCTTGGATCTCGGGCTTGCGGGATTCGAGGGCAAAGGAAATGTAGGGAGCAACGATGCGATCCCTAGAAGTGGGGTCTGGGATAACGAATTTATAGTAGTTAGTGGTAAAGGGGTCGTTTAGAAGCCACCCCAGACTAGTGTTGTGGCAGCTCCCACTCCATTCCGGTTTTAGCCGAGAGCCGACCTTGGCTAACATGCTAGCCGAGCTGAGCCACATTTGGCTCTGACCTATATTTAGCCGACTCTTCCCGTGGGCAGCTCGGCCCATAGCCATACTCCCCCCTCAAACAACGGTCACAACAACCCTCACGCCCTCAAACAATCGGCCCTACGAACAAACCTGCCAACATGAGTTCCTTTTCAAAGCCCAAAATATCACCCACTGATGGCTCATTCACCGGCGATCTCCCCATTGACCACGTGCCCGACCCCTGTGTTGGCAACCGACCCGCTGACTGCCCATCTCCTGGCGATCCCCCTACTTACAACCAGTCGGACTCTGCATGTACTCCAATCCATTCACACTTTAATACTACTGAGCGATTTGGAATGAAATGCTTTAGCAGACATCCTGTTCACCATATGCTAACATCCAATACTGCACCTTATGTTCTTGGTCCTATGCCTCCTGACATCTTCCTGGATCGATTTCTCCCCTTGCACTCCATATCCATACCTGGAGGCACACCAAGCTTCCAGGTGGGAATGTTCACAAGTTTGCTAGCATCTACCGGTGCCACTGGTGCCACTGGTGCCACTGCTGGTGCGACTGGTGCCACCGGTGCCACCGGTGCAAGCGCTGCGACTAAACGTGCTCCGTATAAAGCAATGGTATGTCCATCATGGCCCAAATAATGTTTTGGCAATTATCTTAACTGTTTTATTTAGAAATCCAGTCTTGAACCCTTCCTACCGGCCCTTGATATCTCTATCACTGCCTCATCAGACGAGGAAGAAGAAACTCCCCGATCTCCCTTCAAAATATGACCCGATTGGTCTGTACAGTCATCTATGGCCATTTGGGCTGACCAAATTTTATATCGCTTCGGATTACTTGTGTGACATTTGAGTGCCAAATCGGTTTGAGCCGATCACTTAAGCAGGGTCTTTTCTGAGATTTGACAATGGTATGAGACTAATCGGGTTTGAAATGGGCTGAATC
The DNA here is from genome assembly GCA_022884055.1 of Russula griseocarnosa. NCBI lineage: Eukaryota > Fungi > Basidiomycota > Agaricomycetes > Russulales > Russulaceae > Russula > Russula griseocarnosa. The sequence goes on along the minus strand of JAGKRU010000067.1, from coordinate 144,627 downwards.
GAGCAGGATCAAGTCAAAATGTTGTTATCGGAGCTATATGGACATTTGGGCTGTGACCACATCACGCTCGGCTAGACACATGTAATCAATGATGATCTAATCATCGTCACCATCCCCATTGTCGCTCTCGTCATACTGTGACAACACGTAAGCATGCTAGTAACGCTACATCTGGTACATTTGTACCAAATGCTATTTCCTGCTGCAACAACATGCTTTTATACCCTCAGAGAGCTTTTAGACATCACTGCCATACTGGTTAATCCTATACTAGAACTTAGTTTACTGTATAAGACCTCATATTTATTATAAAAAGTGCCAATAAGATTTCATTTTTGTGCACTTTCCGCACTGATTTGACTCTGGGACTTGATCCACAAGCTTACATCCTTTAGGCTACTGGTCACACATCATTTATATATAGCAGATTAGAGTATCAGAAATTCCGAGACCAAATATTGAGCTCTTGGCATGGAATTTTGATTTAGCCCAAATGACCGTGGTAGCCCAAATGGCCATAGATGACTGTATACGCCAAAGAAATCTCACAGCAACCCACCAATTCTTCCCTTGTTGAGTTTTTCATGGAGCACAAATCCCAGCCTAGTATGGATCCTTTCATTGTCCCGAACCAAACATCCACACTATGCATCAATCTGATCATGAAAGATTCAAAGGACGGGCTCAACACTCTTGGCCAGATAATATCTTATGTCTCCTTGCACCTGAGCTCACAGTTTTGGACCCACATGTTCTTCGTTCTCGTCGTCCACAATTACGCGAGACTTATCCGATGGGACCGTGGCGGTGCTATCATTACTGCGCCAATACGTTTCAATGAGGAACGTCACTTTTTCGACTTCTTTATTTGTTATAATTATGCAAAATCCGACATACGAGGTTCTGACTCCACTGTCCGAGCACCTGGAGCCAACGAGCTTCATGCTGCCACCTGCCTTATCGACGAATTTCGCGGCTCCGGTTCAGGCAGAGGAAAGGCAAAGGCAAAGGCAAAGACAAAGGTAAAGGCAAAGGCAAAGAAATTTTTGGTCGTCTCCGTCCCGAGGAGTGGATATGTCAACGAATCTGACAACTACGTCATTGAAGCCCCTCTACAACAATTTCCCCCCCACTTGGACGTGCGACTCGAACATTCATCGCTTATGACATTCGCAGGAATATGCGCGTTTTTGTCAAGGACTCTTGGAGGATTGATATAGTCGGAATCCCGAAGGAGGGCGATACTTACGCGATACTCCAAGCCAATCAAGTTCCTTATATCGCACGTTGCTCGAATTCGGGGGATATTGGCAACGACACGTACAGTGGGCTCAAAAACCGTTGCAATGTTTGGCCATTTTTGACTGGGTGCGATATAGCGCTTAACAGAGTGGGAATTGCACTTAGAGTTGGCAGGGTAGAGTAAAGTACTTAATCTTGGCTTTCAAATGGAGTTTTGATCATATGATTTGAATGAGCAGTTGTAGAGATATAACCATTTTAATCTAGGGTTATCATTGCAACGGTTTTAGAGCTGTTGTAAATATCCAACTATTTAAAGTGTGCAATGTAGCGCTTGATGGACGGAGAATCATGCTTAGTGTAAATAGAATTACGTATAGTATTCGATCGTGGCTTTCTAACAGTGTATCAATCATATTATTTGACCAAATGGTTGTAGAGATATGCCCAGTTTAATTTGGTGTATCCATTGCAACAGTTTTGTCACAGTTTTGGAGTATTTGCAATGTAGTGCTTGACTGAGTGAGAATGGTGCTTAGTGCAAATAGGGTCGAGTAAAGTATTTAATCTTGGCTTTCTAATGGTCTTTTAACCATATCATTTGATCCAACAGCTGTAGAGATATGTCTAGTTTAATGTAGGGTATCCTTGTAATGATTCTTAGCCATTGTAAATATGCAATATTTAGAGTGTATCAGTACTTTATTAAGTCCTACTTTGCTTTAAGCACTGCCCTAACCCTTTTGGACATGCCTTTTACTAATTTTTGATACTTTTCAACTGCTAGCTTTTCTCAGTTTGGATTAATTCTTTCTATAACTTATAAATCCCATTAAAAGGGCTTTTATGCCCTGTAAGGCCTTCTTTCAAGAAAACCTTAGAAGATTAAGTGCTTTACTTGGCCTCATTTATGCTAAGCACCATTTTCAATACATTAAGCATTACATTACAAGCACTTTATAGCTGTCAAAAAGGCTATTACAATGGAAACCTTAAATTAAACTAGGCATATCTCTATAACCATTGGGTTAAATGATGTGATTTTAAGGCTGTTAGAAAGCCAAGATTAAATACTTTACATTACATAAGCACCACTCTCACACCAGTAAGCATTAAATCATGTATTTACATATTTACAACAGCTTAAAAACCATTATAATGAATGCTCTAGATTAAACTAAGCATATCTCTACAACCATTAGGTCAAATGATATAGTTAAAAGACTATTGAAAAGCTAAGATTAAGGACTTTTATTTATCTTATGTATACTAAGCATTAGTCTCAATGGTTGTAAAAATATGCTTAATTTAATCTAGGGCATTCATTGTAATGGTTTTTAAGCTGTTGTAAATATGTAAATACATAGTTTAATGCTTAATGGTGTGAGAGTGGTGCTTATATAATGTAAAGTATTTAATCTTGGCTTTCTAACATCCTTAAAATCACATCATTTAACCCAATGGTTATAGAGATATGCCTAGTTTAATTTAGGGTTTCCATTGTAATAGCCTTTTTGACAGCTTTAAAGTGCTTGTAATGTAGTGCTTAATATATTGAAAATGGTGCTTAGCATAAATGATGCCAAGTAAAGCACTTAATCTTCTAAGGTTTTCTTGAAAGAAGGCCTTACAGGGCATAAAAGCCCTTTTAATGGGATTTATTAAGTTATAGAAAGAATTAAGCCAAACTGAGAAAAGCTAGCAGTTGAAAAGTATCAAAAATTAGTAAAAGGCATGTCCAAAAGGGTTAGGGCAGTGCTTAAAGCAAAGTAGGACTTAATAAAGTACTGATACACTCTAAATATTGCATATTTACAATGGCTAAGAATCATTACAAGGATACCCTACATTAAACTAGACATATCTCTACAACTGTTGGATCAAATGATATGGTTAAAAGACCATTAGAAAGCCAAGATTAAATACTTTACTCGACCCTATTTGCACTAAGCACCATTCTCACTCAGTCAAGCACTACATTGCAAATACTCCAAAACTGTGACAAAACTGTTGCAATGGATACACCAAATTAAACTGGGCATATCTCTACAACCATTTGGTCAAATAATATGATTGATACACTGTTAGAAAGCCACGATCGAATACTATACGTAATTCTATTTACACTAAGCATGATTCTCCGTCCATCAAGCGCTACATTGCACACTTTAAATAGTTGGATATTTACAACAGCTCTAAAACCGTTGCAATGATAACCCTAGATTAAAATGGTTATATCTCTACAACTGCTCATTCAAATCATATGATCAAAACACCATTTGAAAGCCAAGATTAAGTACTTTACTCTACCCTGCCAACTCTAAGTGCAATTCCCACTCTGTTAAGCGCTATATCGCACCCAGTCAAAAATGGCCAAACATTGCAACGGTTTTTGAGCCCACTGTATCATAGCACACAAACCCACCTCTTTGTCGATGCGGATTGGATAACCTCCCCCAAGTCTGCAGCTGAATTCATGCCTCACAGACATTATCGTATTGTGCTGGACACTATAGGCACTCCCCTCAAACGATTCAAGTCCAGTTTGTCTATGGTACGTGCCATTCGTGCCGCTTTAATGGGTGAGTTCTTTGGAGTTAAAGCGTATCCTCTACCCTTATGGATGATGTCACCACTATAGCTCATCAAGCTGCGTACAACCGCTGCAGTATCCTCCATTGTGATATCAGTCCTTCAAATATTCTAATTCAAGAGGGAAATGAAGCCGGTGGTCTCCTCATTGACTGGGATTTATGTAAGGATGTCAAGTCAACTGAGCATAAAGCACATCGCGCTGCACGTACGGTGAGAATTGAACCCCTTTCGATATGCACTGCAGTATTAATGAACTTGAATCAGGGTACTTGGCAGTTCATGGCTGCTGATCTCATCGCGGATCCCAAAATCTCTCAAACCTTCGTTCATGACCTGGAATCCGCGTTCTACGTCATGTTCTGGCTCAGTGTGAAGTACCTACCCAGCTCTTACGATGCCTCAAAGCATGGTTTGGTACTCTCCGATGTGTTCAATCCGACCCCCCGTCATTCGCCGTTCAGTGACCCCAGTAAGATGGGCCCCTCCACCATTTATGGTAATGATAGCAAAGTTAACTGGATGGCAAACTCAAGCGATGTAAACAACTTCAAAGCCACAGGAAATGGTCCTCTGTCCCGTTTGCTTTTAAACCTCAAAACCACTCTTAGGTTTTGACATGTCAGTGCCGAGACGGATGCTGACACAGTCAATCTCCTTTTCAATAATTCTGCGTCTGGGGACAGAGCTACTGCCATGGAGAGTCCTACGGAGAGGCGTATTGTCACTTATTCTAAAGTTTTCAAGGCATTGGACGCCGCGCTTAAGGAGCAGTGGCCTCAAGATGATTCTGCTGAGCTGCAAGTGATAGAACTCTCCGCAGATGCACATTCAAGCTCATTCTCTGGGTCCAAGAGATCAAGGGGTAGCTATTATGCATCACAAAATTCACAGCCGGTCCATTCCGAGCCCGTCCATTCATCGAATTCGAAGCGACAGAAGAATTAGTGTGGGGTGTTTGTGATAGTTTGCGCTAGCTTGTATTGTATATTACTACTTTTTTTTTCAGAAACCCCCGATCATTATACATCACATCACTGTTACCCCGTTTTACTGAAATGCCTCGACGCTCTGCCAACAATGTAGCCACTGAGAGGACTGCTGCTGCTTCAGAGGTAATGTCCCAACAAGCCCCAAAAATGTACGAAAAGAGAAGCGCAATGCTTCTGAGAAGGGCGAGTGCGAGTGGCGACTTCTCGGACCACCGAACCCAGGCTTAAAAAACGCCATAAACGCGTTGAATTGGTGATTACTTTCATCAATAATATCACTTTCTTAATCTTAACAGGTTGCTCCTCATTTTCAGTCTGGTCAAACCGGCAGCGGCGAAGAGTTTGACTTCCCTGATGAAAACTACGAGAATGATAACAGTCACGATACCCCACCCCAAGTTGATGAAACAGCTCATCCCCTGCTCAAACCTGCCTTCTCCCTGCCTACTCTGGACACAGTAGAGTCTCAGAATGCAAAAGCGGCTTTGGACATCAAGTACTTCTTTGTCGTGTATGGAAAGAAGGGGATACCAAAAAACGGGTGTGCAAAATATGCGGGTAAGTCTTGGCACAATACATCAACAATTGCTTTGATAGTGATATATCAGCGAGAAATATGGCTTCTCAGAAGTTCCAGACGAAGTAGATAACTACATCTACTGTTTGGTTACCGGATATTTGAATCTTCGAAAGCACCTCGCCAATAAGCACGCTGCCGCCTACGACAAGGCTATTGTGGAGAACAACTGGACTTATCGCCTCTCGAGTGATGTAAAGGCCGGTAAATCCAACACTGTAGATGCCCGCAAACATTCTCTTCCCCTTTTACGCAAGCATCATTCATTAACTATCTCATTCGCTTTGTCGTTGCTGATGACCAAGTGAGTAACGCGTTCTCAGTCTCTAACTTATGCCTCATCTCTATGCAGTCAATTCGTGTTATCGAGTGTCCCAAATTTCGTGACCTCTGCATGCTCCTTTGCCCAAGCCTACAAGACAAAGAGATCCCCTGTCGAGACAGACTCCGGGAGGGCATCATAGAGCAATGGCACAAATGGTTCGATAGCTTGACGCGGGAGCTCGCTGTGTGTACTATTTCTGCTCTCTGCTTTACGTAACTTATTTGAAATAGGACTCGCCAGGTCGTATTAGCCTCACAGCTGACGTATGGTCATCTGGGAATTTTTCTTCATATCTTGCCCTCACTTGCCACTGGGTTTCCGATAAGGGGCCCAGCGGCTCCCTTATACTGAAGTCGGCGCTGATTGGATTCCATCGTCTCAAGCATAAGCATACTGGAAAGAACATCGCCTGGAATATCTTTCATCTTCTCAAACGTGCCGGTATCACATCGAAGGTAAGAACTTGTTATGACAGTTGTTTTTAGTTTATCTTATCACCATTAGATTGGGCATTTCACTCTTGACAATGCGGAAAACAATGCCATGGCGATGTGGGAGCTAGAGGCCCTACTAAAGCGATATGACAAGAATGTCAAGTTTGATCGTCTCAACAACCATATTTATTGTTATCCGCATATCATCAACATATGCTCATCTCATATTATTGCGTCATCTACACGTATCTCTAAGCAATTTCTCGGAACCCTCAAATCTGAAGCTGAGGGTGACATGGTTTATTCCAACGTCGAAGACGGCGACGATGACGATGACGATGGCAATGGCAATGGCTATGGCGACAACGACAACGACGACGATGACCGTTTGTTTGCTCGAAAATCCGATATTCCTGAGCTTACACTCGATGAAGAATGGCTCGACATGTTGGATGAGGACGTACAGGACTGGTACTCAGGGTTGAAGCGCGATCCCATCAAACGTGCCCGCAGAATTGTCCGCATCGTGCGTTCGTCGGATCAAAGGAAGCAGGCATTCAAGAAAGTAATCAACACCGGAAACCATAGTGGCTGGTTCAGGTCTAGCGATGATAAAGTCATCGACCTTCCCGACTTGGAACTGTTGCGCGATGTCAAAACTCGGTGGGACTCGGTATATTGTATGATCGAGCGTCTGTTGGTGCTTCGACCGGTGAGTGTTCATATGCACGGACACCCCTCTCGTTCAAATTGTTAAAATTTGACACGCGTACAGGCCATCGACCTCTTTTTCAGTATGAAGGTGCACGGGCTTACAGAATATAAACTCACAGATCTGGACTGGGAACTCCTCGATGCTCTCTATGCAGTATTGGCTGTCAGTTTTTACTCAGATCCAGATTCATCCGCTGTTCGTTCAACTCACTGCACAGGTTCCTCATATGGTCCAGCAAGTCATGTCGGCCGAATTGATGCCAGTGCTCTCAGGAGCTGTTCCGTCTTTCGAGATCTTCATGACCCGATGGGAAAAACTCCGTACCAAGTTCCCAGAGTTGAAACCCTGGATCGACATCGGCTTGGAGTGGGCTAAGAAGTATTATACCCGCATAGACGACACCAATGTGTACATGATTGTGATGTGTGAGTTGCTTCCGAGTTCGTTATCCAATCTTAATGTGAACTGACAACAGGTTTATTGCTCCCAGTTCTCAATCCTTGCATCCATTTCGAGTGGATTACTCGCCATTGGGGAGGAAGTTATACTAAGCGCACTAAAGGCTTGATTATCAACCTTGTGAGTACTCACTCGTAATAATCAAGTCGAAATCTAAATCGTCAGCAAGATGTTGAAATATCGCAGCCGACAGTCCTCGGGTATCCCTTCTGCTGCCCCTCAAGCCCTTGCACAATGTGCACCTGCTACACCGCTCAAATCGTCCAAGTTCAGAAAGTCGTCATCCTTCAAAGCTGTGTCGCGTTTCCAACTTGATAACCACATGGTAGATGAGTTACTTGACAACCTTGATGTGTCTCCGCACCGGGGAACTGTTCAGGAGGAATTCGACAAGTATATGGCCACCTCGCTTTCCCCGCTCGAGACGGATATTCTTCATTTTTGGGAGGTGAGTGAGCTATACTCACATCAACGAGGATAAAGGATGCTGATGGGAGCAATACAGATCAACAAGGTGGGGTTTCCAACGTTGTTCGGGATTGCCTTGGATTATCTTCCGATTCAGGCATCTTCTGTTCCCTGTGAACGCGTATTCTCGTCCGCAAAGGAAACTGATACTCTGAAACACAACCGCATCCACCCAGTGTTGATGGAGGCCTTACAAACTCTGAAGTTTTCATTTAAGAAAGAGCGGTTCAACTTTACCAGTGGTTGGCAGACGGCGCAAAGCAAGATGAAGAGGACAGGGAACGCAGGCACTACCAAGGATCTACTTGCACATTTGCTCACTGGGGATCGCCAGGCCACCACCAACGCTTTACTGCATGCACTATCAGATGGCGATGATAAAGTTGACAACGACAACGACAACGACAACGACAATGACAACGACAACGACGACAACGACAATGACGACAACGGCGAGTTCGGGGGTGGGTTACACAATGACGATGATGAAGAATAAGGTGTTGCATTCATCAGATGGTTGCTACTCATGTTGTTTGTCGTTGTTCGTGTACCTTGATTCACTCACATTGCCTGCGCTTGTGCAATAATCTCAATCAACCAAGCCATTCAGATTGTTTGCGCTTCCATAAAGACCCGAAAAGAATTCTTGATCACAGGAATCTGAGTTTGAGTCTGAGTTCGAACCCTTTTCGTGTTTTCGTTAGTGCTTTAAAGTCCGGTTCAGTCCGGTTTTTTTACCATTTTTGGAAATAACCGAGACCGGGACCGGTCTGTATATTATCATCAGGCCTAAAAAACCGGACTGAACCCCTTCAGACTGGTCACTATCGGTCTGAGAGTGGTCCTAAGACTGGTCCTAACCAGTCAACTTGTGGACCATTAGTAACCAGTTGGAACTGGTTTTCAAACAGTCTTGACCGGTTTTTCACACTAGTAAAGCACGCGTTCAGTTTTTTTTTTTAAAATATTCTTTTATTCTATGGTGCAGCAATAAAGTACAGAGTGGTTACATGCTATCTAACTACTATAGCAGCCAAGAACTTATACATGCTACCAGTCAAACCACCTATCTAAGGGCCGGGCACCTTGCAAGTTTTGAGGGGAGAAAACCACATGGGAAGTGGTCGTGCACGTTTTTGCGGAGCGTATAAATTGGAGACTATGTTTGGATATGTTGTGTATCCATGGATCTCGCACCGCTAAGTCCGCGGAGAGGTGCAGCGGTGTCGAAGAAGAGAGGAAGGAGGTGGGTACTGAGCCCGGTAATTTGAAGCGCAGCCGGTCTTGCACTGCCATGCACGTCTTGAAACTTCGTAGATAGGGCTGAAAGGTGTCTTTTAAAATGTTGCTGAATTTACTAAGGCCGCGGGCACATGCGGCACTCTCAGGAGTGAGGGACTGAGCTGCACTGAGCTCTGTGCTGTCGCACCAAAGAAAATCTTACTATTATGTAATGTGGCTATCAGTGTTTCTGCTTCATCGGGCCGCCTTCCTGCCACTTTCCCGCGCTTCAGCAGTGCCTGGGAATAGAAGTTCCTTCCTTTCCGAGTATAGAGCTGAGTGCAGCTCAGTCCCCCCAGTCCTCAGAGTGCTGCACGCGTCCACGGCCTTAGAAAACTTAGGAGAACATTAAGAATCCCAGTACAGCCTCGTATACAACGTTTCAAGACGTGCGTTGCGGTGCAAGACCAGTCGCACGGCGAATTACTGGGCTCAGTGCAGCCCTGCTTCCTCTCTTTCCCGACACCGCTGCACGTTTCTGCGGACTTAGCTGTGTGAGGTCCATGAATATAGGACCTAGAACGACATACTATCAAAGTTATACGCCCCGCAAAGGCATGCACGACTACCTTAAGCACATTTTTTCGCTGTATTACTTATCTACCATCCAATGTACCTTGTTTTCCCATAATTTGAGCACAGTCAATATATTAAGTGATCATCTGTGAGACTAGGAAGTAGGAGGCTCTGACAGATGGACTGAAAGTCCGGTCTAAGACCGGTTCTAACTGGTTTTTCTCGGTTTTAAAAATGAATGAGATTCACTTGGACCGAAAATAGGAACTTCCTTATATGGAATGACCGTGACTGACGGTCCGGTTTCCACCGGTTACAGTCCAGTCCGGTTTCCAGTCTTTTTCCAGTCCATAAGACTGAACCTTGAAGCACTACCCATATACGGGCAAGCGCCCATTCCATTCTCGGCACATTGAGGATTATATTGTTGATACCGATTTGTCTGTTGATGCCTTACCTGATTTGTTCCTTGCTTACTGTGTACTTGATGCGTCATATAGGGCTGCACGCTGTAGCCGTACTTTCTGGCCATACAGCCGGAATTGGACGGGCCCTGTCACTGTACCGTCAGTAACCAATAGGGTTCATCACGGGTACTGGTCACACCGCGGTGTCACAGTCACGGGTCATGCGGGTCCGGGTACGGTTTTAGGATTATGTACCCTCACCTAAACCGTGCACCGTTACTGCGGGTAACAGGTTTGTTTACGGGTCTGAAGGCCTGATCGGGCAATGCATAAGTCATGCATCTTGACAGATAGATTTTAACAATAAAGGAAACCTGCTTTCTTTTTACATATGTGTCACTCATCATCAATTCCGCGTGCTCCACCCATTCTCTACTGATCCTCCAACTCTGTTTCTTCTCTAAGTTCTCTGAGGCCGTCTCTGTAACAGGAAATGGTAAGTGGTGGAGCTTTATAGTGAACATTCTGATATCGTTTAGTCCTTCTGTCCAGCGATGGGCCATGCCGTGATGTGCCCTGTTACTGCCACGTAAAATCAGCAGTTCTCGCGGTCTCGCCCTCTGGTTCTGGGCCTCCATCATTCATCAACATGCTTTATTTTGTCATTCTAACCCTTCACGGCAATGGTAAGTGGAGGATCATCACCTTATATAGTCTTACATTTTGATGCCAGTTGGTCCGTCCTTCCAGCCATGATCCCCCTTGACTACCGTGATCTCCTCTGAGTCCTCTTTCATATTCTTAAATTTCTTTTTTGACTATCGTTTCTCTAGTGTCGACTGTGCTATCCTGCCTATCCAACCAGCCATGATACTGTCTTCCGCTTCCCTGATCGACCTCTTCATTTTCAACGCACACGGCTCTATTGCTAACCATGGTGTTCATCCAGGCATGGACTGCATGGACCTTTATCCCGCTTTCCTGATCCTCCCCTTCAACTTCCATCTGTCTAGTGCTTCTCTTTTGTGGTCTGCCAAATCACCGTACAGCACAAACAACATAAGTGTCCGAGGACCAAGGGAGATACGGAAAAGGTTTAATCCAGAGTTGGCCATGTTGCGCCATATAAACACCCCTTTTTGCATCACACAGTAAGTCCCATCTCATCTCCTCATGGCTCCTCAGAAGTCTAATAAACTCGCTGCACATGGAAAGTCGATACGAGCGCCGCTTAGAGCTTCCGACTCGTGTGGCCCACTCTCCTCGACATCCTCAAGCAAGTCACGTTCAGGTCGAGTCTCACGGCCCTCATTCAAGGCAGCTGAGTCGCATGCCCCTCTCCCATCAAGGCGCTCTCTCAAGGCAGCTGACTCGCTTACCTCCCTCTCTTCAACGTCCTCACTTAAGTTAGCCGACTCAATCGCCTCCCTTCCCTCTTCAACGTCCTCACTTAAGGCAGCCGACTCAATCGCCTCCCTCTCCTCTTCACCGCACTCACTCCAAAATGTATCTGTTGGCCTTGATACTGAATCTCGTGCCAGCACTCCCAGTCACATCAGCGTTGTGAGCGACAGCGAAGTTGACCCATATCTCGAGCTTGGTACGTGTATCATCATACTTGCATATTCTTTTACTTACCTTTGTATTAGAGAACCTCAAAAAGACCTGGCGCTCCCCTATTTATTCATTCTTCAAGTCCGACATATCTGTTCAGTATCTCGACGGTCGACTGTGTCACTTTTTCCCCTGTGCAGCACGTGTCTGCAAGACGAGTCTTGGAGGTGTCCGTCGCTTTCAGGACTCAAAGGACAAGGCCTCAACTGCCAATTTGCGGCATCATGCCCTTCGTTGTTTTGGCGAAGACGCTGTGAAGACAGCCCTGAGTGTCAAGGATGCGGAGGCCCGTAGCAGCTCCATCTTCACCGCTTTTGCTCGTCAAGGACAACAGCCAGTTCGATACTCTCACCGTTCACTCACTAACACTGAAATTCGGTGAGTTCTTTTGTTTATTACTAAATAACTGTCTAATCATAACTTTCAGTGCTTGTATCGTCAAGTGGGTCACTGAGAACAACCGCCCGGCAAGCATTGTCAATGATACTGAACTTCGTAACCTCCTAACTGCTGGCGACCACATGCTACCATTCCTTCTGCCTCTACTGTCACACGAGATATCACAGCTTCGTTCACAGCTTGCCGCAACAAGATTGGCAAGTTGCTTAAGGTAAGTACCAAAACACCTCCCTTTATCTATCGAGACTAACTATATGTAATAGGAATATCCAGGACGCCTTCATTTTGCAACCGATGCTTGGACGTCGCCCAATCATACGGCTTTCATAGCATGGACAGTTCATATCCAGCACGAAGGTAAAATGCTTGCCTTCCTGTTAGACTTCGTTGAGGTGCCTGAGGTAATTATTCCTACTATACCTTTCTCCGCGTTTCTTACTCATATTATTCGAGTCACACACAGGCATAGTTTTGGCTAATGCCTTCCAAGAGATGTTGGAGCGCTTCGGACTTCAGGATAAGGTAAGCATAAAGTTATATTTCCGTTCGTCTCTAACTATTAGTACCTAGATTCACTCTATGACAGCTGACAATGCCAGTTCAAATAACCTCCAAGCGGTTGCCCTCTATGCACTCGAGAACTCCTTTGACGAAACTAACCACATCCGATGCTTCAACCATACAATCCAACTCTCCGGCAAGGCCCTCATCAAGCCATTCAATGCGGGTATGGGCAAAGCAGCCAGTGGTCTTGAGAATGGTGATGACAACATACCAAATCTCGAGGACTTCGAACATAATGACGACACGGATGACGACGCTAACTCTGGAGTTCTCTCTGATGATGGAGATGAAGAAGACAACGACGAAGGCGAGGATAACGACCTGAGTGAGCCAGAGCGTTTGTGTATCTTGGATGATACATTGGCAGTTCGTGAGACGGTGTCTAAGGTATGATTCAGAGTATACTTCATGTTTGCTTTCCATTTGTCTGACACCAGTGGCATGCCCCTTCATAGCTTCGACAACTTTCATTCGCGATCATCCATTCAACCACTATTGCACTCCCAGCATGGCGACGATTCTGCCATGTCCACGAATTGAAACCAAAGCTGATCCCTCGAGACGTTGTCACGCGTTGGAACTCGACCCACGACATGATGGCGTTTGCCCTCAAATATCGCAAGCCGATAGACAGTGTTACAGCGGACAAGTCGCTGAAGCTGAGAAAGTATGAGCTCGACAATGAGGGCTGGCGTATCATCGAACAACTTGTATCTGTCTTGCAGGTAAATTCCATAGTCCATTCAGAGTAACAGACACTAATGCGTAGTTTACTTGCCCAGCAATACAAGTCAGCGACACTGTACTTCTCTCAGGACTCTGCTAGTATAGCGGGTGTGATTCCAGCAATGGACACTCTCAATAATACCCTCGACCCAGAAACCAAGATGCCGTATCACCCTTCAATCCTTGCTGCGATCACGTTGGCTAGGAAAAAGATGGACCGGTACTATTCCCTTACAGACGAGGCTGCGCCTTACCGAATAGCCATGGGTATGTCTGTAATATCTCAACGTCTACGTCATGCTGGGGACTAATTCTACACAACTGTCACAACAAGTCCTTCATCCTGGCTTAAACTGGAATATTTTCGTCAACACCAATGGGAGAAGGCGTGGATCGAACAGGCTGAGAAGTTGGTACGCGAGGAATATGCTGGGAATTATGAGACGGTTCCCGTGTCTGAGGAGACAAGCGTTCAGACCTCAGCTGTCCAGGTATGTGGTATGATATCATGCGTGCGGTGATCTCTAATTCATCTCCAGGGGAACGAAGGTGTCTCTATGTTCGCCAACTTCTCTGTTGGTGCCTCAGGTGCAACTTCTCTCAGCGAGGTTGATGAGTACTTGAGCCGTCCTGTCGAGAACGTACACGATCCTCTCAAGTGGTGGAATGACAACCGCCGAGTCTATCCAAATCTCTCATCCATGGCCCTAGATTATTTGAGCATCCCTCGTAAGCTATTCAGCACAGCATCACCCTCTTTTTTATTAACTAGCCCTAGCGACATCGACTGCTGTCGAACGCGTCTTTTCTCAAGGCCGACACATCTTACACTTCACTCGAAACCGACTATCACCCTCAGCCATTCGCGCTTACCTCTGCCTTGGGTCTTGGGCACGCCAAGGCCTTGTGTCCGTAGGTGATTTTCTGAAAGCCATCCAGGTAGATTCCAAGTGGAAGCGAGATGAGGAGGCTGGGGGACTGTGTGGGGATGCTGAGGACGTTAAGGCACCTGCCTTGTAGGAGATCTCATCGCCACTGTCATCTTTTTGTGCATTGTGTAGTAGAGAATAACTGTCATTGTGTGCCGCGTAGTAGAAAATACATCATGTCATGTTGTTTGCATACTTTAATGTGTGCTTTGAGTACCTCGCACAGAGTCACACTGACGCTCTGCCGCCCAAGTGGCAAACAAGTTGATTGTCCCTCAAAGTCTCAGCGAGTCAGCGTCGATCGAGTCAGCGTCGATTACTCTGGCTCCACCGCTAAGGCTAAGGGGCTAGTTCTTTGTCTCATTACCCAAATGATATTGGCACGGGGTTTAGGGGTTGCCTTACTTTCGTCGCAAGCTTTCTTGCAACGTGGCATGTTCCATCTGACAAGCGAGCAGGCTTTGACGTTGGACTGAACAAGCGAAAAAGATTTGCCATTAAGGAATGTACATGAAATAGAGTGATCGTTAGCACTATCCAAGTCATTCGATACCAACATTATTCTTACGTCCCTCTCTATGGTGTCCTCTTGTCAAAGTGTCGTCACCTATTGTCATCGATAAGTTATACTATTCTCGTCCTCAATACTAACATCCTTCTTTTGTCAATCTATATACTTGTAGTAAGTCAGCGCTACATCACCGTTTCTGAGTCTCCGTTAACTTTTGATACTATTCTCCTCCTCAACACCAACATTCTTCTTTCGTCCGTCTGTTCTTGCCTCACTCATCGAAAGCCTGCGCTGAACACTCTTTCAACAGGTTGTCTACCAACATCACCCCCTAGTGAAGACCGCTCGGCACTGTCACTCCCAGTGCCTCCTCTGCGTCCACTGCGTCCACCGTTGCTCGAGCTCATACGCGGGGCCGCTGGGTGTCCCAGCGCCAGTAATCGTCATTTGGCTTGCACTTGCAAACACGCTCATTACCTCCATCACAGATCTTACATCCTTCCAAGAGGCAGTCTCTCTCGTCATTTATCAAGCAAGGGCCATTGCTTCCTCCGATACCAAACCTGCTTGGACTGCACACAATTTTGAGGTCTCCACTATCCCCACTATCCCGAAACTCTTCCAACTGATACACATGATAACACATCAGCACGGACAACCTACAACACCACGTTGCGATGGCCCCATGGCCCGCTTCCGCAGTGCTAATTCCGCACAGATGGGTAACACGTCCATGGTACTCTGGCGATCACGGAAGGGAAAATTATCGTCACGGAGGCGGGTGGGTACAGGAATGTGTCTGTTATATGGAGCAGATCTCAGGGTGCGTTCCCCTCAGCGTCACGTATAGAACAATTTCTAACATGCGCATTCCTTAACCCACCACTTTCTCTCCCCCTACACATACCTACTCATCGCACTGAGTCCGGAGTCCCGTCCCACTCCCAGGTGGTTGCGCAAGTGACGGCTCCCGAGGATGCCCAAGCACACGCAACACTTCAGATGCTGTCGGGTGTTGCAAAGGGCCTTACTCATGCCACCCATGTCTGTGGCCTCGAGACCTCTCCCGGGGTCACATGCTACAAGTGATGCAAGGGGCCGTCGAACTTTGGTCAATTAATGCAGAAATCAGTGAGGTACGTCTTGCAGTTTGAGGAGACATGCTTTTCTAAGTTATGGCTGAGTTATGTGAAACAATAAAGGCCTTTAATAGGCACTCAGCGACCTCTTCAAATTGACCAAGGCGCTCTTCATGGACAGCATATTCATTACAACCGGCACCCTTGCTCGAGCTCGTATATGGGGTGTCCCAGCTGGTCTAACCGCCATCTGGCGGCGGAACGGAACCTGCGTCGGAGCGCCCGTCAGGAACAGTCCGTGTCGGAGAGTCTGAGCTCGCAAACGGCCGACTGGGTGTCGTAAAGTTGATCGACAAATGTGGAAGGTACTGTACAGCTGTGGCTTGTGGCCTTATTCCTTCGTCATCACCTTATTTCCGACGATCATCACCTCTCGACCCTCGTATCCGCTCTCAGCTTATAAGAGCGCTACTCCCTTGTCACTGTATTGACATTTTTGGTGCGTACTTATGATGTTGTGATGCCAGTGATGGCTAGCTGACTCTTTTCCCGATTGTACATCTGTGCCGGCGCTCAAAGCGTCGGATCTGTCAGCAGGTGGATGGAATTAGGTGGGTCCCATGGGTCTAGCCCACCAGGGCATAGATAAGGCAAGGCACCACAATGGGGACCTGATGGCCGTCGAAGTCCAGTCAGCGCCCGAAAAGGGTTAGCCATTGCATACTGGCACAAGCACATTTGGGACGCCTGGCTGGCATAAAAGGCTGGGCTGGAAGCAACAACCCACCCACCCAATTGTGTTTTTCCCACATACCACACCACCCCATCCAGGTCACGCCCATCAGGGCCGACTCCCCAGTGGCGAGTGGTAGGCCCCTTGCCAGGAATCGGAAGGAAAGCGGTCGTGGCAGCGGCAGCCACCTGATGAGAGCTTTCGCAGGCTCGAAACCGCTGCTTGGCCGCGCCCCTTACTCCCTCTACGCACACTGTAGCCATGCGTACAGGCCCTATCCTAGGAGACGGGTGTCTGACAGGTGCGCTATGGAGCCAGACAGCCCGATCACCCCCACACCTCACACAGACTAGGCCCCAAGCTACGCCGCTATCGCGGCTGCGCTTGGGCCGACCAAATCAGGCAAACAATGATTTTGTGGATGCTGAGAAAGTTCTCCTCAATGTCCTCCATCTGGCCCGCCGCCCTCCTCTACTGCCACGTCAGCCACCATCGCCCCCAAGTGTGAAACACTGGATTTCGTCACTTCGTTGACAACGGGAGAGAGAACGTGAGGTTCTCCTTCCTCCCCTGCCACTGCCAATGCCTCTTCTCACCATGGCTACACTCTGACATACTGTATTATAGGGTGACTTTGTCTATGCCGATGTCCCTATTTACCACGGAGATTCCAAGGAGGCGTATCATCGCCTGTACCGACGCAACTACAACAGTCCTAGCTTCCGTAAAGTCTTTGAGCGACTTCGTGCGTCTTTAAATCTCCATACATCCCGCGATGCCTGACTCTTGGCTCTCAGCTATCATCCATGCATATGATGACCATGAGGTTCGGCCCCTCTGTATGCGATTATTTTGTTGTTCAACATGTTTACAGATTATCAACAATTACATTGGCCAATCTAACGACACACCACCTTTCGTAAGTGCTGAGGATGCGTTCGGTATTTATAATGCCGACAGCAATTACGAGCCTCGTGTTCCAGGACAACATCACTATGCGTCTGTTATGGTGATGTGGCATTTTTCGTGATGGACACGCGCAGGCATCGTAGTAATCCCCTTGCCAGCGAAGCTGCTACCCGGACAATGTTGGGCGGGACTCAGTTGAGCGCACTGTACGAGTTGCTCAGAAAGGTGTGCCTAAAATGCAACCTCCCGGTTGCCCATATCAAGACCGATACTCATAATTCGTCTTGTCAGGTCAGCCAGACTGTGGCATTCAAATTTATTGTCACTTCGGTTCCGTTCACCTCACTCTGGACGCACGATGCCCAGGTCGACTCATAGCCCGCTTATGCCTACGAAAAAGCTTCTTTGCTCTCTGCGCTGCACGCAGTCCCGAATGTGTACCTCCTATCCGGTGATCGGCACGAGTTTGTGGCTATCGAGTTCAGCCTCCACGGCATCACTTGCCCTGAGTTGTGTAGGTCCCCGATAACCCAGACGCCTTCCACTCTGCCTCAACATCTCCCCTGTCATTGGTTTTGCCGCAAACGCCGCCTTCCACTCATGTGAAATAATATGAACTTAGGTACATGTTCTTCCTTTCCTGTGTTCTCCTCTGCGTAACTTACCCTTGTCAAAGATGCCCCATTATTCCCAGTCCATTGATCCGATTATCCGAACATACTTGTTGTCCATCCCTGATAGCCCAGAAGCCTTCCACTCTGGCTCAACCTCTCGTCCTCTCCCCTGTCATTGGTTTCGCCACAAATGCCGCCCGATGCTCATAGGCAAGGATTTGTCAAGGTTGTGTCGGCAGATTCGAGCCCAATCAAGCCCAAATCTGGCGTGACGGCGTCCTTATGTATAGACAATCACTTTAATGTGTGCTATTTAGTAGAATCATTACTAAAATACATCATGTTTTAAAAATAAAAGCAAGTCTAAGTGAACTAACCGCGGTTATTCAACCCTTAGCGGGTTATCGTGACACCGCAATGAAACCTGTGTGCTCACAGTACGGTGTTTACCCGTGACTATACCGGGTACGGTGTCCCGGGTCACGGGTGCGGTGTTGAATATCCCGACCCGAGGGTTACCCGTGATGAACCCTAGACTAACCAACTTTGGGACTTCATCCGGCTGACCCAGTATGGGCCGGATTCCGTACTCCGCCACATCATTACATGTGGAAACGGCCGCCAATGGCCGGACGCTTCATGTGATCATGTGACCAAAACCATGACTGTTGATGAGTCCCACAACTCCTGTTCACCCACCACAGCTTGTTGTCTCATCGCTCATTGGACCCTCAACATTGCCCCACATTCCCACACGACCTCCATCTCAAACAGGCTTGACTTGTTGTTGGTCTGTCTTGGTTGAAACCGTCGGTGTACCCCTCTACCCCATCTTCGTGCGTGTGGATCGTGATATCAAGGATCGCCATCATCGCCCCAGTGGCCCCACCCATTCCGCACGACCTCCAATTCAAGTGGACTTGACTCGTTGTTGGTCTGTGTTGGTTGGGACCATCAGTGCTCCCTGCTATCCCCTCTCCGTGACCAGGACATCAA
Organism: Russula griseocarnosa; assembly: GCA_022884055.1. NCBI lineage: Eukaryota > Fungi > Basidiomycota > Agaricomycetes > Russulales > Russulaceae > Russula > Russula griseocarnosa. Next base: position 125,545 of record JAGKRU010000067.1, on the reverse strand, counting down.
GTCCATCTGCTGTCCCGCTTTCGGAGTCTGTTGGACGTCTCATTGCTCTTTTACATTTGGTGCGTGATCATTACTCATTACACTGTATCTGGGCTGACACATTTCTTTTCCTGCACACCGCGTGACCCTCTTTGACATGCGGTATGCAATCTTTTACTCAAAAATGATCGTTTTACTCATTACATGGCGACTAAATGACGCTTACATTCAGTGTGTGTCTGATTGACACATTCGGTGCGATTGTTTACTCATTACTTGCATCTGATTGACACATGCTAGCGCTTGTGTCTTTTAAAAGTAGGGGTTTCTGGCTTTTTGCTCTGTTCGCTCTCTGCTAGCATGGCTCATCTCATCTCTCAACATCGCCCCACCTTCCCACACAACTTCCATCTCAAACAGGCCCGACTTGTCGTCGGTCTGTCTTGGCTGGAACCGTTGGTGTACACTGTACTATGCTATCCTCTTTCCGTTCGCGTGGGCCGTGACATCAAAAACTTCGCTGTTGCCATTCCAGTGGCCCCACCCGTTCCTCACAACCTTCAATTCAAGCAGACTTGACTTGTTGTCGGTCTGTCTTGGTTGGAACTGTTGGTGCTCCCCGCTACCACTCTCTGTGTCTGGACATCAAGTCCGTTGCCGTCATTGTCCCGCTTGTTCTGTCTACTCAAGTCTTCCCGCCTTTGCTGCACACTGCTTGACGTCTCATTTTTCTTCTGCATTCAGTACATGATCTTTACTTATGACATGATGTCTGGCTGACGCGTTTCTTAGCAATTTATAATGTCTTATCCATCACCCCCGTATTATTACGCATGCTGGGTCCAGCTGGTGACTGGCGTCGAGGCCATGTCATTCTGGCCACAAACGTTGACACTATCCCATCCCCCCTCCTCGACACCAGGCTGCCATCATGGTTGACGGCTTGTGGGGTGAGCATGAATGGACGCTTTACCTCTAGCCATATCGTTACGAGTCTCCTTACCTTGCCTGGCTTCCTCTCCCATCAAAGAACGCTGTGTCCAACGCTCTCACAAGGCCTATTCACAAAGGGATGTGGCAGGCTCATCCCAACAAATCCAACATCCACGTTGTCGATCCCAGGGTGTTGGGTGAGTTCAAAGACAAACTGGAGGATGCCAAGGCTGTCGTGATGGATCCTTTCCGTGACATTATTGCCGACACATGCTTTTCACACATTCAGCACCCGAAGATAGCATACAGCCGAGCCTTCTTGGCCCTAGACCGTCTGGCCAAGGACTTCAAAGCATGGCGCAACTTCGTTGAGGTTGCGAGGTGCCTCCAACGTAACCTCCTTGAACTTAAGGCATTTGCGGACTGGTGGCTTGACGTACAACAGGGAGGTGAGTTTCAACCAGCATTTCGCCCCCCTACTTGTGGGGCAATTTTTGATGATGAGGACTTATATGCTAGCCATGTCCGCTGGTCCATCGCTGCCTATCTTATCATCCCCAATGACCGCTTCATTCTCGACCCAGACAAATGGGTCGATCTCTTGCCATGCAACTTGTCCCGAATGGATATGATGTTCATCCATCCCCTCATACATTCCCTTCAACTGTGGTACTATCCCCCACATATAGGGGACATCTATTCTGACTTCGAAACCGCTGCTCGTGGATACGCCGAGCGTTTGGATACTTTCAATCCGACAAGGGGTTTAAAGCGCACCCTGGACAAGCGCCAGAATCAGTGGGCCGATGAAGGTATGTTTCTTTTTGAATCCATTCTGGTTACCGCTCAAATGCTTCTTCAGATGGCTGCATGGTGAAGAAAAGAAAGTCCATTACAGCAAATATGCCTGGTAACACCCGAGAGCTGCAATGACTTCGTGACAGCGGGTCTGCACCTCTTTGGTACCCAAAATGGCAAGGTATTTGGGACTCTGCGGCCTTACACGTCAGTCCTGTCGATCTCAAGGAAGGACAGTCCCCTTGCTGTTTCGCACTTCCCCCGGTTCATCTCTTCTGGGGTGCCTCTAAGCAGAATCAGAGGACGTACTATTACCATCTTCTCGTACTGCGGAACCAAATTTTGTTGCACGCCCAAGGTGATCTCCCAGGCCTCACGACTGAGGAATGGAGGTCCATTCTGGGCAATACATATTGGAAGTCGATGTGGCCAAGGCCAAACCCTGACGATGGGGTCTCATCCAACTTTGACCCTGCGCGCTTTTGGATTAAGGGAGGACCCCTCTTTTTTGGTGATGAGCTCAGTGTAGAGGTCACCTTAGGACGTGATGTGGCCTCTGTTTTACATTGCCATTGTGAAGTTCAGATGGACTTGGCTGACGACGAGGAGATCTGACAAACCGCACTCTATGACTTGAATATGCATCATGCGTCAGCTGAAATCAAGGAGATGGATCGCCTCCAGTTCGGGTTGGACTATGAGAGGCAGAACCAAGGTCGCCTCTCCACCATCCTTGACATGATGGATATGTGGGGCCCCATCAGGAATGGAGGGTGAAGCCGGGCTTTTTTGAGGACAAGAAGGCATGGATTAATTGGCTTCAGGCAGCACGTATAATCGTTATGGAATGGGAAGGCTTCGACGACTGGGACTGGGCTGGTCTCAAGGATGTCAGGAATATGGCCATCAACAAGAAGTTATCCCCTATGGATTTCCATACGTTAACTGTACGCATCCTCACGTTCTTCATCAAGACATTTGTTACTCGTCTTGGTTACTATCCCTCCCTATGCTCTGCCCTCCAACCCTCGCTAACCCACGCTGCCCAAATCATCAGAAGAAGTTTGCTACTGGAATTCTGTAGTTTTTGGCATGTACATACACTCTACCACTAATCAATAACACATAGGCCTTCTTGTGCAGCAGCTATTCGTGATTTGGTTTAGGTATTATTGTCTCAGTTATATCTTTCTATGCACCCCATTCTTTCCGTGTGACCTCCAACTCAAGTAGACTTGACTCGTCATCTGTCTGTCTTGGTTGGATTCACCCTCGTGCCCTCACTGAACAGGGTTGCAGAAACATGATGGACCATCGGAGCGCCCGCTAGTTGCCTGGCCTTCTCATGCAGCTGCTATTCGTGATTGGATTAGGTATTATTGTTTCAGTTATATCTTTCTATGCCGCCCCATTCTTTCCACATGTCCTCCAACCCAAGTAGACTTGACTTGTTGTCTGTCCGTCTTGGTTGGATTCACCCCTCATGCCCTCACTGAACAGGGTTGCAGAGACACGATGGACCATCGGAGCGCCCGCTAGTCGCGTGGCCTAACACATGTCTGCCTCGTGCTTGCTAGGTTCGTCTTCCTCGTCCTCTATTTTCCTTATCTCTCACTTCATGCCCCCCCCCCTCTCGCCCTTCTCTTCGCACAACCACCACAGTCCCCATCATCGTTTCCCTATCTGTGTCCGGTCACATTGCGGGCAATACACCCTCATCATCACCTCTGGTGATCCACCTATCCACACTTCCCATTGTTCCTCACCCATCGGGCCTTGGCCAAGGTTTGGCTTGCAAACCCCGACCACCGACCACCATTGTCTCAAGTTATGTTCCTTATACAGGAGACGGTACTGGGTGAGTATCGTTTTTTCTGTTTCGCAGTTACATTTTAAATACGAAGTCATTTAGGTTGTTACCCTTTCTGGACTGTCACCTTGGGTCCTGTATTAGGCTGTATGCTGAGCGTACGTACTGTGTTGATTGCATAAAAACCTCATTGATTCCTTCTCAGTTCGCCCAGTATTCTCGTCTCATACACTTTACCTCCATCTGCCATGCAAGAGTCCTCTAAGCCAGCATCATCAAGCGACTTTGTTTGGTATCACTCTGAAGGTGATGACAAGCCTATAGGACCCCATTCACCTGGCAAGACGAGAGAGGACAGGGGCCAGGATGCAGATTCAGGTATGTGCTCTGGTTTCTTACTTGCATGTCTGTGATTTATTAATATTGTAATGATAGGCATGGGCCGCATTCAGCACAGTGGACGGGGGAGGAAGATGGCTGAAGCCCTCGAGTATGAGAAGGCTGACGATGATGGTAACCCAATCAAACGCCTCACGACCCTCACTGTACGCCCACCTCGAAAATCTCGCCAAGCCAAGAAGCAACGCATCGACACAACGGAGGTGGGAGCCTCCTCGGATAAAGATGATCGTGACTTTCAGGATACCAAACCTGCAGAAACCGAAAGCTCATCACCCTCGGAAGGTGGCTATCGAGATACGCTCCCATCTAACGCTGAGGCAAGTTCCTCTTTTTGTCTTATTGATTCCATTCTAACACGCACGACTATCTATGTGCAGGTTGCAGATATCTTACCATCTAAGACGATCCCCACTGTGGGGCGGGGTACTTTCAGAAAGCGCACATGCACAAAGCCAACAGCCTCTTTTGATGAGATCCAACCCATCAGCCGCACTGAGAGCATGTGCAGCAACAATGATACACGTGAAAAAATACTGAAACCAACGGTGTGTAGTCCCCCTTTACACTCTCACTTAGTGTTAACATGCCGAATCAAAGGGTATAAAAAATCCTATTTATTACTTCTATGAGACAGTTGAACAAAATTCGAACGGAGAACTTGACAACCCTGGCGACAAGTACTACAAGTGCCTCTATGAAAATGCGAAGGTACTGACTATCACAAAGAAAATGAAATATTCATTGAACAGTAAGTGTTAGACCACGCAGCTCAATTTGATGTGCACTCACTACTTCCAGCAGGTCTGATAGGTCATTTAAAATCTGTGTCAGCACCGATGTATCACCTCTATATGGTGATGAAGGAGAAGTCACCCGATCAGATTACTGCAGACAAGATTGCCATCGCTTCAGGAAAAAATATTCTTAATCCTAGAGAACTGTCTGTCTTTCTGCAGAAGCTTGAATCTACAAGTACGACCATCCAGAGAGCATTTGAGAAGCAAGTCAATGCCGCTGCAGTAAGTCCTTTATTTTGCCAGTTTATGATGATGCTGATGTTTCAAAGGGTCCTTGGAATCAGGAAAAGTTCGAAGAAAAGTTGGCAAAGTGGATTGTCGCAACAGATCAGCCATTTTATTCAGTCGAGGATCCAGAATTTCGAGAGTTGCTGACGTATGCACATCATCCCTCACCAAATCTCAAGATACCGCATCACAATGCAGTCAAATCATGCATCATGAAGATGGGTTATGATACAGTTAAGGCTACAAAGCATATGTTCCTGGTTCGTAAGCATCTGCTATCATTCCACAATTAGTCTTACAATCCTCCTAGACAAATGTCGAAGGCAAAATTAGCATTTCCCTTGACGCATAGACGTCAAGCAACAACTATGCTTTTATGGCTATTGTTGCACACTATATGACGAAGGCCAGACAACTTGGTATGTCAATTAATCTTCTGACACAAGGATTGAGAGACTGATGATGCAAATGTGCTATAGAAGAGCTTCTTATCGATTTCTGTGAATTGGAGGGTGAACACTCTGGGGCCAATATGGTGGAGGCAACATGGGAGATGTTAACCAGCTTTGGGATTGAAAATCGGGTTTGTCATGATCTACTTGATTATCGGGTTATATTGAGCATTTTCCTGCAGATAATGGCAATCATGACTGACAATGCATCAAACAACAATACATTGGTTGACGGGATTGTAGAACGTGCCAAGAAGCAAGGCATCTCAATGAATGGTGATTGGGTTCGTCTTCGTTGCATGCCACATACAGTTCATCTTGCAGCTCTCAAAGTAAGTATATAACCTATATTTCCCCTCATATGACTCTCTAATTATCACTCAGCTTCTTGAAGGTATCGGGGCTATATCTGCTGCCGAGTCTAAGAAGGCAACATCCCAGAGTGGAAATTATCAAGACTCAGTTATTGCATCACTAAGCCATACATTTGACGATGACGCCGTTGAAAGAGATGATGAAGATGAACAAGATGAAGTGTCCCTTGAGCATAACAGATCTGGAAATATTCTTTCTGCAGTTGAAAAGGTAGGTGCTAACATATCCACACAGATAACCCACTAACATTGTTTCACAGCTTCGAAAAATTATCCGTGCCATCCGATCAAGCCCCCAGCGCAAACAGAGTTGGGTCAATCAAGTAATCATGTCACAATGTGGAGAAACAAATGTTAATGGGCCTCAACGGCCGCTCATGTTGATTCTCAATGTGAAGACACGATGGTCGTCCACACATCAAATGATGCGTAAGTTCTTAAAATTTGTAGCACACTCATTTCCATTCACTGTTAATTTATTATAGGCCGCGCTCTGCAATTTTGAAATGAAATAGATGACTTTGTTGGGCAGAATCGTGTCCTCCGATCCCTTGAGCTAGATGAAGATGAATGGGACGCAATAGCTCAAGTTGCTGACTGGCTCATGGTGTTTCGGATGGCAACAACACAGATGTCTACGTCAAAGGTTTCCATGCTTTCCATGATGCATGCTATTTTTTAGGGGACTTCAGGAGCATATCCAAGGAATCTACCGCAATCTTCCAATGTCTACAGCCCCCAAGATCAAGGCTGGTCTTCTTAACGCGCACAAAAAGCTTAGTGACTACTATTATAAGTACGACCAATCACCCTTTTATACATGGGCTGCTTGTAAGTCTTGTCAATCCTCTATTAGTTATGTCAAAAGCTTATCATGATGTTATCCATTAGTACTTGATCCCCGTATATCTTATGAGGGTGCGCTGCAGGATTACGCCAATGATCCTGATCTGCTTGCATACCTTGAATTTGCAAAGTCGTCACTTCATACCTACTATGCAATGCGCTACACTAACTCCACGCCGCAAACCCTTAATGATGTTGCTGATGCCACTGATGCAGTTTTAGCTGTGGATGGCTCACCATCCAAAGTCAACTTCACAGTCTTCACATCAAGATATAGGAAGAAGGACTGTGTTCAGCGTGATGAACTTGAGGAGTATTTCAAGCTCCCACGTGAGGATTTTGACACCTCCAAGCCTATCCAGTGGTGGGTAGGTTGACGAGCCCAGTTCTCAAGCCTGTACTGCTTTGCTCGAGATTTATTAACAACCCCTGGTATGTTTTCTTTCATTTTTTGTGACTCAAACACTTATGTGCTTCTCACCAGGTTCTGCTGTTGCAGTTGAGCGAATATTCTCTGGTGGGTGTGATACTATCTCGCTGAGACGTGCAAGTCTTCAACCAGGGACTATTTGCACACTGATGCTCCTTAAGCAGCAACTGAGACTTTCTCGTGCAAGTAGTGTTGACAATTAGCATAGGAGCGATGTCCAAGTCTGTCATTTATAACAAATAGCATTTTTTCATACTTCATTCTGCCTCCTTGAGTCTGTGTGTGCTACTCCTTTACCAGCTCATCAATGTGTTGGTCCAGCCCGTACAACTGTTTTCGGCTGCATCACTAACCTTACCGTAACGTATAGAGGTCTCAAGTTCGACTTTACGTTGTGGGTACGTGACGTCATTGTACCATAAGTGACCCATCAAAATACAGCCGATAACCGTTCCAGTACGGCGTGCAGCCCTAGCGTCATATGATAGGTCATCAAGATGTTGTCATGATGACCTATCATACGATAGCTGAACCGTTCCTAACGTGATGACTGATGATCCTTTCCCTCTCACGTCAACACATTGACGTGATGATCCATTGACTAGATCTTGCAGAGATCCAAGGGGGAGCTCTCATGTCTAGTGATCGCTCCTCCTTGAATCTCTAACGATATTCGTTGTACTTTAGCCTACTGACTCTACTTGTATATAAGACCGAGATCCGTTACAGTCAAAAGCCTTAAGCTTGACTTTGTTCAGCTAGCAATACATTTGCTCTAAATCACTCAAAGGGGAAACTCCGCTCTTGTGCATCATTGCTCCGTTCCCAGCTAGGAACACTCTACCCCTTTGAACGTCCTGCTGGCACGTTGCTCATCCGCAGCAGAAGCCTTCGATCCACGGCCCGAGTGAAGCCATAACACAAGTCAAGCTTTCTAAAGCTGACGTCCCTTAGGGAACATATTAAAGAAGATTGGGTTTGGATCCGTAGGAGAACAAGTGACGACCTTCTACCAGAAGTAAAACAGACAGTACAGTGGAACCCAGAAAGAGGATACCAAGTTGAGGTAGACTCTAGTCGAGGAAAAGTCACCCTCGACGTAGAATTCATCAACGACGACTGGTACATCCTTGCGTGGTACCAAAAAGAAACAAACGTCGGGTGGTGGCAAACGAACAAATCCGAACAAATCCTGACAAACAGCCTAGGAACCGAAACTTGGCCAAAAGAACACCCAAACAACCCGAATCGCACGATCACTGCTCCAATTATACAAACAATGGACCAACAAGAAGGACCATCCGCTCAGATAAATATGGGAGGAGGACCTCCGAGAGAAAAAGGGAAACAACCGGCCAAAGAATCTACCAAGAAGGAACCGACTAGTCTTCGAGGAAAGGCACCCGAAATGTTCGAAGGGGACCACACAACATCTAAACAATTCATTTCCAAAATGGCAGTTTACCTCCTTCTAAACAGAAAACACCCAGATGTGATCAACTGTTTTTCTAGAGTTCTTCTCGCCTTATCATTCATAAAAGGAGAAAACATTGTCAACTGGGTCAATATGGAAATGAAAAACGTCCTTCGCAACCGACAATTGGTGAACGATGATGAAATGGATGACTTCATTTGAGACCAATTCCAATCAAGGTTCAAAAGGAACTTTGTCTCTACCACACAAAAAGAAGACACCTTAGTTCAAATCAAGAAACTAAAAATGGAAGGGACTAAATTGGACAATTACATCGCCATCCACGCCACACTTATCGCTGAACTAGGATGGGATATCAATAGCGAAATGGCATGTCATTCCTTCTGAGAAGGGCTCCCTCCCACCATGGCCAAAAACATTATCCAAAGAGAAGGCATGCCACAAACCATGAGTAGTTGGGTTTCCTTGGCCCAGACCTACCATGGACGCTTCGCAATCATCAAAGCACTCGGCTATACCAGACCTAAAGATAAAAAGAAACCAAATTCAACTTCATGGCGACCAACACGAAACGAATGAACCCACAAAGACCTGGACGCAATGGACGTGGACAGGGCACAAATGACTCCAGACGAGTGCAACAAACTAATGAAAGCTGGAAAATGCTTCCGCTGTAAGCAACAAGGTCACATGGCATGGAACTGCCTAGGGAAAAACAGTCCAGGCAGCTAAAATTGAACCAACAACCACAACCAATACTCCTAAGAAAAATAAACTCCCAATCCAGGAGGACCCACCTTCATACGATAGCATAGCGCAACAAATCCGTGCCTGTTCTATGGAAGATCAAGGAAGGCTCCTGGAAACACTGTCTATGGCAGACGATGCGGAACAAGAGGATTTTTAAAAGGCTCAATTTGTACGGTTGCAATGTGAGCCTTCAGTGTATCTAGCGGAACAAATGACACAATATATGCCCCTGTTATTTTCACCACCGCCAGACAATCAACCAAAGAAAACGTGCTCCTCGATTGCAGAGCAACACACAATTTTATCGATACATGAACCATGATCCGCCTAGGAATAGAAACGAGAAAAATGGATCAACCACAGGCCCTCACAAACGTAGACGAAACCAAAAACCGGGCAGGGGCGGTCAATCGATACACCATCATTCAATTTTCATATAATGGGCAAAATGAGGAACTTCCAGTATACGTCACTAACCTAGGAAAAGATCGCATCATTCTTGGGATAGATTGGTTTAAAAACTTTCAACCAAACATCAACTGGAGGGAAGGAAAACTCATCAGAAATCTCACGATGCAGACAACTGGGAAGAAAGAAATTAACGCAACAACGTCTATTGAATGGTCAATAAAAGCCGAAAAGGGGAAGCAACGACTGACAGAAAACGACATCCCCAAACATTACTAAGAGTACGCTACAGTATTCTCAGAAGACGCGGCAAAACAATTTCCCCTAGCAAGGGAGGAAGATCATGAAATTCAATTCATCAAAGAAACGCCAAACTTGTTTCCGGCTCAAACCTACCATATGGACAAAGACCAAACTATGTTTATGAGGCAATGGATCACTGAAGAACTCAAAAAGGGGTTCATTCGGGAGTCCAAGTCGCCCTACCCATCGCTGACCTTCCTAATAAAAAAGGCAAACGGTGACTATAGAGTCGTTCAAGATTACCACACACTCAACAAACACACTGTTCCAGACAAATCCCCACTCCCACTGATCCTGGACTTGATTGAACATCTCCACAATAATGTTGTAAAGTGTGAGAACTGGGGGTGAGCCAAAGCGGACGCGCGCGTGAGATCGACTAGATAAACGATATGCTCAGTATCCGTGCGTGCAGCACGATGACTGTATTATGTATTTACCTAGATAAACGATATGCTATACTACGGTAAGCATATGTGTGACTGCAGGTAAAGGGCAGCCAGCTCACCTCAGTATCCGTGCATACAGCACGATGACTGAGGGAACGGCTACCAAACTATGTACTTATATATGTACGCAGGCAAACACGGAGCCCAAGGGTATGGTAAGGTATTGTATCGTAAGGCGGATGCTATTCTGTGCATACACCACAGGCAGTGTGTCACTATACTACGTACAAGAAAGGTGCTAATGCTGTCTACTCCTAATGCAAGGCGACGCGGGGGCCATGCATATGCGGGCGCTCTGACGGGCGCTCCGGTGTTCCGTTCCAGGCTCACTCCGACACTCCCCCTCATTTCGTGTGCAGTCCAAGACCTGCAGCGAAATGCTTCACCTTTGCAGATGGTAGGGCCTTAGTGAGGGTGTCGGTGACCATGTCGTCAGTTGGACAATAAATGAGGCACAGGGAGCCCTGCTCGATAACCCAGCAAATGAAATGATAGCGCACGTCGATGTGCTTGGTGCGTGAGTGGTACTGGTGGTCGCAGGTGAGTGCGATGGCGGCCTGGTTATCTGAGAAGAGGGTGGTCGCAGGCTTGATGGGCTTGAAGATCTCAGAGAGGAGGCTGCGAAGCCATATGCCCTCCTTCATGCTGTGCGTTGCTGCTACATACTCACTCTCTGTCGTCGAGAGTGAGACGATCTCCTGGCACTTTGATGACCAGGACACGGCACCTCCATCAATAAGGAAAGCGTACCCGGTTATGGCACGTCAATCCTCCGTCATGCTGCCGTCTGCATCTGCGTATCCCTCGAGGGGTCGCCTAGTTTCACCATATGTGAGCCATAGATCCCGCATACCTGCCAGGTAGTGGAAGATCCTCTTGACGGCGTCCCAGTGAGCGATCCCGGGGTTTGATGCGAATCTGGCAATGGTGCCAACTGCGAACGCGATGTTAGGACGGGTGGCTAAGGTGGCCCAGTTGAGGGCACCCACTGCCTCGCGATAAGGCTTATCGCGCATGATCGCGGCCTCGGTGGCGTTGGCGGGTGCTTGATCAGTGGAGAGGCAGATGGCTGGGTCCATGGGGGTTGACAAAGGTCTGAGCTCGTCGAAGTTGTAGCGCCTGAGGATGGAGTCAATGTATGCACGCTGGGACATCTGTATGATGCCTGCATGCCGATCACGTCTGATCTCCACTCTGAGCATCCAGTGAAGCTCACCGAGGTCAGTGACTTCCATGTGCTTCCGAAGTCCGGCCTTAAACTCGTCGATGAGGGAGAGGTTGCTGACAGCGATGGTGCAGTCGTCGACATGCACCACGACGACTGTGACTTCACCCTTGGACTTGTTGTGCTTGTACAGTGGCGGACAAAAGTATTGCACGGCCTGCTTAGTCATCATTCAATAACGCGTCACTCATGCAATTTTGAGGCTCGCGACATGGTTTAAGACTCAAATTGTAGCTAATAAAGTCCTTTATCTGATTCTACTTGAACGAGAGTGTATTATAGGTGAATGTAAATTAGGGAAGTGATAAAGGGAAAAAAGGAATGTGCAATTCTTTTGTCATTTCTGAATGGTGGAAAAGTGAGACTCGTATGAGACGAAGATGAAAGCTATCATAAAAACTGAAATTAGTATTTGGTATGGCCACCCTGGGCCTTCAATAATGCAGTAACGCAACGAGGCATGCTTTCATAAAGCTTGCTCAATGCGGCAGGTGGGAAATTGGTCCATTCCTCTTGAAGAGCAACCCATAGTTCTTCTTTATTGCGTGGTAATGGGTTATGAGCACGGACAAGAGCATCCAATTGGTCCCAGACATGCTCTATGATGTTCATATCGGGACTTGATGGTGCCCATGGCAAACGCTTGACATTTTTTGCTTAGAACCACTCCTCAGCAACCTTGGACCGATGTTTCGGGTTGTTGTCCTGCTGGAATATGATGCCCGATGGCCTGGTTCGCCTCAATTTGAGATCCTTTAGAGACCCGAGGAAGTGGTCATTGAGGATTTGGACGTAGTTGGGCCCACACATGATCCCCTCGATTTGGTAAAGTCTTCCCATGCCCTTTGCGGTAATGCATCCCCACACCATCAGATTACCGGCACCATGCTTGATCATTTTTTTGGTGAAACGTGAATCTAGAGCCTGTCCAGGCTTAATCCAGCAGTATTGGCAGCCATCTGACTTGAAGAGCATAAATTTTGACTCGTCCGAGAATGCGACCCTCTCCCAATCCTCAACAGTCCATAATGTGTGCTGCATTGCCCACAACCTTCTCTTCTCCTTATTGGCCAGGGAAATGAAGGGCTTCGATCTCCAAACACAGCACAGCAACCCTTGTTCCTTGAGGCGCACGCCTCTGAATCGTGCGAGCCGACACATCAGGGAATGCCTTCTTTTGGACTTCAGCTGCATTTGCTGCTTCCACTCGTGACAGCATCTGGGCAGCAATTCGGCATTCTCGTATCTCCATTTTGCAGGGACGACCTGTTTTAGGGTTTACATGGTAATTGTCGCCACTTTGTTTGAACCGCTTAAGGATCCAGGAGACAGTAGTATGGTGAATGCCTATGGATTTGGCAATTTCATTGTGGCTTTGGCCCTGCCTTTGGCGATCAACAATTCGGGATACTTTTGTTGAAGATGTGTAGACCATGATAGGGAAGAAGTTTACCACAAGTTGTAGACGGTGAGGTGAACGTGCAGTTGGCCAAAAAAAAAATTGGTTTGCTTAATGCCTGCTGACAAAAGAAATGCACACCACCTTTTACAGTACAATGGTTCCCACACAGTCAAATTTTATTCTATTTTCCTATGGCTACTCATTTCAGATGGTCAGGATGTATATGCATCTAGATATGCAATTTTACTGTAGGTTGATACATAGAAATTTGAAAGCGTGAACAATCTTTTCAGTGGTCAGGGCACATGCGATACTTTTGTCCGCCACTGTAGAACACAGCCTGGTCCACTGAGCACTTCTTGAAGTTGAGGGAGTGGAAGATGGAGGAAAGCTTCTGGTACCAGCGGCGGCCAGACTGTTTGAGCCCATATAGGGTCTTCTTCAGGCGGAGGACGTGCGTTCTGGCGTCACGTGGTTTGAAGCCGGGCGGGTGGTGCATATACAACACCTCGTTGTTGTTCAGCTCCCCATTCAGGTACACTCCCTTGATGTCCACCTGGTGCAGCAACAGATCAAGACGGTTAGCCATTGCAATGATGGCTCTGGAGGATGCTAGGCGGGCCACAGGTGCATATGTGTCATCATAGTCGACACCTCCTATCTGACTGAACCCTTGGGCCATCAGGCACGCTTTCAGGCGAGCGATAAAGCCTGCGGCGTCCTTCTTGGCCTTGAAGACCCATTTGGACCCGATGATATTTGCTCCCAGTGGTGGCTCCTCAAGTACCCATGTGCCAGCGGCCCTCAGTGTGGCCAACTCCTTAAGAATGGCTTGCTCCCACTGCGGCCAATCGGGACGACGCTTGGCCTCTGCCAGTGTGCGGGGCTCTAACGCCTCCGAGTCGGTGGTCTTGGCCATGAAGATGTTGACCAGGCCCTCAAACTCCTCGAGGAGGACTGGCTCCCCATCTATCACGGCCCACGCTCCCCCTGCTTCCTCATCCGGTACCTCTTCAACATGTGAGGGTGGGACAGCCAGCGGGGACGTCTTTTGTCTGGAGGTGGTGCCCTGCCCGGATTGTATGTCCCGAAGGATGCGGGATGGCTTTCGGATGCGGGAGGAGCGTTGCAGCTCCACTGGCAGCGTGGGCTGCTCGGGCACGTCATCCTCCTCATCGTCCTCATCAACTTCAGCTAGGGCTGGGGGATCTGACTGTTCAATCTGATCGATCTGATCGATCAGCGTCGAGGATATGGGGGTATGAGGCGGATCAGCGATCTGCTCGCTGTTTACCCTTGGTGGGTCCTCTTCCTCCCCTTCGAGCGATGCTGATGTGCTAAAATACACATTCCTTTTGACAGTAACGTTCTTCATACCCGGCCAGTAGACCCTATGGGCCTTTGCATCCATGTCAAGTCCAATCCAGCATGCCTCTCGAGCATGCGCGCTCAACTTCGAACCACTGGCATTGTGCACCAGCACCAGCATTCCCCATGTGCGTAGGGCAGACAGGTCAGGTGGCTGACCGTATAGCGCCTTGAATGGCGTTTTGCCATCGAGTGCCCGGGTCGCCGTCCTATTCTTTAGCCAGGTGGCCAGTCGAAGGGCCTCGCCCCACAGATGTTGGGGCAGGATGCTCGTGTGCGCAAAGGCGTGGATCCTTTCAAGCAGGGTCCTATTAAGATGCTCTGCGACGCCATTAAGCTGGGGTGTGTTGTGGGTGGTGAGTTTTCTAGCCGTTCCTGCCTTTGCCAGATGCTGATTGAATGCCTCGCTCAGATACTCCCCTCCTCGGTCGGAATGCAAGACCTTGATGGCCTGGCAGTGGTGCTGCGTAACAGCCCACGCCTCGAACATTTTGTAGGCTTCAAGAGCCTTGTTTTTGGTGCGCAATGGGAAGGTGGTGGTGTACCGGGTGGCGTTGTCTGTGAAGGTGATAAAGTACCTTCGGTTCTGGCGGGTGGCGATGGCACATGGTCCCCATACATCGGTATGTATCTCATCTCTGAATTTCTGTGCCGGTGGACTGATCCGGACAGGAGGTATGGGCAAACGGGTGGCACGCGCGTATATGCATGCATCGCAGTCCGTTTCCTGTGAGTTGGCATCCAGCTCGATGCCTACTACAGCACCACTACTGACCAATTTCCTAGTGCTCTCTACTGCGATATGGCCCATTCAACAGTGCAGTTCCATGACTGACACGGGCTTGACGGCGTTGGCAGAATCCAGGGCATGTACGACCTTGTACAAGCGTCCTTGGGTGCGAGGTATGCTCCGATGTGAGCATGGTACCCTTCCTCATCCAATGCTGCGATCGAGACGAGGGTGTAGCTGATGGCAGGAGCATGTAGGGCTCCATGGAGGACGAGCTCCGACTCAGTGCCTCCGTTGGGCACTTTCACAACCAGTGTCCCATGTCCTATGGCCGGGAACTTCTGTTGGTTTGCAGTGTTCAGGAAGACTGGGGGTACCAAAGGTGCGTATGATGTGAAATCCGACTTGTAGGGGCTGATATGTCGCATTGCGCCTGAGTCATACAGCTCAACGCGGATCCGACTATCCTCAACAGCAGGGGTGATTACTGCCCCTGCCCATTCTCCCTCATAAATGTCGATTCCCTCCCCCTCACGATCTGGCGTGTCTTCGATGTCATCCGTAGCGCCCAGTATTGGGTCTGGCTCAGCGCTGACGAGGTTGGTGCGGTCGACGGCCTCCTCTGTGGCCATCCAGAACCCATCTCCTTCGAAGTCTTGGGTGACGTTCATTGAGCCCACCGGTTTGTTTTCGGGCTTGGTGGTGCCCATTGCCTGCGCGATCGATGTACCTGCGCTCTCCTCCTTCTTTTCTTTCTTGGTGGAGCAGCACTCTTTGGCCCAATGGCCCATTTTACCACAGTTGTGGCACTTTCCCCTTTGTCTGCGTCGCTTGGCATCGTCAGATCCAGTGACGGCGAGGGCTTCATCGGTGGTGTCCTTTTTCCCACCCTGTCCCTTCGATCGCCTGCTCTTCAATTGATCGGCCTCTTCGCAGATCTGGTTGATAAGGGCGTCAAGGTTGATGGTGGTGGCTTTATGCACGATCAAGGCTGAGGAGAGGAGGTGCGACGCAAATGTCACGAGCTCACTCAGGATACCTCGCAGTATGGTGCATTGGTACTCCTGATCGGTTACTGATACTCCTGCCGCGGCTAGCTCCTCGCGCTTGCAGCATAGGCTGGCAAGGAATTCCCTCATGTCACCTCCCTTGGCACAGCGCATCTCTAGGAAGGTGTCACTGCCGCTACTAGCGACCGTACTGTAGCAGACTCTGAATAGTACTTGAAGTAAAAGAGCTAAGGGCTTGGCCCCTTAGATGTGTCTGAGCAAGGGTACGTAGCCTCTGTTCGTTATACCAGAGGTTCCCCTTATGAAGTAGAGAGCTTGAGTGGAGAGAAGAGTGTTTTGTGGTCACTAGCCTTGTATTGTGATAGACAGGAGACTCAACTTGGAGCTTCCCAATCCAAGTTGGAGCCATATAAATACATCCCTGGCAGGACTAATGGAGACGCGAACCCGTAGACGAGATATCAGTACTAATGGGTAGCAACTAATTCAACTGTACTACCTGACTGCCCAAGAATGCCCGACGGAACAATAGCAAGCCGATGGATACAATTACAAACCCCGGACAATCCGTATCAATAGCTCAAACACCGAGAAATCCAGAAGAGCAGCCCGCACTGCTATCAATCCTATGCATTTAGTTCTCAAGCCGATGATCAGAGGGAATCACACGACACAAGACACCGAAACAAGTCCAAACCCTGAAGCCCGGATCCTGAATGGAACTTACCCCTGCCCATAAGGCGTACAAGCTAGCCTTACCCCAGAGAGCCGGTGACATTACATCCCTTCCCAGACAAGTTGATCCCTCAACTTACCACGTACCCCAGAGCACAAGCCATTGGTCGTCATCGAGGGCGTCCGGCATAAAGACATCGTCATGGGGAGCCAGAGTGGGGCTGAATGTTTGCTGACCACCGTACGCCTCGGGCAACTCGGGGTGCATTGGGACCGGCGAGGGAGAGGAGTGGTTGTGCGATGCGGCCGAGCCTTGCGAGTTCGAGGCGTCCTCTTGCAGCTGCAAGGTCCTCGGCAGCACTGCGCGCTTCTGTACGCAGGGTGTCGATGTGTAGAGCCAGGTCGAGCTGGAGGTGGTGGCAACGCCGGAATCGAAGGACCTCTGCCATAAGTCCCCAGCTACCGGTGTCTTGCACATGCTGCACAAGAGGGGCGTAGAGGTACGGGGGTCCAGTGAGGAGGCGGAGGAGCCAGGGGGCGAGGGGTCGGTAAGGTTCCTCGTCGTCATCGTCGGGTTCTGCGTATATCTCCCCGATGGTGAGGACATCGTCTGGTCCATTATTCCTGGGTAGACCCTCGATGCACCCATCGGAGAGTTGTCGGACCCACCAGGCGACTGTGATTCTCCCATTGTCGGAGATGAGGAAAGACGGGGCCCTTCGACTGTCGTTGCGGACAAAGCCTGGGGGTGGTTCAGGTCGAGGGAGGGAGGCCAGGTATTTGGGGAGGCGGGCCTCGAGATATTCCAGTTGTTCGAGGCGGGCCTCCTGGAGGGCGTGGAGTTGCGCCTCAACTCTTGATCGCTCTTGGATGGTGGCCACCAGTCCCCTTGCGATGTCGATGGCGGTTGCAGAGTCGGGGTTAAGTTGGAGGGCGATGTTGGCTGTCCCTGGGGAGATTGGACGTGGCGAATTGGGGACGGGGACCGATAGACAGATGGAGTCGACGAAGTTGATGTCGCTGCCTGAGTTTGAGACGGGCGAGGCGGTTGGCGTGGGAGTGCGTGGTATGTATGCCACTTCGATCTCCGGGTTTCGGATTGTAAGGGCGGGCGTCGGGGATCACGCTGGTATCCCTGGGCCCGATAATGCCTGGCCCTCTCCAGCATTGTAGTAGCCAATTCGTTGATCAGCGCCTCCTCCTCCCTCTCCCTCCAGTATTTCATCGATGAGTTGGTTGATTCGCTCATTGGCCATGGATCAATAAGGGTGGTGCCAGGGATAGTAGTCAAGGAAGCACCAGTAGTGGGAGAGGATAGGGTGGTCAGTGGGGAGGTCGTGCTGGCAGCGGAAGAGGGCAAGGTGGGCTGGTTTGTCTGGTTCAGGGTGGAAGTTCTTTTGGGCAAAGATACGTCGAAGTCCCGGTGATGTGTTGACCAGGGCCTTGACGGGTACTGTAGGGATACCGGATTCCATTGATCAAAGCAGTTTGTTGCAGTCGCTTTTATCTGTTCCAATGGAGTGTGGCGGTGGTATTTCTTTATTAGGTCAGGGGCGTGTACGTTGTTTTCGGGTTCCCATGTGTTGTCTGACTCTGGCCAGCCATCCCATTTGATGAGATATTCCAATCGCTTTGGGCGCTTTCACCACCTATGATTGACTATTCGTTCCACCACGTATTCTTGTTGTCCTTCAATCAGTTCTGGAGGAGGACAGGTAAAGTTTGGGCCATGTTCGGTCTTCTCGGTGTAAGGGAAGAGAAGTGAGGCGTGGAATACATTGTGGATCCGCCATGAGATGGGCAACTCCAGTTGGTATGCTACCGGGCTGATTTCCTTGGTGATCCGGAATGGTCCATATCGTTTAGGGGCTAACTTGGTCTTTTGGTGGCGGATCAGCAGGTTGGTCGCATCAAGCCACACTTGATCGTTAACTTGGTATTGTGATATGATCGGTTGTCCACGTTTTGCCACCTTGTTGATGGCATCAATGGCCATTTCCCGTTTCTCCCTCATGGTGATGATGCGCTGTTGTGCTTCATGATTCTTTAATGGTTGCATCGTTGGAGGAGATATGTTGGTCTCATATCCTAGTAATATTTGGTTCGGGGATAGCCCTGTGGTCTCGTTTCGCCGGTTGTTGTGTACAGCTGTCGCCACCGGAATCCAGTGCGTCCAGTCTTCTGGGGATGCAGAGGTGACCAAGCGGAGATATTGCTCAACCCATTGATTTTTCCGTTCGGATAGGCCGTCTGTCTGGGGGTGAAATGCCGTCGAGAGGTTTTGTTGGATGTTCAGTTGTTTGTTGATCCCTTTCGCGAAGTGGGAGGTAAATCTGGGGTCTTGATCGCTGATAACCTTTCGTGGTAGCCCAAACCACCTGTAGACATGTTCCAGGTACAACTGGGCAACTCCCGGACCCATGATCATAGTACTGCAGGGGATAAAGACCGCAGCTCTGCTGCATCCATGATCCACAATGGTTAGTATCGGATCTTTCCCCTTATGTTTGGGTAGTCCGGTGATGAGGTCCATGGCTACTTGCTGGAAGGGGAGCATTGTAGGTTCCGTTGGGATTCAGAACGCTGGGGTTTTTCTCCGATGGGTTAGGATCTTATTCTGTTGACAGGTGGCGCAGCCTTTAACGTAATTGGTGATCCACTGATTCATTCCCGCCATGTGGTGTTCTGCTTAGCCTTTCGGATGGTTTCATCTCGACCGGGATGTCTGGCTGTGGGATGATTGTATACTAGGTTCATCAGCGCTCGTCGATCCTGTTCGTTGGTGATGGAGGCGATGTTGATAAATTTGTCTGATGGGAGCATCGTCACTGCCTGATTGTCGTTCTTCCCTTCATCAGCATCATTCGGTCGTGATAGGGCATCGGCTGAAGTGTTGGTCTTTCCGGGTACGTATTCGATGTTAAAGTCGTATTCCTGTAGGTCAGCATGCCATCGAGCTGTTTGTCGGTTTAAGTTTTTTGGAGATTTCCAATACTGGAGGTTTGCGTGGTCCGTTAGGATTGTGAATGGTTCTTTAGTCCATCCCAGGTAAGGACGCCAATGTGCTAAAGATTTCATGATGGCAAGTAGTTCTTGTTCATATATGTCGTAGTTTCGCTCAGTAGGAGTGAAGGTTGCAGAATAGTAAGCTATTGGGTGTAGTTTGGGTTTAAAGTTTTGGGTGACACCAGTGCTGGTTGTGATGGGTGTCCTAGGTTCTGCTGCTTGCGAGAGTACGGCGCCCACGCCGTATGCAGATGCATCAGTTTGGAGGAAGAATCGCTTTTTGAAATCGGGTTGGGTGAGGACGGGTTGGGAGCACATCAGGGTTTTGAGGTGGGAAAATGCTTGCTCTTGCGATGGTCCCCAATGCCAGGTGGTCATTTTCTTTGTGAGGTCCAGAAGTGGTCGGGCGATTTTTGAGTAGTCTTTGACAAAGTAGCGGTAGTATCCAGTAAAGCCTAGGAATTTGCGTACATCCGTTGGCTTTCGTGGGACAGGCCAGGTGGCCACACTGTCAAGTTTCGAGGGGTCCATGCGGAGTGAGTTGTTCCTAACAATGACTCCTAGGTATTCAATCTCAGGCTGGGCAAAGGTGCATTTTTCGGGTTTGAGGTAGAGGTCGTGCCATTCGAGGATATCCAGGATGTGATGGGTGAGTTGTTCGTGCTGCTGTTGATGTTGTGACTCTGTTTCTCCCTTGTGGGGTTTGGTGTGAATCGCGATATCATCCATATAAACCGATAGCCATCCTTGCGCAACTTCGGTGCGAAAGATGGTATTCATCATCATTTGGAAGGTAGCTGGTGAGTTTGTGAGGCCAAAAAACATGACTGTTGGTTTGAAGAGGCCTTCTGGTGTAAGGAAGGCGGCCTTCCATTCATCCCCGGGCTTTATCCATATGTTATTGTACCCCCATCGGACATTGAACTTGGTGAATAAAGTGCAGCCACTGAGTCGGTTGATGGTCTGAGGAATAAGAGGGGAGATGTTGCGGTTCTTCTTCGTCCATTTGTTAATGGGGCGGTAATCTTGGACAGGGCATAGCTTGCCATCTTTCTTTTTGACGAAGAAGAAGTTGGCAGCGTAGGGGCTCCAGGATTCCCTAATAGTTCCGCATTTTAAGTGTTCTTGGACGAAGCGGTGCATTTCTTCTTGTTCTGCACGGTTGAGGGGTAATAGTCAGGCTGGTAGGGTCGCCAGAGCGTCAGGGAGTAGCTCTATTGCATGATCCCAAATTGTATGTTTTGGAAGACGTTGCGACCATTCTTCGTTGAATACCTTTTTATGTCTAGCAAAGGTGGTTGGCAGGTTCACCCTTGGTTGCTCTTCGTGGTTAGTGGGGTGAATGGTGACAGAGCCGATATAGTATCGTCCATGCTCTAGTCGATTTCTAGTCCGCGGTTTGTTTTGTTGTCAGGGAATGAAACGAGCTTTATCGGCGTCTGGAGCTCGGAAGATGATAGGTAGCTGAGTATGGTCGATCCATCCTTTGGCCCAGTCGATGTTTGGCTGGACTGCCACGAACCATGAGTATCCTAGTATGGCTTGATTCTTTCCCAAGTCGGTGAGGAAGAATCGTAAGTTGGTTCATTTGGTTCCTGTGGTAACTTGTAGATCTGTGTAGTACTGTAATTTTCCTGCCTTGTTCTCCATGTTGTCCACATTGTATAGCGTTCTTGGTTCATCTAGTCGTTTGATTGGGAGTCGTAGCCATTTGGTGAGGGATAGGTTCAGGAAGTTCTCAGTTGTGCCTGAATCAATCAGGGCGGTGATTTCGGCCCTTTTCGCTTTCGTCTAAGTGTAGCAGCGGACTGTCATTGATTTTCGTGCTGAGATATACACGTCATTCTTAAGCGTCTGTCTAATTAAGGCCGACCTAATTAGACTGTTTAAAAATCTGGCTGAGGCCCTTGTCCTAGCTCCTGAATGAGTTGTTTTTGGTCGTCGAAGGTCATTGAGTCCATTTGACTCTTGATGTGGGCTACGCGGTTGACCTCGGGTTCTTGGTAGTTATCCCCGTACGGGTCCTCTGATTCGAAGTCTATAAGGTTGATCCTTCTTTTGTCTTTCTGTTTCGGGCAGTTCGGGCATTCCCTAGCGAAGTGACCGTGCTGCCCACATTGGAAGCATGCTCCACTACGGGCGGCTGGAGTTGATCCTGCGAGGTTGATCCTTCCTGGCCCTCATCTTGGAGGGGCTCGGTTCCTTCCCAAATCCATAGGGATGGGTTGGTTATTCATCCATCGGGGTGTGTTTGATGAGTTATACGTGGGTCGTTGGGGTGCCCTGTTCTGGTATTGTCAATTTGGGTTGTTGTGGTCATAGAATGGTCGTGGGGGCGCTCTTTGTTGGAATCTCCCTTGCCCTTGGTAGACCGAGGGGTAGTGCGTCCTAGTTGTTTTTAATGCTTGTTGTTGGTCCAGGATTTGCTTGACCTCGTTCTGTGCCTGGATGTCACCGGCTCTCTGAGGTAAGGCTAGCTTGTACGCCTTACGGACAGGGGTAAGTTCCATTCAGGATCCGGACTTCAGGGTTTGTTCTCGTTTCGGTGTCTTGCGTCGTGTGATTCCCTTGATCATCGGCTTGTGAACCTAAATGCATAGGATTGATAGCAGTGCGGGCTGCTTCTGGATCTTCTCGGTGTTTGAGCTATTGATACGGATTGTTCGGGGTTTGTAATTGTATCCATCGGCTTATTATCGTTCCGTCGGGCATTCTTGGGACAGTCGGGTAGTACAGTTGAATTAGTTACTTACCCCATACTGGTTTCTCCGTCTACGGGTTCACGTCTCCATTAGTCCAGTCAGGGATGTATTTATACGGCTTCAACTTGGATTGGGAAGCTCCAAGTTGAGTCTCCTGTCTATCAGAATACGAGGCTAGTGACCACAAAACCACCCTTCTCTTCTTCGCTCGAGCTCTACTTCACAAGGGGAACCTCTGGTATAATGTACAGAGGCTACGTACCCTTACTCAGACGCATCTAAGGGGCTTAGCCCTTAGCTCTTCTACTTCAAGTCCTATCCAAAGTCTATCACACGGCGGTCGCTAGTAGCGGCGGTGACACTGGACGCTTTGGATCGCCCTTTCCTTAATGGCGGGGTAGGTTTCGACCGTGGGTGCTCTCTTTACGTCTCTGAGAGTTTCTGGCGTTAGTCCCGCTAAGAACTGTCAGATTGTCTCGGGGTTTCCGGTGGTGTAATTGGCAAGGCGGGCGAGCTCTTCGAATTTGCTGACGTATTCGTCGATCTGATCTCCTTTCATGGCGTGAGTCTGTAGCTCGGTTCGTGCTCGTTCTTCTTTAGCGGTGTCTTGGAACTGCGCCTCAAATTCGTCCAGAAACTGCTCCCATAGGGCTGGGACGTTATCCATAGCGGGATCCAAGTGGTCTAGGAAGTCTCCGGCGTCGCGTACCCATCCTGCGACGCGTGGTCCTTTCATGTGCGTGAGGGTGAATGCTATTTTCTTCATGGGGGAGTTGTGTCCTGCGACGTCACTGTTAAGCCTGAAGTACATTTTGATGTCTTCGATAAATGCATCAGCTTTCATTCTATCCCCATCAAAGGGATCCGGTCGGCTCCCCATTGTTCATACATCGGCTGCTGCCGCCACTGGTACCATTGCATTTGCGGGTCCTCCTCCCCCTCCTCCTCCTCCGCCACCTCCACTGCCTCCTCCACCACCTCCACCTCCTCCCAGGTTGGAAGGTGGGAGTCGTTTAAAGGCTTTGTTAAAGGCTGTTTTTAGGGTTTCAGCAGTAGCGGGGTTCCCTGTTCCCTAGTGGGGTTTGAGGTGGTCCCCGTACTGGCATGGGTGGTGGATGTTGTTGTCATGAGTGTTCGTTGTTGAGGTGGTGGGTTGCTGATAGTTGTTGGTGTTGCTAAGAAGAAGTTTCGTTGGTGAGAAGCGGGTTACTCGGGGTTCTCTCAATTTGTATTGGGCTATGTCTGATTGTATGATCGATCGGATCCATTTCATCGTCTGATGGTTCTTCTCCCGGTTCCTGGGGTTTCCCGATGGACTTGGGGCCCTGTCGTCTTCGTCTAGTACCTCCCTTTGGTATGCTGGTGGGGAGTCCGGCTTCAGTGCGTCTGCTGCTTCGATCGATGTATCAAAGTTGTGTGCGTCGTTGAACTCTTCTCCTAGTAGAAAGTTTCTGTTATCGGGGTGATGTGGACTTTGTACCACCTGTTACTGAATAGGGCTACTGGTATGCCGCGTTTGAATCGTAGTTTGTCGCTGTCGCAAAAGACCAGGTACTGCTTTCCTGTCTTGTTGTGTTCGTTGTATCGTTCGATCAAGATGATTCTCGAGTTTGGTCGGTATCTAACTAGTTCTTCGTCCTTGAGGTAGAACTCCTCGAGCTTGTCGTACGGATCAGCCACCGTAGCTTTTGTTGTTCTTTGAAGAAAGTTGAGTCTAGTGTCACCGCCGCTACTAGTGACCATACTGTAGCAGACTCTGAATAATACTTGAAGTAAAAGAGCTAAGGGCTTGGCCCCTTAGATGCATCTGAGCAAGGGTATGTAGCCTCTGTTCGTTATACCAGAGGTTCCCCTTATGAAGTAGAGAGCTCGAGTGGAGAGAAGAGTGTTTTGTGGTCACTAGCCTTGTATTGTGATAGATAGGAGACTCAACTTGGAGCTTCCCAATCCAAGTTGGAGCCATATAAATACATCCCTGGCAGGACTAATGGAGACGTGAACCCGTAGACGAGATACCAGTACTAATGGGTAGCAACTAATTCAACTGTACTACCCGACTGTCCCAAGAATGCCCAACGGAACAATAGCAAGCCGATGGATACAATTACAAACCCCGGACAATCCGTATCAATAGCTCAAACACCGAGAAATCCAGAAGAGCAGCCCACACTGCTATCAATCCTATGCATTTAGTTCTCAAGCCGACGATCAGAGGGAATCACACGACACAAGACACCGAAACAAGTCCAAACCCTGAAGCCCAGATCCTGAATGGAACTTACCCCTGCCCGTAAGGCGTACAAGCTAGCCTTACCCCAGAGAGCCGGTGACAGAAGGCCTGGTGCAAGTCTGCCTGTGCGAAGGCGCTCTTGGCCTGGTATTCATGGGTGACCAGGGCCCAACGCTCCTAAGTGGTGGTGCAGCTGGCGAGTCACATTTCGATGATGTCAGGAAGCTTCTGAGAGAGGAGGTAACTGGTGACGGAGTCTTCGTAATCCCACTGATCGACAGCTTCTCATTCTTCCTTAGTTGATTGGCTGTCAGCAGGTGAGGGACGTGCGCTGGTGCCAGTGAAGTACCCCCAACGGCGCATCACTTTCATAGCGCTGGAGAAGCGCATCTTGAAGATGGCCCAGTTGGATCCATTGCTCTTAAGGCGCGGGATATTCGCCGGGAGCTTATTGATGGTCGTAGACGTAGGGGTGACGGTGGAAGACATTGACAAGGAAGCGGAGGTGGAGGTGGAGGCTGAGGTAGACATAGGGAGCTTAGACGAGGATGAGTGTTTCGGTGATGATGGAGTAGATATAGGGACGAAAGAACTAGCAGGACTGGCGGTAATGTTTGTATTAGGGCCAGGGCCCATAACCTGTTGTAAAGTGTGAGAACTGGGGTGAGCCAAAGCAGACGTGCGCGTAAGATCGACTAGATAAATGATATGCTCAGTATCCGTGCGTGCAGCACGATGACTGTATTATGTATTTACCTAGATAAATGATATGCTATACTACGGTAAGCATATGTGTGACTGTGGGTAAAGGGCAGCCAGCTCACCTCAGTATCTGTGCGTGCAGCACGATGACTGAGGGAACGGCTACCAAACTATGTACTTATATATGTACGCGGGCAAACACGGAGCCTAAGGGTATGGTAAGGTATTGTATCGTAAGGCGGATGCTATTCTGTGCCTACACCACAGGTGGTGTGTCACTATACTACGTACAAGAAAGGTGCTAATGCTGTCTACTTCTAATGTAAGGCGACGCGGGGGCCATGCATATGCGGGCGCTCCGACGGGCGCTCTGATGTTCCGTTCCGGGCTCACTCCAACAAATAAAACCCTTTTCACGAAGTTTGACATTTGAATGGGGTATAATAACATTCACATCAAGGAAGGGGATCAACAAAAAGCCGCCTTTACTACGCCATTGGGGCAGTTCGAACCAATGGTAATGAGTTTTGGCCTTCGAAACGCACCAGGAACCTTTCAACGAACAATGAACTGACTCTTTAGAGCCGTTCAAAACAAATATCCAGATGAAGTTCAAATCTATATGAACGATATCTTAATTGCCACAGAACACGATATCGAACGACATAGAACCATCGTAAAAGAAGTACTTGCTATTATGGAGGAAGCATCACTGTTTCTCAAAATCAGCAAATGCAAGTTCGAGACCAAGTCAACTCAATACCTTGGGCTAATCCTCAATAACAAAGGCATTCGTCCCGATCCAACAAAGACCAATGGACTTAACAACTGGCCAACCACTCTCAAATCCGTCAAAGAAGTACGAAGCACACTAAGACTGCTGAATTATCACTGAGCCTTTGTCCCTGGCTTCTCCCACATAGCCAAACCACTCATCAGATTATTAAAGAAAAATACTCCTTTTCTTTGGATGAATGAATGCACAACTGCTCTTAAAACCCTAATCAAACACATCACCAATGACGCACTACTTGTTCACCCAGACGTCTCCCGACCATTTAAACTTGAAGTTGACGCCTCTAATGTCGCCACAGGCGCCATTCTTTTTCAACGCAATAATCGAGGGAAACCACAACCAATCGGTTTCCACTCAAAAACCTTGTCAAAAGAGGAACAAAACTATAACATTTACGACAAAGAACTCACCGTGCTGATACGCAGCAGCAGCGGCAGTACGCGGAAAAGTGCATATCAGAGGCTCAGAGGCCACCAGGACCCTCTCCCCATCATCCCCCCTACCCACATACTTACATCTATGTGCATTTTCGGAGTTTTGGGCCGCTTTCCCGCGCTCCTTGACACTTCCCCTCATAGACTTGTTACAGCATCTCAGTCCCTTCCTCCCCTTACTACAGTGCCTGGAACTGTCAGACACTAGTATATATAGCTTGTAACTACCTACAAACCCAATAAGAAGAAGCCCAGGAGTTCCCCCCTCAGTCTCTCAGTGCAGAGATCCCCAAAGAGCACAGTTCGCTCTTCTTCGCATTCCCGAGAGTGCAGCACGCGCCCGCGCCCTTAGAAAACTTAGGAGCACCTCCGGAGGTCCAGTGTGGCCTCAGGTGCGAAGTAGCGAAGTCCGCGTGGACGTGCATGGTAGGCTGCGCTCACTGTCTTTCCGGAACAGTCCTGCCGCACGCGTCCGCACCCTTAGCGGAGCATATACCAAGTCCTTAGGGTCAAGACGGACCCTCCTGCGAAGTTTGGTCATCCGCGGACACCTACGCGATATCGAACAGGGCTTCCCACCCCCTAGAACTTGCCGGCTGAGGGAGCATGCGTGGTTTGATTTGGGTGATAGTTTCCCCACAGACCAGCTTCCCAGCTCATCAGCGCTAGACCGAGGACTTGAAACATGGCGTCACCTTCTACTTGGCCGATATACCATCATTCATACCAACCATGCCAACTTAACATACTATAGACGCCCACAACGGCTAACACCCCGCGCATGTAGAGCAGTCGCCCGCATCATGCAATACGACGTCCTCATCAAACATAAACCAGGCATACTCAACAAGGCCGACGCTCTGTCTCATCGACCAGACTACACAGCTCATATCAACAATGAAGAAACCGCCTTCCCAGCTTCAATGTTTGCCTACAACATGTCCCTTATCGACACCCTACCCACGCTTACTACGGTGCAACACAACCAACACCGCCAACTTTCTGACCTTGCCCGGAAATACCCCATTGCACAGCACGTGGGATGTTGGTGGCATGGTAATGCCCTCGTTGTGCTGGATGACAACGACCTTCGCAGGGGGGTGATCTCTTTAAACCACGATTCATCAACTACTGGACACCCTGGATGGCGACGAACCACAGAACTAATCAAACAGAATTACTGGTGGCCATCGCTAAATAAAGACGTAGACCAATTCGTAAAAGGATGTGACATATGCCAAAGCACCAAACCAAGAAATAACCAACCAAAACCGCCACTTTATCCAATTCCGGCAGAACACTACGCAACCCCATTTGCCACAGTGGCCATGGATTTCATCACTAAGCTTCCTGACAGTCAAGGATATGACACTATACTCACGATCACAGACCACAATTGCTCCAAGGCGACATTATTCCTACCCTGCAAAGAAACCATCACTGTAGAAGAATTAGCCACACTATGGCTCAAAGACGTTTTCCCACACTACGGAATCCCCACCAAGATCATTTCTGATTGAGACCCGCGCTTCACCGGAACTTTCTTTACCAAACTATGCGAGCGATTACAAATTCGGCAAAATTTGAGCACCGCCTTTCATCCCCAAACTGACGGTCAATCAGAAAGAACCAATCAATGGCTGGAACAATATCTGCGAATTTATTGCAACTACCAACAAAATGATTGGGCTGAATGGTTATCAATCGCTCAGTATACACACAATTCCTGGATAAACAAGACAACAAAAAAGGTCCCGTTTACCTTACTCATCGGAGGATTACCAAGTGGACATGCGGTGGTGACCAAGCAAACAGTCATCAAAGATGACAGAGTAAAAAGAATACAACAAACAAAGATCGACGCAAAAGATGCTATGACTAAAACAAATGATCTAAACAAACGAAGGACTTCTAACTACCAACCATACGAGGAAGGGGACCAAGTTTGGTTAGAAGCCACCAATTTGAAAATCAGTCAACCAACAAACAAATTGGCGCCCAAACGTTACGGACCTTTCAAAATCATCAAAAAGATCTCCGACGTTGTTTTCAAATTACAACTCCCCCTCAGTGGAAAATCCACGACATTTTTCACGCCTCCCTACTCACCAAATATGTCAAAACCGAACAACACAGACCCAATTACCCAGAACCCCCACCAGAAATCATAAGTGGACAACCAGAATACGAAGTGGAAAGCATCGTAGGATCACGGCGCTTTGGAAGATACAAGATCCTACAATACAAAATCCATTGGAAGGGGTATTCGGACGCTCACAACTCATGGGAACCCGCATCACAAATTAGAGCTCCACAACTAATAGAGGATTACAAACAAACCAACAAGAAAGGATCTTCCCTGCGCCCAAACCACACGACTTACCAAGCAGATCTGGGGACCCTGACAAAACAAGGTCCCCGCCATCGTCAAAAGGATTACTTATCCCTCAACGAGGGACAATCTTCCTTGACAAGATGCGAGACCACCAAGGAATGCAACTCTGGAAACCGTTTCCAGGTCTCGTTTGCGCACTTGACGGTACCAAAACCGCAATCGTGTGGTGTCGCCAGTAATCATAAAAACCGCAGCAATCCTTTCTCAAACAGTATTCCCCCCATGGCTTTAAACAACGAACAAACCACTATCCCTTTCGTACCTAACAGCGAATTAACAAACCCTTCCCCATTTGCTTATATGTCCAACCCGAACTCGCTGGAACCAACCCCTTCAGTCCGGTCTCCTCCTCGCTCTCCTAGGGGACGACTAGTTGTTCCTGACGAAATCGAGTTGTTGACCGAAGAGGGGTTGCAACAACTAGAAAATTGGTTGGAAGAAGCCATCAGCGACAGCACCCCCAATTCATTACCAATGGTCTACCACCGAACAACCGAAGAAATACTCCAAGACCCCAAAAGCATCCGAGTCCAACAACTGGCCAACAAAATCGTAGGAAGAGCAAACGCTGGCCTTCCCTATAACGTCACCGACTTACGACAACCGTTAGTCGTCACCAATCCAGGGCAAGCCTTGTTGAGGGAAGTACTCCGAGCCGATTTGAGAAGTTGGCAGTGAGATACTAACAGCTCTCCGTCCCCAACTCAAACCACTTCCCTTCATCCGGGATACCCGTTTCAAGAACAATCTAGCAATGACACCGACCTCCCTGACCGCACCTATCCTCAACCATATCTCGCCTGTTACGTCCTGTAGCGTATTCGGCAATAGCCTTATCGGAGTTTGTACGCGAAGATATAAGTTCTGGTTCCACCGATCTTGATGACTCTGAGAGTGTCGGACTTCTCCTGGTTAATGTGAACGCTCTGGACCTTTAATGACGTGATGCGTGTCCCATTCTATAGACAGTACAGGGCGATGACTGCCTTCCAATAGACCCTGTCTATTGCCTTCTAGGCGGATGTGTATAACGCCTTCTAAATATCGTTAGACGCGCTAGGTCTACGATAACCCAGAGATATTGGTTAAGTCTCTGTAATGCAAGTTGTCTCAAGGCTTGCACCCTTGTCGTAAATGTGTCTTCTGACTCAATGAGTCCTGGTTCTGGAACTAAGGCAAAGACGTATGCCTTAGTGAAGCGTTCTTTGGTCAGTGGTAGAGATGAGCTAGAAGCAAACCCTTCTAGGTGGCTCAGGGAAGTCGGGAATAAGGAGATGGATTGTTCTATTCGATTATAGAAAATCGAAGTCAAGAGAAGCTTAGGGCTTCTCGATCAAACTTCTACGCTATTTATACAAGTTCTAGAAGCTTACTAAGCCCATAGCAACGCGACTAGTTCCCAACTTGTAAATACTACGTAGGAGTTCCTAACTCCAAATTGCTAATTGATGTTCCCAACATCAAGTTAACAATTTGAAGTTCCCAACTTCACCTTGCAATAGGTGTTCCCATTGCCAGATAAAGTTGACAACAGAAATAAATAACAACGCGTCAAGTGGAGCTGAAACAACGCGCTCTACTTGACAACAGTAGACATTAGATGACAACGCAAGAAGAGAAGCCAAGGAGCTTATCTACTTGCGACGTCATGTAGGTAACATGGCAACAAAGAAGTAGAGCTCAAAACGTATAGTAATGAAAACAAGGACAAACCAGCAGTCCACGTAATCACGGTACACGAGTAAGATACAACTGAACAGTTTAACCTCATATTCAGGAGGCTATCGTAAGCAAGCAGTACGTAATCTCGAAGCGTGAGCCAAAGCACGGAAAGCAGAACGAAGCGCAAACTGTGAATCTAGATACATAGCATTTGTCCAGTCCAAAACGAGATCAGTCCGTAACATTACCCCTCCCTAGCCAGAGACTCCCATGTCTCTAAACCTCCTTGCGAGGCTGCTGTCGAAGGCGAGCGTCGAAGCCACCGCCGCACTGGTGGGTGCAAAGGGGTCTTCGTTGTAATGGTACACGGCCCCCGGCAGGTCTTCCTCCGCGTATTGGAGGAGGTCGTCGAGGGCTTTAATTTCAGGGAGCTCATCGAGCTCCTCGTTGGTAAGTGCGATGGGGAGAGGAGGCACGGGTCGGGAATTGCAAAGGGGGTTTCGGGCCCCTGCGACCAGTCGACTCCCCACATGTCATTCCCCCATTGTCCTGGGGGAGGTGGCGGCCCTTGGTAAGGCGATGGGGCGAACGAAGTATTGGTTGGGTTTGGGGAGAACAATAGGCTGTCCTCCGGTGGCTGGTTTTCGTCGCACTGGGGGTGAGGAGTGTTGGCTCGGGCGTGTTTGTTGGCCATAGACGCGCTCTTCTTGGCCTTGCGCTTCTGGCCACGACGCCCTTTGAAATTGGTGGCCATGGCGCATGGCTTGATAAAGTTAGGGTGTTTCAAGGGGACGACACACCTCCCGTCGTCCAGGCACTTAGTGTGGGGAACGTTACAATCGAAGTTCCAGTGCCCCCTTCTATCGCAATAGAAACACCTCCTGTCCCCAGGAACCTATCCCTAGTGTTAGTGACGGGAGGGGCGCCATCCCGGTGTCATCGTGGGCCAGAGGTTGGTGGTGGGGTCCACGAGGGTTGCCGGCGGTGTAGTCTTGAATGCGGGGGGGTGCTGGAGTGCTGGTGGGGCCATTTCAATGTCGATGGTGTATGTGCTGTGAGGAGTGGAGGCTGCTGATCCTGGGTCGGGGTTGGTAGGTCGTAGTACTGGTGTTGGTTGGTAGGATTCAGTGGGCTCCTTGGTCTCTTTATACGTCTGTGGGTAAATCGGGTTGGCAATTTCTCCTTTAATAACCATTCAGTTCATTATGTGGGCCAGTCGAGACATGACCTTGGCCTCCCTAAGTCGTTTCCTAGTAGAACTGAACTCTTCCAGAAATTTCGCGATTTCCTTGTTGTGTTCTTCCTGTTCTTTCACAACCCCTTCCAAGATCCGGGTGAGTAGGGTATTCTCCTTTCAGAGACTTTGGAGACGAAGGTAGGCAGTTCTGTATCGATGGACGTCAGCTAATACCCCTGCATCCCCATATGGTAAAGTGCCAGGTTTAGGGTCCAATTGAAGGGGTAGTCGAGATAGAGCCCTTCTAGGTCTTCGTCGAGGTGGGCAACTGGTTTGATTCTTGGGGCAGCCACGGCTGTGAGGTAATCACCATACACATCTGTGTTCCGGCCGGCTGTTCCCAGAAGCATTGGGTTGTTGTCGATAAGGGCGTAACGGATGTATGGTAAGTCGATAGATTTCCCGGCGGCATCAACAGCTTGGACCGCGGGCATGATGGCATTGGAGGGTTTAGCAAACCAGGGTGGGTCAGGCGCCATATCACTAACCCCACCCATGTATAAATTAGGATGACCCAGCTTATTAACATCCTTAGCTATAGGGTCTCGGAGAAGCTTGGTGGATCTAGAGGCTTCCCCAGTGTTATCCGGGTGTAGGATTGTCACCGCCGCTACTAGCGACCGCCATGTGATAGACTTTAGGTAGTACTTGAAGTAGAAGAGCTAAGGGCTAAGCCCCTTAGGTGCATCCGAGGAAGGGTACGTAGCCTCTGTACGTTATACCAGAGGTTCCCCTTGTGAAGTAGAGAGCTCGAGCAAGAGAGAGAAGAGTGTTTGTGGTCACTAGCCTCGTATTCTGATAGACAGGAGACTCAACTTGGAGCTTCCCAATCCAAGTTGGAGCCGTATAAATACATCCCTGACTGGACTAATGGAGACGCAAACCCGTAGATGGAGAAACCAGTATGGGGTAAGTAACTAATTCAACTGTACTACCCAACTGTCCCAAGAATGCCCGACGGAACGATAACAAGCCAATGGATACAATTACAAACCCCGGACAATCCGTATCAATAGCTCAAACACCGAGAAGTCCAGAAGCAGCCCGCACTGCTATCAATCCTATGCATTTAGGTTCACAAACCGACAATCAAGGAAATCACACGACACAAGACACCGAAACGAGAACAAACCCTGAAGCCCGGATCCTGAATGGAACTTACCCCTGTCCGTAAGGCGTACAAGCTAGCCTTACCCCAGAGAGCCGGTTACACCACATCCCTTCCCAGACAAGTTGACCCTTCAACTTACCATGTGCCCCATAACGTCATCCATTGGTCGTCGTCGAGGGTGTCCAGCATGAAGACATCATCATGGGGAGCCAGAGTGAGGTTGGATATTGGCTGACCACCGTACGCCTTGGGGAACTCGGGGTGCATTGGGACCAGCGAGGGAGAGGAGGGGTTGTGCGACGCGGCTGAGTCTTGCAAGTTCAAGACGTCCCCTTGCAGCCGCAAGGTCCTCACTGGTACTGCGCGCTTCTGTACGCAGGGCATCGATTCGCAGAGCCAGGTCGAGCTGGAGGTGGTGGCAACGCCGGAATCGAAGGACCTCTGCCATGAGTCCCCAGTTACCGGTGTCTTGCACGCGCTGCACAAGCGGGGCGTAGAGATAGGGGGTCCGGTGAGGAGACGGAGGAGCCAGGGGCGAGGGTCGATAGGGTTCTTCATCGTCATCATCCGGTTCTGCATATAACTCCCCCACTGTTGGCTCGTCCTCTGGGCCGTTGTTCCGAGGGAGGCCTTCGACTCATCCGTCAGCGAGCTGCCGCACCCACCAGGTGACCGTGGTTTGCCCTCCATCGATGATGAGGAAGGATGGGGCCCTCCATCCATCGTTGCGGACGAAGCCTGGGGGAGGCTCGGGTCGGGGGAGGGACGCCAAGTATTCGGGGAGGCGGGCCTCAAGATACTCAATTCGTTCGAGGCGCTCTTGTTGGATGGCATGGAACCATGCCTCGACCCGTGATCGCTCCTGTATAGTGGCCACGAGTCCCCTGGCAATACTGATGGCGGTGGGGGTGTCGGGGTTGAGTTGGAGGGCGACGTTGGCTGTCCCTGGGGAGATTGGACGTGGTGACTCTCGTGCTGGGATTGATAGGTGGCCGGTGTGGGTGTCGTTGGAGGTGGCGGAGGATGGTGGGGTTGGCGTGGGAGTGCGTGGTATGTATGCCACTTCGATCTCCGGGTTTCGGATTGGAAGGGAGGGTGTCAGGGATCGTGGTGGTACCCCTGGGCCCGGTAATGCCGGGCCCTCTCTAGCGTCGTAGTAGCTAATTTGCTCATTAGTTTCTCCTCCTCCTCCTTCCTCCAGTGTTTCGTCGATGAGTCGGCCGATCCGTTCATTTGCCATGGGCTAGTAGGGGTGGTGCCAGGGACAGTAATCAAGGAAGCACCAGTATCGGGTGAGGAGGGCGTGGTCGGTGGGGAGGTTATGCTGGCAATGAAAGAGGGCAAGATGGGCAGGCTCGTCCGGCTCGGGGTAGAAGTTCCTCTCTGCGAAGATACGCCGAAGTCCAGGTGATGCGTTGACCAGGGCCTTGACTGGGACTGTAGGGATACCGGATTCAATTGGTTAAAGGGGGTGTCGTTGGTTGCTTTTATCTGTTCTAAGGGGGTGTGGCGATGATACTTCTTTATTAGGTTGGGGGCGTGTATGTTGGCCTCGGGTTCCCAGGTGTTGTCAGACTCCGGCCATCCTTCCCATTTGATGAGGTACTCCAGTTGCTTCGGGCGTTTTCACCATCTATGATTGATGATTCGTTCTACTACGTATTCTTATTGCCCCTCGATCAATTCCGGAGGTGGTCGGGTAAAGTTTGGTCCATGTTCGGTGTTTTTGGTGTAGGGGGAGAGCAATGAGGCGTGGAACATGTTGTGGATCCGCCATGAGATAGGTAACTCCAATTGATACGCCACTGGGCTAATTTCCCTAGTGATCCGAAATGGCCCATATCGTTTGGGAGCCAGCTTGGTTTTCTGGTGGCGGATCAATAGGTTCGTTGCATCAAGCCACACTTGATCATTGACTTGGTACTGTGATGCGATCGGTTGTCCTCGTTTTGCTACCTTGTTGATGGCATCAATGGCCGTTTCCCGTTTCTCTTTCATGATGGTGATACGCCGTTGTGCCTCATGGTTCTTTGATGATCGCACCGTCGGGGGGACACATTGGTTTCATAGCCTAGCAATATTTGATTCGGGGATAGCCCCGTAGTCTCGTTTCGCCGGTTGTTGTGCACAGCCGTAGCCACAGGTATTCAGTGGGTCCAATCTTCTAGGGATGCAGAGGTAACTAGGCGGAGATACTGTTCGACCCATTGGTTCTTTCGTTCAGATAGGCCATCCGTTTGGGGGTGGAATGCTGTAGAGAGGTTTTGTTGGATGCTGAGTTGTTCATTGATTCCTTTTGCGAAGTGGGAGGTGAATCTGGGGTCACGGTCGCTGATAACCTTGCGTGGTAGTCCAAACCATCTGTAGACGTGTTCCAGGTATAGTTGGGCGATACCTGGTCCTGTGATCGTGGTGGTACAAGGGATAAAGACCGCCGCCCTGCTACATCCATGATCGACAATGGTTAGTATCGCATCTTTTCCCTTGTGCTTGGGCAGACCCGTAATGAGGTCCATGGCTATCTGCTGAAAGGGGAGCGTTCCATCCTCCGTCGGGATTCGGAACGCTGGAGTTTTCTTCCGATGGGTTAGGATTTTGTTCTGTTGACAGGTGGCACAGCCCTTGATGTAGTTGGCGATCCACTGGTTCATTCCTGGCCATGTGGTGTGCTGTTTGGCCTTCCGGATGGTTTCGTCCCTGCCGGGGTGTCCGGCAGTGGGGTGATCATGTATCAGGTTCATCAGCACTCGTCGATCTTGTTCCTTAGTCGTGATGTTGTTGATGAATTTGTCTGATGGGAGCATTGTCACTGCTTGGTTGTCGTTCTTTCCTTCATCAGCGTCATTTGGTCAGGACAGGGCGTCGGCGGAGGTGTTGGTCTTCCCTGGTACGTATTCGATGTTGAAATCATATTCTTGTAAGTCGGCGTGCCACCGGGCCATTCATCGGTTTAGGTTCTTTGGGGATTTCCAGTACTGAAGGTTTGCGTGGTCCGTTAGTATGGTGAATGGTTCTTTCGTCCATCCTAGGTAGGGTCGCCAGTGTGCCAAGGATTTCATGATGGCAAGGAGTTCTCGCTCGTATATGTCGTAGTTTCATTCAGTGGGGGTAAAGGTCGCCGAGTAATACGCTATAGGATGTAGCTTGGGTTTAAAGTTTCGGGTGGCACCAGTTTTGGTTGTGAGGGGTGCTCTAGGTTCTGCCGCCTGCGAGAGTACGGCACCCACGCCGTACGCGGATGCGTCAGTTTGGAGGTAGAACCGTTTCTCAAAGTCGGGTTGAGTAAGGACCGGTTGGGAGCACATGAGCGTTTTGAGGTGGGAGAATGCTTGGTCCTGCGCAGGGCCCCAGTGCCAGGTAGTGGTTTTCTTCGTAAGGTCAAGAAGTGGTCGGGCAATCTTAGAATAATCCTTGACGAAGTAGCGGTAGTAGCCAGTGAACCCGAGGAACTTGCGGATGTCGGTGGGCTTGCACGGGACTGGCCATGTAGCGACGCTGTCGAGCTTCGAAGGGTCCATTCGGAGGGAGTTGTTGCCGACAATAACGCCAAGGTATTCGATTTCGGGTTGGGCGAAGGTGCATTTCTCGGGTTTGAGGTAGAGGTCGTGCCGTTCTAGAACATCGAGAACGTGGTGGGTAAGCCATTCGTGTCGTAGCCGATGCTGTTCGTCAGTTTCTCCTTTAAGGGGTTTAGTGTGGATTGCGATGTCATCCATATAGACCGACAACCAGCCTTGTGCTACCTCCGTGCGGAAGATGGTATTCATCATCATCTGGAAGGTGGCTGGGGAGTTGGTGAGGCCGAAGAACATTACAGTCGGCTCGAAGAGGCCTTCAGGTGTGAGGAATGCGGCCTTCCATTTGTCGCCGGGTTTAATCCTGATGTTGTTGTAGCCCCATCGGACATCGAACTTAGTGAACAGGGTGCAACCGCTGAGTCGATCAATAGTCTGAGGAATGAGAGGGGATACGTTGCAGTTCTTCTTGGTCCATTTGTTGATGGGGCAGTAGTCTTGGACGGGGCGTAGTTTACCATCTTTCTTTTTAACGAAGAAGAAGTTGGCGGCATAGGGGCTCCAAGATTCTCGAATGGTTCCTCGTCGTAGGTGTTCCTCCACAAAGCAGTGCATTTCTTCTTGTTCTGTGCGGTTGAGGGGTAGTAGGCAGGCGGGTAAGGTTGCTGGGGCATCGGGGAGTAGTTCTATTGCGTGATCCCAGATCGTGTGTCGTGGTAGGCGTTGTGATTGTTCTTTGTCAAATACCTTCTTGTGCCTGGCAAAGGCTGGTGGTATTGTGGTGTTGGCTTTTCCTTCGTTGTTGGGCTTGGGGTGGATGGTTACCACTCCAATGTAGTATCGGCCACTTTCCAATTGTTTCCGACGCCGGGGCATGTTCTGCTGGCGAGGGACAAACCGGGCTTTATCTGCATCTGGGGCTCGGAAAATGATGGGTAGTTGAGTGTGGTCGATCCATCCTTTGGCCCAATTGATGTTGGGTTGCACTGCTGTGAACCATGAGTATCCTAATATGGCTTGGTTTTTGCCTAGATCCGTGAGGAAGAATCGGAGGTTGGTACGCTTAGTCCCCGTGGTGACTTGTAGATCCGTGTAGTATTGTAGCTTCCCTGCTTTGTTTTCCGTGTTGTCCACGTTATAGAGCGTTCTTGGCTCGTCCAGTTGTTTAATGGGGAGTCGTAGCCATTTTGCGAGGGAGAGGTTGAGGAAGTTTTCGGTTGCCCCTGAGTCGATTAAGGCAACGATTTCGGCCCTTTTTGCTTTCGTCTGAGTGTAGCAGCGGACTGTCATTGATTTTCATGCTGAGATATATACATCATCCTTAAGCGTTCGTCTAATTAAGGCCGACCTAATTAGACTATTCAAAAATCCGGTTGGGTGCCCTGTCCTAGTTCCTGGATGAGCTGTTTCCTATCATCAAAGGTCATGGCATCCATTTGGCTTTTTATGTGGGCTACGCAGTCGATCTCTGGTTCCTGGTAGTTGTCGCCGTATGGATCCTCTGGTTCAAAGTCTATGAGGTTGATCCTTCTTTTGTCTCTCCGGGCTGGGCGATTTGGGCATTCCCTAGCAAAGTGACCTTGTTGTCCGCACTGGAAGCAGGCCCCATTGCGAGAGGTGGGAGGTGGTCCTGTCAGGTTGATTCGTCCTGGTCCTCGTTTTGGAGGCGCTCAGTTTCTCCCTAGGTCCATAGGGACTGGTTGGTTGTTCATCCATCTTGGTGCGTTTGATGAATTGTACGCGGGTCGTGGAGGGGGTCTATAATTCTGCTGGGGGCAATTGTGATTGTAGAACGGTCGAGGTGGCGCCCTCTGTTGGAACCTCCCTTGTCCTTGGTAGACTGAGGGGGCGTGTGTCCTTGTCCCTTTTAGCGCTTGTTGTTGGGCCAGAATTTGTTTTACTTCGTTTTGCGCTTGGACACTTTGGATAGCTCTGTCTTTGATGGCTGGGTGAGGTGTCCATGTAAGAACATTATGATGTGGCCAAGGAGTATTCACTGGGCACATTGCAATGTTTACAGGAATACTTGGGCCCAGGGAATTGTGATGCGGGGTTGTGATGTCGGGCCAGGGAATTGTGATGTTATAGCCATGGCATTTCGGGCCCAATCTGGACTGTTTTGGGTAGGTTGTATTAAACTTGTATATACTTGTATTAGTTGTATATACTGTAATACTGTACGCAGGCATAAAAGGTCAAGATTGCATTAGGTAAGGTATCTACGATTCCGTATTTGGCTTTGTTGCAGTGGATGACTGCCTAATCTGGCTTGTTTTCCTTGCACCTTGCCACCTTCCGAGTTCCGACTCTACGACGTTCAATGGGTCAACGTCCCTGTGCTCTTGCAACGCCTCAAGGCCATCCTGGCGAAAGCTGCCCACCAAGCCCCACCATGGTCATGATTGGTACTGCGACCATATACTTCACAGCACAACCAGAGAAGAAGCCATGGCGTGAACGCCGGACAGAAGCTTCGCGACACTGGCCTGCATGCCTTGCCCTTCTAACCCACCAGACGGCAGTCTTCCCTATTTATTGAATGGAATCTCAAATTCCTCGTGGCCAATATGACCATCAGAGGCTGTGCAATCGCCAGTGAGTACACCGCCTGTTTCTGCCCCAATCGTTTGACCCACTGCTGCCAGTGAGGAGAACCCTGTCCAAATGCGCATCGCGTGATCGCAATTTGCCCGATACATGCCAAACCCAGGAGACAATGCCTCCTATCAGTTTCAAACTTATTGTTGTCAATCTCAGCCATCTTTGGCACGATGGAAGGGGGGTCGCATTGTCGCTCGTGCGCGTCTTTGTAGTACTGTACTTACATTCATACTGCACGTTATATAAAAAGAAACTACCAGTTGAACTTGTCATATAGCCACGCTGTTGAATTTTGATTTTGCAAAGAAGCTAGCAACTGATTGGGAATGATATTGAGTAAACGAACGACTAACTACGACAGACAACAGGCACAAGACAGGAGTGGGAGAATGGCAGAAGCAGTACCACCCGAGGCCCAACGTATGTCTTCACCGACCAACCTTACGCTTCTTCAAAGGCCGTCCTGCAGCAGTACCACCTCCTCAATGACCCTGCTCGGATGTAGAAGTGCTGGCTGCACTGTCGGCACTTGAAACACCCAGTGGGTTTGCCTTTGGCCTTTCCGATGCACTGTGCATGCAACGTAACACGTCAGTAACATCCTCGACTGCCTCCAACCAACTTCCTTCTCAAGTCGAGGCATTTCCCCACCACGCGAGCGATATCACGATCAGCAAGAATCCGTTCTTGCCTGTCTTCTGAAGGTCCGACCAGTCCATTTCACAAGTAGGTGAGATTAAGTGGTTTCTGCCGCTGAGGATTCGAGATTTCGGCTGAAGAGAGCGCCACCAGTCCCACCATTGTTGACCAAATCTTTTCTCATCGACAAGCTTGACATCCTTCCAATGCCGACCGTTCTTCATCCAAACAGCAATCTCGTGAGGCCGCACATCGGTGGAAGGAGGGAAATTTGGTCCTCCATCCGGAAAACCTTCGCGCTTTTGAAAGTCGATAAACGCGTGCAGGCACCCGAGCCATATGTCTCCCCAGTTCCTTATGATAGTCTCGTCATTTGTCCCCACCGTCTCTTCGGTCAAATACCGGTAGGCATCCACCACGTGCTTGGGCCAATCCGATGGAATAGGTGGAGGCGTTACTATCGGAGTCGATGTTGGAACCTGTGGCCACATTGGTGAAACATCGAAAACCGGTGGCGATGTCGATGCCACCGGTGGGAAGACAGGGCTGCTTTCTGTAATGGTGGGTGCCTCCTCTGAATCGGACCCCGGGCTAACAGCAGCCCCATGCTGTTGTTGTGGGTGCAGTGATTCTTCTCGAGGCTCACGCTGTGGTAGGGGCTCCGCTACTTGAGGCCCTTGAGGGTGAGAAAGAGCCAGCAGGACGGGGTCAATCAGTATCCAAGTATCCTTAGGAGGGGATGGATCGCTCTGAGGTGGGTGTGTAACATTGGCTTCTTCCTCAGAGCTAGTGGTAGTCACAGATGGGGGCACAGGCTGGGCTGGTAGACGTCGTGGCAATCCTTCGTCAAGCAGACGAGGTGGGGAGGCCATGCGAGGGGGTGAAACGGCCATATGACTCGACGGAGACGGCACCCCTTCGACGGTACGGACAGCATCCACCTCGTTAACATCTTGTGTTTGCATTGGCAATGCACGACGTTGGCATTCAGCCGCACCTATTTAAGTTTGGTAAGTATGCACAGGTTTAACGGATATAATAACTAACTGAAATTGGCTCTACCGTATGCAACCATAGACTTCTCTGTGTCCGAGTAGCCTGTGGGATCATGCGAGGGCCAAGTCGCACCCACAAGGCCTCCGGGCCAGTTCACGTGCACGCTGATAGCGGCATTATCAGCAAACTGGCTTGAACACTAGACACCATAGATGCATACCTTCTTACTTCCACCTCGCCGTTCCTGTCAGCTACCGGTCCGATGATGCAGATCGAAACGGCAGCCTGCATCTGAGACGCAATGGCTTTGGCAACCGGGTGAAGATATTGCCCCGCAAATGCGAGTTGTCTGAACGGACAATCAGGTGAGTAGTCCTGTTAGATGCGTAGTTACTACTTACTGATGGAATTGTTGAGGAGTTTTTGGTATGACCTTCGATGCCTCCCACTCCTCGACCTCCTTTCGATGCATGTCTTCTGCATCTCGAGCAACTATATCACGAAATTCTTGACTCTCGAGGAGCCAAAACTCCCGGGTAACGTCTAACCTTATCTGCAACGGAACTGGTTTCTTCATGTTTTCCCTCGTCCTTTCCTCCTTTGTGGCATTGTCATACTTGTCCTTTGCATGCGTGTAACGCCGCTCATACTCCTCTTTGACATGGGACTGGTAATATTTCTTGAGGTATTGATGGAACGGCGTGAGTTTCCGCAGAGCCTTATCGATGTTGGCAGCAAGGACGGCCATAAACGGGTTGGCCGATGAAGTATTTGATTTGGTGGCCTCAACACGCTTGTACTTCCGCCTATACCACTGTGCAAGTTTCTATACATGAATCAGAACACTGTACGATATTTCATCTGAATTTAATCACCGTCCGAAGCTTCGTGAAGATCACCACGTTCTTTTCTGCCTCTTCTTTTGACAGGTCTCGAACAGTGTCTGAGTCGTCAATGATGCCGTCTTCAGGATTTGGAGGATCTTCGGCAGGTTCCTTATTGAAAGGTTCATCCTGCCCGTATTTTGCGATGAACTCTATGGTGACTTTGTTGTAGAATTCGGTGACGATGTTTAAATCCATATATTGCTGGTAGAGTGCAGCTTTGGACTCGAGAAAAGCAAGTTTGAAACCCGAGAAATGTTCAGGGGGACCCATCTTGGTAACAATGCCTTTTCCTTCTTTTCTGCCTTTTGTCATTTTGGTAGCGGATGGAGTGGTAGACCGTAGACTGATGGGTATAGGAAACCAAACAATTTCGGCGGCAGAATTACTATATTGGGGCCGGTCACGAAGGAACGTGAGACGTCGCATGTTCAAAATAGTACGTATTGGTTCCTCACTTTCCTCTTAGAAATTTTAAATTCAGGAGAGGCTATAGTTCTAGCCAACGCATTTATTACCGCCAATTTCCAAAACGCCGGCAAAGGGGGAAAAAAAGTCCAAATGAGGGTAATACATGTGGCTGTACGACATCACCGGCAAGGCATTCATTCTCATCACCATGTCACTGATTTACGGCGATTCATTCCAAGACAATGAAGACCTTTGCAGAGTCCTTGCAGCCTTGCAACTTGGGAGTCATGTAACATCGGTTACCATCCCCCAAGCTATGGCTTGCGATCCTGGAACTGTAGTCGATCAAACGGCTGGGAGCACTTACGCGGTGCCTGCTAGTTGGCCCTCGTTGGCTTTGCACGACCAGCCCACTGCCTCAATCGCTAGCCCTTCCAGTAAGTATCCGTGTCATGCATCTAAAACCGGTGTAATTAAGGCTCATTTTTGTATCAGTGCACACCCGGCAGGACTCTATTCCGAATAGCGTTTACAATGTATCGTCGGGTAAGCGGACAGGAATCAGAGAGACGTGGTACGTCTTACAAGCCCTCATGTCAACTCTGATGAATAAATCTCTTGCAGGGCTGATGCTGGAGATGCGTGTCAAGGCGTTGACGGTGGCAAAGTCGCCAAAATTCGTGTTTCACCCCCAAAACAATATCGCCGACATTGTGTTGCCTATGTCGTTTTCGAAGGTTTAGCCCCGGGATTTATAATTCTTGGTACGGTTCTTCCATCAACCTACTTTCTAACTAACGTCGTTCACTTCTAGGGCAGAAGTTGAGCCCCTCGTCAAGGGCATTCCAGGGAACGTCTATCAAGGCTTTAGCCAGCGTCGTGAAGCCGAACGTGCTTACGTCCTTGCTTTCGCCATGGGCGCTCTCCGTATTTTACCGGCAAGGCACGACATGAGGCAGCAAGCACCTGCACCTGCGTCACCCATGCCAGAGGTGGTGCTGGCTGCGTTTGCCTCAGCCTCGGACGACTTCTTAGGAGCAGAGTGGCATGTCGTTTTCAAAGGCAAGAGGCCTGGGGTCTACCCTGCTTGGTAAGTACATTCAATCGATAATATTCTTTTTGTTGCGGTATTTCTAATCATCAATGCACCAACCTTAGGAATTTTGCGGCCACACAGACGAAGGGCGTTAGCTGCGCCATCTTCCAGAAGTTTTCAAGTAAGGCGGAAGCAGAAGCAGCATACATGCAAGCTGCTCTGGCTGGTTTTGTGATAGCGGTTTTGTAACGACGTAGCCCAACAATCGAATTCATGTATATAAATGACCAAGTTGAGGTGAGCAGAACAATCGAACCGAGAGTGGGTCAAACAAAGTAGATCCAGGAACAGTAAGGTTAGGCGCAGCGACAGCAAGGGGCAAAGGGGGAGCGCGAAGAGAAGAAGTTGGCACCAGGGGTGGCTCAATGGCGAGCTTTCCGTTGTATCCAGTGCTATGGCCATTCATCCTGCATGCACGTGC
This sequence comes from Russula griseocarnosa, assembly GCA_022884055.1. Taxonomy (NCBI): domain Eukaryota; kingdom Fungi; phylum Basidiomycota; class Agaricomycetes; order Russulales; family Russulaceae; genus Russula; species Russula griseocarnosa. The sequence goes on along the minus strand of JAGKRU010000067.1, from coordinate 81,903 downwards.
ACGCGAATGAGGCTGCACGCCGGAGTATGATGACGTTGCGAGGCTAGCGCTACGGTGATAATGAAGTCTTAATGGTGTATGTATTGCAGGTGCAGACAGATTATAATGTAGTGAGTGGTGGCTGTTCGAACGTAGACCCTCAGTTATAGAGTACGGAGAGATACATGCTGTATGGCAAAGGGACCGACGTTTGACCAGGATTGCCTTGGTAGATTAGACTTCAATCATACAAATGCTATTTACTGTGACGGATATACAGATTCTTTGAATTTACAATGCAGCCAGGATGGTGAAAAGTCTAGAATGAAGATATGTGATTAATGTCACTGGCAAGTTTTTGACGCGTTGCTCCGACTCGTGCGTACTGCACCCATAACCTATGTACTATACCACCCCATTTCTTCATATCTCGTCCGATGTCCCCTTCGAAGCTATAAACTACTGAACGGTTATCCCACATCAAAGCAAGTGCCAAGTGGGACACTACAGATAGCAATTTGGGAGTATTCGCTGATTACTGTAAGTAACAAAATTTACTGTACGGCAATCGGCCTTCCTTAACCGACACTTGTCTACTTTGCTTTGTTTTGTCATTTCACTCTCCCGTCATTGACCCTCCTACATCCACTCTTATGTCTCTATTTTGATATCAACATGGTGAGATATAGCTACCTAAGCCACTACCCCGATCTAATCCACGGCACAACCCTAAGCCTTCCACCACGACTGTTCAGATGCACAAATTGCACAATCGATCGACAAATCATGTATCACCGGCTGCACCTCAAGGGGCGGTGATGACAATGACCTTGAGAAGGATGAGACTGCGGACAAGATATTGAAGTATAAAGCGAGGAAAGCGAGGAACCAGTGTCGGTATTATCAGAAGTATGTGCACCTGCCTATCTACTTTATCTCTTTTTCACACACTGTGCCTGGGTCACCAGTGACAGGAGCATGCAGCAAGAAAAGGGACGCCAAAGGTCGGCTAAGTGAGTTATATGCTGTATCTAGCCTAGAGGTGTTACACTCTTTTTACAGACATGGTAGGAATCGCCGCCTCGTAAAGGAGGCCCAACGCTCTACCTCCACAGGTGCCAACATTCACGCTCCCACTCTCGTTCCCACGTGTTGCTGGTAAAGGGTAGGATAGATGGTTGACTTATTCATCACTCTATGTTTTATTCATCACTCTATGTTATATTCACGCTGTTGGCAAGGGCTTTCTCAGATGCAGTGGTTCGAGAATCCGTGGCGTGAGATAGTCATATATCAATCACATATTGTCGGTGGGACGAATGTATTCACGAATGATGAAACTTCAAATTATACGCTGCCACAAGCCAACACGTCTCCGGCCTAGAAATTACTAACCGGACGTTTCGTAATGGTTTTGCTAAGCGTGAGCTGGTATCCGAACGGGCCCTTAAAAAATTGTATGACTTCGGTCTGTTTTAACCTCCATCTGCTCTTCATAACCTATTGCTCATATGCCTAAGGAACGTCCCGGGCTGTACAACCATAATGTTCGACAGTCCTTCGCCCGCCAACTCTACGTCACTACCAACCCATCAGGTCGTAGGTCGTACTCGTATACATCTTCTCAGGTCCGGCCGAATCCTGTCATGCCAGAAAAGAGTCTCGAGGATGAAGCCTATGAATTTCATGAATCCAACCTGATGGATGCAAACATGAATATCGACAACAGTCACGAGGACGAACTAGATCGAGCTGAGGTCATGCCACGTGTCCGTGTCATTACCAAACCGAAGGCAAAGTGGTACGATAACTCTGTGAGTTCTTCATGATGCAGTTCTTGCAATGACTTACCTAGATACAGGATGTTCCTTTGAAGACTTGGGTCAAGTACCGGGATGAGTATCTCGACGAATGCATGGCTTTGGAGGGACGTGGGTCTTTCAACAGGTTTTGTGCTGGATGTCAGGCACCAATGCCACAATACTGTTGTAAGGATTGTATAGCGGGGCCCCTTTGGTGCCTGCTTTGCTTAGTAGATAGGCATAAGCAGTCCCCACTACACATTGTAGAGGTATGTCGCACGCTCCTTTCCTCTCACAATATTCTCTGATTTGCATTCTCAGATGTGGAACGGATTATTTTTCCAGCGCACCACTTTGCGCGATCTCGGCCTCCGAGTACAATTAGGTCATGCAGACGGCAGTTCGTGCCCCACTTGATTACCTGCGAATGCCACCTTCAGAGTCATACACTCTAATGGTATCCATCACGTTGCTATCGACCAATGCCGATGTCATGGAGTTCCCCTTCGCAAACAAATTCTCCATATTGGTTGGTGGCCGGCGACTCCACTCGATCCAAGATCAGCGGCTACCTTTGAGGTTCTTCGACATTTTCATCTCTTGAACTTGCAGGGCAAGGTAACCGGCTTCAGCTTTTATCAGGCATTGGAATATCAAACTAGTGTATGGCCCGGGTAACCCTGGGTTTTTTTTTTATACCCTTACCCATACCCACCAAAACCCTTACCCCTGACTGAGGGTAAGGGTACCCGTCTAGATAGCCATGGGTTATAAAGGGTTCCAAGGGTTTAATATCCTTATACCCGTGCACTCAAAGTATCTAAATCAGTAAATGACAGTGATATATAGAAGGGTATACTATTGTAAAGAAACACAGGAACGGCTATATGTCAATAACATCCCAATTAGCAGACAACTCATCCATTCTTTCCTCACCAACAAGCTCCTCCAAGGCTGTAACTGCATTGATGTCTTTATCTCGAACATATCCATGTAAGCTCCATACCCCAAGGCACATAAGGGCACGCGTCGACTGAACTGAAAGGCGGTTACGAATGTAGGAGAGAAGGAGACGGCCCTTGCTGAAGGTTCGTTCAACACCAACAGAGGTAGCTGATAAAAATAAATGAAGCATACAAAACAAAGAAAAAAGTATAATCATGTACAAGGGATGACAAGATAATCCATTGCCATTCTTGAGAGGCAAGGATAGTCTGCACGACGATCATACCACCATCGAATAGCATCAACAACATGTTCTGGGTCAGAGCTAAGGTAGCGATCAAGCTCGTCACGAAGTTCTGTAGACTCAGGTGCAGCAAGAGCGGCCATGTTGTCGAAAATGTTGTCACTTTTCAAGGGGCGTTCCGTAGCCTGTTATGCACAATAAAGAATAATGGTGAGACGGACAAAAGCTATATAAATAAGTGATACGCACCCTGCGACTCAACATTGAGCTCTGAGAGGTGCTGTGATTGTATGAGAGGTCAAACTCGTCTCGTACAAGTTGTCCAGCAGCCTTAATCCAGTTGTCCTCCCACTGTGTGTTCTTGAAATAGCTGAGCTTGTGACGGGGATGAAGGACTAAAAGAAGACAACAATAAGCGATTCTAAAATAAAGTATAAAAAAAGAAATACCCATTGCAATACAATATGTCTTTGAGAAATCTGTCTTTTCATAGTAGTGGTTTAAGGTCTTCTTACCAACACTTAAAGCTGCATGAATGGCGACGGAATACTTTGACGAAAGGGCATTTGTAGCCAAAACTTTGTCAATGGTGTCCATGGCAGGGATAACTGTCGCGATGCTTGTTGCGGGGTGTTCCGGTGATAACTCCCGAGAGAAGAAAAGCGTCGCATCCTTGAAGATCTATTCTGATTGTTAGCAGATCCTTAGAATGAAAACCGTAGTAGCATACCTTTAGTACTTCACAAAGTTCTTCGGCAAGCTTCCATTCCTCCTTTCCAAGCTCATAATCACGGAGCTTCATATTACGTTCCGCTGTAATAGTGTCAATGGCCTTGCGATACTCAAGAGCAAACTTGACCATGTCAAATGTTGAGTTCCATCGTGTTGACACATCCCGGGGCATCATACGAGTGTCAAGCTCCAGTTCTTTGAGGATATTATACCAACGGGGAAGGATAATAGTAGACGAGTTCTTGATAGCAAATGCGGTTTTACGAAGCTGAGAAGTGTATGGTCAGTTGTGATTGACGGTGTGAAGTTTAGATTCTACACGCACCTTGACAAGCATCAGTCTCACCGGTTGCACACTCTTGTTGAGTGCGGTGAGTTGCTCTGCGGTCATAGTATCCCTCTCATCTACCCAATCCTCCGTGTTCTCATCCTCTTCATCGTCATCATCGCTGTTCTCGCCGGCCATCTCCTGTTCCTCAATGTCAAGATTACCCGCAAGCTCTATTAATGCTCTGGTCGCCTCATCGAATACTTTATTAGATTGAGCCCTTGGTACGTCAAATTGTTTGATAATACTCTTCGCGATCAGGTTGAGAATATGTGCAAAACAGCGCGTTTGACTTTCCGGTCCCTTAAACTCGTCGATGAGCACTTCGAGTTGGCGTATCATTTCGTCATTATTACTTGCATTGTCGCAAGTGATACTTAAGACCTGATTTCATGTGAGTACCAGAGAAAAAGAGAAATTGGCCTTATTTTATTGACTGACCTTATGTGCGATGCCAAAGTCCTCAAGGATCTTGGCAAACACCACCACAAGCGTGAGCCCTGTGTGCGACTCTGCAACCTGAACGAGATCGAGTAGCATGGAGATTGGAGCACCATCTTGCTCGAAGTGAACTGTTACAGCAACATATGCTTTATGGTTTGGAGAAGTCCAAGCGTCCGTTGCGAAGCTGAGCTTACAGTCGTAATTCTGGTGAGTACATCTATTAGATTATGTCACAATTAAAGTAACTGATCATACCTGTAGCATCTTCGCGATCCTTTTACGACAGTGTGCAAAAACTCTCTTGGTATCGTGAGAGACTGTTTCAGGTGAAGGTATGTAATAACCTGGTCTTCCTGTCTTCATCAAGCACTGAAAGCCTCGATCGTTAACTATCTTGAAGGGACGCATGCTTTCGGCCACCCATCGAACAATCTCCGCACTAATAACCTTATCAGCATATGGACAGGGCCACAGGGAGACAAACGAGAGCGTACCGTGCTTCGGTCTTGGTATGTTGTTTATGTGAATATATTACCTTTCCATTACCCTTAACACGCTCGAACATCGCAATGATAGACCCATCGTACATCCTCAAGGACTTCTCAACGATCTCACGAGCGGCACCATGCGATTTTGCAGCATCCGCACCTGCAACAGCGTCTTCACCCCAGCAGATCTTCGCATGGCGGCGAAGATTACTTGTCGACTTCCCATCAGCAGTATCAAGATATCTCCGAACGTGTCGCCGATTCATGCCTTTACCTTTACAACCCTTTGCGTTGCATTCAAAGACATGAACACGTCGAGCCGGGTTCCCAACATAGTCGATGGATGGGACAGGGTGGAAGAAGGCATAGATCGGGGCATTCCAATCTTTCGACAGGCGATCTGCGTTCGTTAATATACTGTAAGCATGTGATTACCAATAGAATTTTGAGACATACCACGCTCAGCCTCATCTGTCTCCTCAACTGGCTCCTCCTCCGACGAGTCGTCATTGATGTTAATAATAGATGACGACCTTGACCCCGTCAGGCCAACAACCTCAACGTGGTTGTCATCACCTCCATCCGAGGACTCGAGAAGTTGTGACATGTTTGAAGGGCTAAGGCGATTTTCGTCTTCGACTTGATCAATCCCAACAGAGCGTGTCGATGAGCCTGCAGCCGATGATCCAGATACGGTGGTCATGGAGGCATAGCCTTGCACATCAGCTGGCTTGTAAGTATCTAGAGAAGAAAGATATGTCAAAAATTCAATCTATAAAACGAAGCGTACAAGACTTACTTTTTGTAGACTTCCTGAACGCTTTCCCTGCAGAGGTTGCTACAGCTGTTGCGGCCCTTATCACCAGTGGCCTTTTCTTTTCAGTGGTTGTTGTTGCCTTCACCTTTTTGGGTTCCAAACGAGCATGCCCATCCCCAAGTATCGAGCGCTCGGAGGGTTTCCGTTTACGAGTGCCATCGATGATATCTGCAGGGTTTTCACCGGGTCTGGCATTTGGAGGCATGAGAGTAGTGCTGTAGCGAAGAGAGTGACTGAGAAAATGAAAAGTCGTCCAAGGAAGGAGTGGGCAGCACAGAAAAATGGGCAAGTGAGCATGAAGCGCAGTATAGTTGCGCGAGTGAATCCGGGAGCGGCGGGAGGACAGAGAAAAGAAGTCCTAGATTAAATGAAAGAGGAAGTTAGCTTCAAGACCAGATATGCACGGGGCACGGCCACGGTGGCTCAGGTTGGCGCAGCGTCGTTCGGGTCGGAGGGTATCAAGGCAGAAGGCAAAAGCAAGCAGGTAAGGCAAACAAAAAGGTGGAAATGTGAACTCTGGTAATCTATTTGAGTGTTCTTCGAAGCGTCTTAAATACATGAGTTGGCTATCTTAGGTCTAGAGTGGAAGAGGCAGAATTCTGGTTGAAATGAGAGCGCATCAGTGTAAAGAAAGGAACGCATATCAACCGCGTAGTCACTAGCGTGTCACATGACACGTGACAGCGCGAATGAACGCTACCGAGGGCTAAAATGTGCGTACGCATAGCAATCGAGGCCTGGACGCTTTGTACTGAATGTCAAGGATGAACAGGGCAAGGGTAGCATGTCCAAGATGTATGGTATCAAGACTTGAATGACATTGCTTTGAAAATGAGCGTGAGCTATACTGAAGGTGGTAAAATGAGAGGAGTCGCAAATGGTATGGTAAGTTATGATAACAGAATGATGTGCGTCACTTAGCCAACTAAACCAAGTCCAGCAATCTAGGGAAAGGGAGAGTCGAAGCGTCGGAAGGGAGATCGAAGCTAGGGTGCCCCGAACGGCTCAGATCGCATGGCTAGGGGCACTGGGGCTGTCTGTACGAGTGCACCCAGGTCGTCCACCTTACAGAGCGTGTTTGAAAGAGAGCGTTGCAGACTCCGATTCTGCAAGTGCAAGTGTTGAGCAAGGGAGTTGGGTTGAGAGAGGGTATGCATGAGATTCCGGAGGTCGAGGGATGGAGGTCGAGGGGATGGAAAGGATGATCGATGATCGATCAGCTGTGGCTGATGGGCGCTTCAACGCGGTCCGTTCTGAGTGTACTTCTGAGTCTCTGATGCTTTCCTTCCTTAGTACCCTTACAATATATTGATGTCATCCAAGTAATAGAGAAGGGAGTGAGTGAAAAGGTGAGAATGGTAGCTACACCCGCCAACCCGCCTGAGGGTAAGGGTTTAGTGAGGGTTAGAGGGGCCGTACCCTTACCCCTAACCTTACATACCCTTCGGCCTAACCCGGGCGGGTATTGAAACCCGTGCCATTCACTATATCAAACGGACAATACCGGTTCAGAGCCTCCTCCTGTGCGTACTTCGCTTCTATGATCGGTGTTCTGAATGTTGACAACAAAATTTCAGGATCGATTGGAGATCTTCATGTTAATGGTCCGGGAATGGCGTCATGTCAAAATGATAAAGCGTGCAGGCCGAGCTTTCGATCCACGGGGGTTGCTGCGACAGCCCCTGGTTCTTTGGCCATCCCTTGTCGCGTGTGCCCCTTCCAAACATCAACCTTCCGAAAGGTTGGGAAAACGTGCCGCCAGCACGAGCGTATGTATTACAGGGTTTTGACTATAATGATTTTGCTAATTACTATTCGCAGGTGGCTTTATACTCTGATCGTCGCCATGGATGCTAACTTCCGGCTTAAAAGTAGGCTGCGAGGTTCAATCGACCGAGAACCAACCCTAGGCTTGGGTTGGTCCTATTTCGTAGACAATGGGCCATATTCGGATTTCATCAAGGATTATGTTGATCAAGATGAGGTGCGTATTCTCAGCAATGTACAACTCGGAGCCATTGCTCACCTATCCGTAGATTCAGATGTGTGTTGGCTTTCAGGCACTCCTCAACATGCTCACCAAGAAGTCGAAAGGTCTTCGCGCGACAGGCATGGCTGCAGTCAGTTGCGCTCGTCACCAACTCTTTCGACCCATAGGTATGGGCGATTTGCAGAAGGGAGAGAGGCGAGCAAATTCTCTCGCATCTGATTTGGGTCTTATTGACAAGTTACTTTAGGCATTGCAATATGGATTACTTATTCGCATCAAGCATAGCGGGGGTCGGGCTTCGATTGGTTACCATCTCATACGACGTTGCTTGCCAATGGTTCAGCAGGTTCTGGCAGCGAGTTTCATTTCTCCCCCCCACCTTGGTGCCTCTTTAACAAGCTACCGGATTCACGCCCTCGTACCCAAGTTCCATCTCCAGAGCCACAATGAGGCATGTCATAGTGCTTTCTCTTTCAATTTCTCCAAGGGCGCGGCACGGACAGATGGTGAAGGCGTAGAGCGGAACTGGGACGAGTTGAACGGACAGGGTCCTTCTACCTCGGAGATGCTGCCGGGTGCTCGATGGGATACATTAGATGACTGCTGTGCGTGGGTCAACTGGCGGAAGACAATGGGTCTAGGTGCGTAAACAGTATTGCTTATTGTAGATGGCTTGCTCACATCTTAACGTAGGGAAACTTCTTCTCAAACGGCTGCTGATTGCCATTCCCAGGCCATACAGACAAGGTTTGATTTTAAAACCTTTGACAAGAGCCTGCATCAGGAGATGCTGGCGGAAGTCCTCAAGATGGAAAAGGTTCTGGCTGCTTGGCTTGATGACAAGTCGTGCACTGATCCGTATCGCGTTCCCAAATCAAGTGAGTAGTCGTGATATACCCATCATCTATCTTGCTGATGGGGTTCGGGCGTTAGATGTAACCCTTCAACAGGTTCGACTTCTGATGGCGGAAGAGGAGAAGGCAAAGGCAGAGGCTGGTAATACCATCATGCATGATGTCACCACCAGCGCATTCCTTCTCCTCGGAATGGATATTCAATGCTTACAGTGAGTCCTTGACACAGCGTGTTTATATTCCCTATTGATGGTTCTTTTCTTTGCATAGACAGACAATCGGCTTGAGGTCAAAGGCAAACGAAAGCAGACACTGCTTCAAACAACGTCAACGGTTGAACACCGGACTACTCTTCTCAATCGAATACAACGCTTCTGTGAAATCCAGAAAATCTACATGCCCGGCTTCGACCCAAAGAACAACGCACATCTCGAGCACATAGCCTCATCCAACACGTCCGCCTCTGTTCATGTGGAAGACTCCAAACTCTACCTACCGTCGGATCTTTCACAATCTGACCGCCGCAAGTACTGCCCTGGTGGTCTGTCTGACATGGAGGACCGCCTTCGATTCGCAGAAGCTAGTGACACCCTGGAGAATCTGCGCCATCACCTCCGAACCCGCTCGTTCACCAACCGCTTTAAGATTGCCAACATCACTGGCCAAATCCATAATACCCGCACTCGAGAAACCCAAGGTCGTATTGACGATAAAGTACGATCAGCCGAATTGCAATATCGGCGCTCTCGTGATGCGTTACTGAGGCTTAGGGGCCCTGGCCCCTGGGAGGATACATTGCGGGTTTTGGAACAGTCGGATGTGAGGGCTTTGAATGAACGGGCGATGACAGCACAGGAGAAGGAGGATATTCGTAGGTTGCGGGAACAAGCCGGTGTGGCGGTGGAAGCAGACGACGTGGGAGCAGAGACGGTGGTCGCAACAGTGGCGGCTGTTGGAGAGGGGGAGCGGAGACCGTCATGGATATGGTCGACAGGCACCTGGCATGAGGGTGCAGATGACCCAATGACACGGGCAGGTGAGCTCTCAATAATTTTCTCTTACTATGGCTTGCTAACAGGAGATACAGCCTTGCGTGTGGAATGGGCCAAGTCAAAGGCACGAGCCGATCGGTGGGAAGAGGATGTAGTGCTGCTTGATGAAGAGATGCGTCGGGTACTCGCTTTCTGTGAATGGAAGGCGGACTGGTGGATCAAGCAGGTGCCACTTCGCCAAGATGTCACTGGACCTTTAGCCGAAGGTCTAAAGGCTTACGCTGCCGAGCAGGCTGATATGGAGCGGCGGATCCATAAGGCTTGGTCAACAAAGTGGTGCCGTGCACGAGAGCTAGCCCAGCCAATCATAATGGCCGTTATGGGGGAGGCATCTTTGCCCACAAAGGACATGGAAGCAGGGCCTGTTGAATTCGAGATTGAAGAGGACCACAGAGGCGTTGAGGGTGATTCAGATTTTGAGGAGTAAGAGAACAGGCTTTTTACAGTATCTTTACGGCCAAATACAGATCGTTGCATTTTCGTCTCGAAATCACACCAGCGATGGATGTTGTTAAGGGCTCTTTGGTAATTGCTATTCTATTAACTCTACATATGCACGTATAGTGGGTAAAGTAATAAAGTGCTTTCTGGATCGGCTGGGACACGGAAAGGAATGTGTATGTGGGCGGGAGAACTCCGTAGCATTGCAGGCTCTCAGCGTGACGGACCAGACTGCATAACGTATTGCTACTGAGGTTGCAGAAATTTTCTATGGTAACGCGGGTTAGTAGAAATTCGGTATTGACTGGTAGGGAGCTGAGTTACCATTTGATTTTGTGAGAGTCCAGTAGGAGAGGTGGGAGGGAAAGCGAAACAAGCAGCGAACGAGCAAGGATGAGCAGGGATGGCGGGGAAGAGAATATCAATGGCGAAGTGCTCGTCACTGGCATGAAGCTAGGTCTTCAGATAGATTTTATGAGAGGTGAAAGGAGAATAGTAAAATGAACGAGCGTACGGGAGGAACGAGCGGCAGTGATGGCGGAGAGGAGAAAATTGATGGCCGCTCCTCGCTGGTAGAGCTAAATCACCGCCTATTCTCCTCGCTGGTAGAGAGCTCAGTCACCATCAGCCTCCAGATAGATTTTGTGAGGGTTCTGTGGGAGAGGTGGGAGGAGAAAGGCGAACGAACAAGCAGGGACGAGGAGCAGTGACGGCGGAGAAGAGAAATTTGATGGCCATGCTCTGAGCCACCCAAAGAGAGAGACCAGCCAGATCGTGAAGACACGCTAGGCCCGATGAGTTCAGATCCCATCTGATTCATAATACAGGCGCGAAAGGGCCTAATTTGGCTTAGAGTCATTTATATTGTATAAACAAAAACGCGGCCATTATAAATATTGTGCTGCCCACATTTGGATATAGGTGTCCCAATCTGGGTGTTCCAATCTGGTAGTACAAATGCGGCAAAGGTGCCACTTTTGGTAATTGACATCACAATTCCCTGAGCCCAGGTATTCCTGTGAACATTGCAATGTGCCCGGTAAAAACTCCTGGCCACATCATAATGTTCTTACATGGACTGGTGCTCAGGTGCGAAGTTGCGAAGTCCGCGCGGACGTGCACGGTAGGCTGCGCTCACCATCTTTCTGGAACAGTCCCGCCACTCCCAGTCCCGCCGCACGCGTCCGCACCCTTAGCGGAGCGTATCCCAAGTCCATAGGGTCAAGACAGACTCTCCTGCGAAGTTTAGTCTCCCGCAGACACCTGCGCGATATTGGACAGGGCTTCCCACCCCCTAGAACTTGCCGGCTGAGGGAGCACACGCGGTTTGATTTGGGTGATAGTTTCCCCACAGACCAGCTTCCCAGCTCATCAGCGTCAAGAGCATAGTAAGCAAGAAAAAGAGTGGGGAGCAAATCCACTGCTGAGTCAACAGTCCGGGAAAAAGAAAAAGGAGTCAGGTCAGGTCGTTTGTAACATCACCCCCTTTCAAGGGTTCAGCCTCCGGCGGTTCCTGACACATGACCAGCACGTCTCCGAAGGTGTCATTGCAAGGGGCCCCTCCCATATTTTGCCCAATGCCATCCTAGCCTGTTTCGCTAGGCCTCATAATTCTGTATGTTGATCAGGGCCCTGCCCCACCCTGATCTATCCTCCTGCATTGCGTTCAAAGGGAGGTTCATTTCCACTTGAGGCGTCGTGTTCAGACACCATGCTCATCCTTGGTGATGTGGTTCTTATTGTCGCCATTGTAAGGGCATGTTGCCCCAGGTATTGCAAGCATCCCCAAGAAGGCATGATGCACCCATGGGACGAGGCACCGACCAGGCTGGACGAGGGCACATTGTCTATGAGGCTTTGGACAATCTGGGCTTTGGTGGACGTCCAGATCATGGGCGTCACACCAGTGACAGGCCTGGGGGCATCGTCGTTGTTCGGGGGTTGGCAAGTAGTATGCTGGAGTTGGGTTGTTAAAGTAGAACCCGGGAGCTCCCAGGCAGTCGTGCAAGAGTGGGGTAAGATGGGAGGCCAGTTTCACCTCTTGGAGTCAGCGGTTGACTTCTTTGCGGTTCTCGACCACTTGTTCTTTGGCCCTGACCCATCATCCCCTCTCTTGTTGGAGGCGTGTTTCCCATTCGGTGAGGCGGTAGTCTTCTCAGTGAAGTTTCTGAAAGGAACAATCTGATTGCATGATGCGGACACCTTCTGCTGCCACGCCTCGATCCCCTAGTGTTCCCACCACTGACAGCACCATAGGATCTAAATAAGCTGTTTCCCCCATAGGGTAGTTAGTGGTCTCGTCATCCACAATCATATCCTGGGGGATGTCATTGGTAGGGATAGCAGTCAAGGGGCCTTCGTCATAAGGGTCGCTCTCAGAGTCTACTATTCCTTGTATGAATGGTTCTCTGGTGCTCGGGTTGATGGCAGCGGCCAGATATGGTTGTGGCCATTGGCGGTTAGAGAGGTCAGTGTCGTTCTCTGTGTGCTCTTAGTAAGGGTAGCCCGGATGGAGTGTTTCAGTGGGTGCTGCACTTGCAGCTGGGGACGAGGGCATCGCGGAACGAGAGTGGAAGTCCCTCATCAATATTTGGTGAAGGGTCTTCCGCCCCGTTCACGAGGTCGAGGCCTCATTGGTCGGTGGGGGAATCATTTTGACATCCCCTTGCAATATGGCTAAAAATTCATTAGCAACCTGATCGAATCGCTTACGTAGCTCTGTGGCCTCGTCTAGTTCGTGATCTGTGGGCTTGGGTTCAAAGTCAGCACGAAACAGCGCTGATGCCAAATTTTGTTGTTGTTCCTTGGTCTCTATTAGGGCACACCCTGTGCGCTCCAAGTATGTTGGGGTTGTAATTATGAATTCTTCCTCAGGGTTCGTGTATCGGTTTAGTTCTTTTTTGTGCTCCTTCAGCGTTTCGAGATCTAGGAACTTGATGTAAGGGGACGGGTGGCTGAAAATGACCCTTTGTCGAGGGTGACCCTCGATGTCCCCTTCCTCTTCGTAGATGCTCTCGTTTGGAGATGGCGCACGAGCAGGGTCCCTTAACGATGGCGCCAACTGGGCAGCCATCATGACTTCGATAGGAGAAGGACTGGATGACCCAGTTGAGAAGGCATCGGGAGTTTTTCTGCAAGACATAGTTAAGATGAAAGGATGGGAGGTGATGTTGTCTTTGAGGTTTGTCTCCATGCTTTTATGTTTACTGAGTTCAGGTAATGTGGGCCTTCCTTTCTCCGTTTTGATGATACACGAGACCTGGAAAGGTCTTCCAGCCACGCATCCCTTGTCGATTACGCATGACTTTTTGGCTGAATAATCCCTTTTTGTCAGGGATTGGTAAGTTGATGCTGCTTGGTGATGCAGCTTTGTTAGGGTTGCTTCCCCCGCTTGGTAATCCATGTTTGATCGGCTTCCTGAAGATCTGATCTTGGCTTTGAGCTGTGTTAGTTGATACTCCTTGATCAACTTCTGGGCATGGATTTGTGACGCTGGTTCCCATGAGTTGTGTGCTTGGGAATACCCTTTCTAGTGCACTTTGAATTGCAGGGTTTTCTTTTTGCCGAAGCACCTGGACCCTACAATTTGTTCAACTTTGTATTCTGGTTCGCCTTCAATGATATCTGGGGGCGGTTCTAGATAGTTCGGACCGTGAAGGGTTGTTTCAACGTATGGGGAAAGAAGGGAAGCGTGGAAGACGTTGTGGATTTTCCACTGCTTAGGGAGGTCAAGTTGAAATACGATGTCAGAGATTTTCTTGATAACCATGAAAGGTCCATATCTTTTAGGAGCCAGCTTACTAGTTGGATGTGACGTCTTCAGATTGGTTCCTTCCAACCAGACCTTTTGTCATTTCTGAAACAGTTGGTAATTTGTTCCCCATCGTTTAGTTATCAGTTCTTGAGCTTTAGTCAGCACTTCTTTGGCTTGATTTCTAATATCTTGGATCCTGGCCGCTCTGTCATCGTCTTTTGCTTTGACTGTTATGGTTACGTGATGCCCACTTGGTAAGCCACCAATGAGTAATATGAATGGGACTTGTTTGGTGCTTTTATTTATCCACGTGTTGTGGGTGTATTGTGCCAGAGCGAGCCACGATGCCCAATCATTTTGGAGGGCATTTCCGTAGATTCGAAGGTATTGTTCCAGCCATTGGTTGGAACACTCTGATTGCCCATCCGTTTGAGGATGGTAGGCTGTGCTGAGGTTGCGTTTGATTTGGAGGGTTTCGCAGAGTTCCCTCCAAAAGGATCCTGTGAACCTCGGGTCTCAGTTCAAGATTATCTTTGTTGGTATCCCGTAATGTTTGAACACTTCCTCGGCATACAATATAGCCAGTTCTTCCACTGTGATCGTTTCTTTACAAGGAAAGAATAATGCCGCTTTCAAACAGTCGTGATCCGTGATCGTCAAAATTGAGTCATACCCATTGCTTTCAGGTAGTTTAGTAATGAAGTCCATTGCTATTGTAGTAAATGGGACCTGATGATGTTCCGCCGATATTGGGTGAATCAGTGGTTTTGGTTGATTCTTTCGTGGTTTCATGGATTGACATGTGGCACACCCTTTTACATATGCATGCACGTCTAGTGTTAGTGTGGGCCACCAGTATTTTAAGGCAATTGCTTCTCTCGTGCATCTCTGTCCAGGGTGTCCGGCCGTGGTAGAATCGTGGAAAAGGGAGATCACCCCCTTTCAAAGGCTGTTGTGATCTGGCACAACAAGACGGTCATTATAAAACCAAACACCGTCAACTCGGCCAAGCGGGTAGTGATGGGCCAAGTCAGACAGAGAGTCCGCAACCATTAGCTGAGCCTAGACAATCCCAGGAAAGGTATCATCAAGGGAAACAGAATCAACAAACATTGAGCCAGGGAAGGCGATCGTGTGGTCGGGATCAGTGGCAGGAGGGTAGTCGGGTCGTTGAGAGAGAGCATCAGCTTTGTTCAAGATCCCCGGTTTATGCTTAATCTGAATATCATATTGCAGAATGTGCGCAATAGCATGTCACAACTAGTGTTGCGGCCGCTCTGAAGCCAGAGCTAGCCAAGAGCCTAGCCAGTTCCTAGCCAATTTTTTTCACTTAGAATGGAGCTGAGTGCCGGCTAATTTCTAAATAGCCTAGCCTAGCCAGTTTACAGCTACTTGTTATGGCTCAACCAGCTACACCGGCTCACATGTGGCTTGGCTCAACTTCAGCTCCGAGCCGTACACCAATCGCACACCGATAACAATCATAACACGCATCGCATCCATGCAATCCAATTTCTTCAGATATGATGGATTCTATTACAATATGGGCTGCATTCATCTCTCACACACAGCACAGTACTACAAGGGTTTGCGGCCTGCGGGCTAGGGTTGCGGTCACAGCGCGTTGATATGGCAATGGCAAGATATGGCGGTGACGAAGATCAGATACAGTGCACGACTCTTAAGTTCAAAACAACAAAACAAAGGGGGGGAGAGATGTTGGCAATACATGGGATGATAGGATTGATATGTTGAGAGGTACCCACATCATCGGGTCTCTGCTTACATTGGAGAGACGGTGACAACGGCAACTATGATACATTGAGTTCGCTTCCAACAAATTATCAGAGATCACATATCTGCAACTGCCTTTCTACAAGTGACGACCCTATTGGCCAGTGACGAGTAAGGGCTCGGTCCGTGTTGTCAGTGGCATCTGATTGAGCGGCAGTATGCACTGCGCGAGGAGGGAGTACAGGTACCGATAGTCTGGTTTGTCTTCGAAGCCGAGGGAACGTATGTGCTGAATAAACTTGATAAACGGCGGTGGTAGACCCATACAAAGGGTCTTGGCCATCATTACTTGCTTTAACTTCAAAACTTCGTCATGATGGACTTAACCAGGATCGACAGTGATGCCTTGCCAGGGTAGCCGGCCCTTCACTAGATAAACAATAACGTATGCCAACGACTCCAGGTCGTCGCATCGCGATTGTGCTAGTCTGAGATGGCTGTTGATTGGCAAATAATGGACAGTCCCAGTGATGCCAAGTCCCTTGACTTGCGTGATGTGTTTATGAGTGGCTGGGTTGCGAAAGAGCCGAGTGAGTCCGAAGTTGATAAGAAAGACTCGGCTCGACCTGTCACCGGTCCCTATCATGAAATTGTCTGGTTTAACATCGAGATGAACATAGTGGTGATCATGTAATGACTTGAGGACCAAAAGCTTAGAATCAGATGTAAATAAAAGTGCACTTCGAGCACAGGGAGAAAATACCATTTGTTTTGCGTAACTGAATACGGTGTTGGCATTGAGTGCACTTAGTTGTGCCATCTCCTCGAGTGTGCACCCAAGGCGGCTGAGCACCATGACATTATATCGCCCTTCCATCCTGTACCAAAGCATCTTGGGGATTCCACAGACTTCTGAAGTTGCCCGATAAACGTTGTATTCATGCTCGAGCTTTGAGCCCCATTCCAGGGCAACCTCAAGTTTCACAGCTACATCTCACTCCTTCTTAATGTCTTTTCCCAGATAAACTGTTCCTAAACAGAATGAGGTAGGTATGATGGCCCAGATGGCCTTCAGATTGACGTACTGAAAGTCTCAGCACCAAGTAGCTTTCCCACTTGATACCTACCGCCTACTCGTACAATATCTGGGTTACAGTTTGGAGGTCAACTGCTACATGTTGTCCAGGCATTAGGCCAAAGGGCAAATACAAATTTGGTAGGGTATCTTGGGTTGAATTGCAGGGGGCGTGAGGGCTTGGAGGGGAATCAATGAAAACACGAAAAGGGTTCGAACTTAGACTCAAACTCAGATTCCTGCGACAAGAATTCTTTTCGGGTCTTTACGGAAGCGCAAATAATCTGAATGGCTTGGTTGATTGAGATTATTGCACAAGCACAGGCAACGTGAGTGAATCAAGGTACATGAATGACAACAAACAACATGAGTAGCAACCATCTGATGAACGCAACACCTTATTCTTCATCATCGTCATCGTATAACCCACCCCCGAACTCGCCCTTGTCGTCATTGTCGTTGTCATCGTTGTTGTTGTTATTGTCAACTTCATCATCGCCATCTGATAGTGCATGCAGTAAAGCGTCGGTGGTGGCCTGGCGATCCCCAGTGAGCAAATGTGCAAGTAGATCCTTGGTAGTGCCTGCGTTTCCTGTCCTCTTCATCTTGCTTTGCACCGTCTGCCAACCACTGGTAAAGTTGAACCGCTCTTTCTTAAACGAAAACTTCAGAGTTTGTAAGGCCTCCATCAACACTGGGTGGATGCAGTTGTGTTTCAGAGTATCGGTTTCCTTTGTGGACGAGAATATGCGTTCACAGGGAACAGAAGATGCCTGAATCAGAAGATAATCCAAGGCAATCCCGAACAATGTTGGAAACTCCACCTTGTTGATCTGTATTGCTCCCATCAGCATCGTTTATCCTCGTTGATGTGAGTATAGCTCACTCACCTCCCAAAAATGAAGAATATCCGTCTCAAGCAGGGAAAGCGAGGCAGCCGTATACTTGTCGAATTCCTCCTGAACAGTTCCCCAGTGTGGAGACACATCAAGGTTGTCGAGTAACTCGTCTACCATGTGGTTATCAAGTTGGAAACGCAACATAGCTTTGGAGGATGACAACTTTCTGAACTTGGACAATTTGAGCGGCGTAGCAGGTGCACATTGTGCAAGGGCTTGAGGGGCAGCAGAAGGGATACCTGAGGACTGTCAGCTGCGATATTTCGACATCTTGCTGACAATTTAGATTTTGACTTGATTATTACGAGTGAGTACTCACAAGGTTGATAATCAAGCCTTTAGCGCGCTTAGTATAACTTCCTCCCCAATGGCGAGTAATCCACTCGAAATGGATGCAAGGATTGAGAACTGGGAGCAATAAACCTGTTGTCAGTTCATGTTAAGATTGGATAATGAACTTGGAAGCAACTCACACAATGCAATCACGTACGCATCGGTGTCGTCCATGTGGGTATAATACTTCTTAGCCCACTCCAAGCCGATGTCGACCCAGGGTTTCAACTCTGGGAACTTGGTACGGAGTTTTTCCCATCGGGTCATGAAGATCTCGAAAGATGGAACAGCTCCTGAGAGCACTGGCATCAATTCAGCCAACATGACTTGCTGGATCATATGAGGAACCTGTGCAGCGAGTTGAACGAACAGCGGATGAATCTGGATCTGAGTAAAAACTGACAGCCAATACTGCATAGAGAGCATCGAGGAGTTCCCAGTCCAGATCTGTGAGTTTATATTCTATAAGCCTGTGCACCTTCATACTAAAAAAGAGGTCGATGGCCTGTACGCGTGTCAAATTTTAACAATTTGAACGAGAGGGGTGTCTGTGCGTATGAACACTCACCGGTTGAAGCACCAACAGACGCTCAATCATACAATATACCGAGTCCCACTGAGTTTTGACATCGTGCAACAGTTCTAAGTTGGGAAGGTCAATGACTTTATCATCGCTAGACCTAAACCAGCCACTATGGTTTCTGGTGTTGATTACTTTCTTAAACGCCTGCTTTCTTTGATCTGACGAACGCACGATGCGAACAATTCTGGGGGCACGTTTGATGGGATCACACTTCAACCCTGAGTACCAGTCCTGTACGTCCTCATCCAACATGTCAAGCCGTTCTTCATTGAGTGTAAGCTCAGGAATATCGGATTTCCGAGCAAACAAACGGTCGTCGTCGCCATCGTCATCGTCATCGTCGCCGTCTTCGACGTTGGAATAAACCATGTCACCCTTAGCTTTGGATTTGAGGGTTTCGAGAAATTGCTTAGAGATACGTGTAGATGACGCAATAATATGAGACGAGCATGTGTTGATGATATGCAGATAACAAAGAATATGGTTGTTGAGATAATCAAACTCGATGTTCTTGTCATATTGCTTTAGTAGGGCCTCTAGCTCCCACATCGCCATGGCATTGTTTTCCACATTATCGAGAGTGAAATGCCCAATCTAATGGTGATAAGATAAACTAAAAACAACTGTCATAACAAGTTCTTACCTTCGATGTGATACTGGCACATTTGAGAAGATGAAAGATATTCCAAGCAATGTTCTTTCTGGTATGCTTATGCTTGAGACGATGGAATCCAATCAGCGCCGACTTCAGTATAAGGGAGCTGCTGGGCCCCTTATTGGAAACCCAGTGGCAAGTGAGGGCAAGATATGAAGAAAAATTCCCAGACGACCATATGTCAGCTGTGAGGCTAATACGACCTGGTGAGTCCTATTTCAAATAAGTTACATAAAGCAGAGAGCAGAAATAGTACACACAGCAAGCTCCCACGTCAAGCTATCGAACCATTTGTGCCATTGCTCTATGATGCCCTCCCAGAGTCTGTCTCAACAGGGGATCTCTTTGTCTTGTAGGCTTGGGCGAAGGAGCATGCAGAGGTCACAAAATTCGGGACACTCGATAACACGAATTGACTACATAGAGATGAGGCATAAGTTAGAGACTGAGAATGTGTTACTCACTTGGTCATCAGCAACGACAAAGTGAATGAGATAGTCAATGAATGATGCTTGCGTAAAAGGGGGAAGAGAATGTTTGCGAGCATCTACAGTGTTGGATT
>JAGKRU010000067.1:44692-47192 GCA_022884055.1 Russula griseocarnosa | reverse complement strand
ATCATACCAAACCTTCATCTACCTTACAGCCTACAACCTTGGCTGCTTGGTCAGGAAAGAAATATGTCTGTTCCTCCTTGGGTTCAATGGAGAAACGGGGAGTGTTCAAAAAGACCCCATGGTCAGGGGGCAGCAGTGTCAAGGTGTCAAATTCGGGAGTTGAAGGCCCTTCTGCCCTCCAGATTGCATTCGATGCCAAAGGCACTATAGTGACTTTTGGAAACGTGTCCACAGATTCGCATCTGTTTGATCTGACAACACTTTTTTAGATTGCAGAGCTACTGCATTAGGCCTGCAAACCACCCACTTGACTTGACACTGCACAGGATCCAGCCAAGCACTCGTACATATTTTGTCAAGCTCTAAACCCTGAGCTGGCCCACGATGAGGGACCCTGTATGTGTTTTGAGATAAAGGGGTGCTGGATATGATGTAAGAGGTGGAGGAACAACGTTCAAGGGTTGAAGCCGAAAAGAGGCAGAGTAGGCTAGTTTTTATGTATGAGATCGACCCCTATGACGTAGCATCTGTTTGTAGGTTAAAAGGACTTTTAAGGTGTCCCTAAGACACCAAGTTGAGTCTCCTGTCCTAGAGAGTAATACTATCGCCCCTGTTTAACTTCTTCCTGTGTTCGTGTTACTCCCTTAGGCTTATCTTGGTGTCACACGTTCACTTGTAAGAGTATTCCTTTGCACTTAGGTTAGAGTTCTGAGTTTGCTACCTGATCTAACTTTGGGTATAAGTTAGCTTTGCCTTAACATATCTAGGCGACTCTTATAGAAGAGTAAACTCATCATGACGATGCTAGGAACCTGCGTTAGCCTTACAGAAGTGCTAGAAAGGGTTTCCACCGATACGTGGTGACACGACTTCATACTCCAACGCCGCCTACTGGCAGACCCATCAGATGAACTCAGGTTGTCCAAATTGCTCTTTAGGCTTATACAAAGGGGACTCAAACCCTGTGAGGAATTGGTGATCAATCAATGTTTGGGACTCTACAACTGGAGGACCTCTTGGCATCAACAGGTGGTCATTTGGCTCAAAGCATGGAGGGGATCGATCGAGACCTATATCCAGCAACCTCTCAATGCCCCACGATTGATATGTGCATGCAAAAGGTAACAAAGATAATCAGCCAAACAGGCTGAACCTTTGTTTGGTGGGTGCGAATACATCGGCATGTTAAAGGTTTGAAGGTTGACCATCATGTCATGTTGACACTTTACATGAGCCACAGACTTTGTTAGGGACATGGCTCAGAAAAGAAAAGAGAAAAAAAACAAGTTGAGCGCACGAAAATGATCAGGCGACAATAAAAACGCGATATTGTGGACACCTCTACTCACCCTTTTGCGCAAACGGACATGTTGGGACCAAAGGGCATGGGTTTCCTACTCTATGGAGAGAGGGTTGAAAGGAATCTAATGGGATGGTCCTAGTAGGCCCTCTTCTCTTTGATGGGCTTTGAGCCTTTTGACCTGAACGGGCTTGAGGTGAATCGCTTTGAACGGGAAAAAGGATGTTGGAAAAGGGAGGCTTGAGTTTGCGCTCGCCTTCTGGAGTACATGCCTTTGACCTAGACGGGCTTGAACGGGAAAAAGGATGTTGGAAAAGGGAGGCTTGAGTTTGCGCTCGCCTTCTGGAGTACATGCCTTTGACCTAGACGGGCTTGAACGGGAAAAAGGATGTTGGAAAAGGGAGGCTTGGGTTTGCGCTCGCCTTCTGGAGTACATGCCTTTGACCTAGACGGGCTTGAACGGGAAAAAGGATGTTGGAAAAGGGAGGCTTGGGTTTGCGCTCGCCTTCTGGAGTACATGCTTTGACCTGGACGGGCTTGAACGGGAAAAAGGATGTTGGAAAAGGGAGGCTTGAGTTTGCGCTCGCCTTCTTGAGTACATGCCTTTGACCTGGACGGGCTTGAACGGGAAAAAGGATGTTGGAAAAGGGAGGCTTGAGTTTGCGCTCGCCTTCTTGAGTACATGCCTTTGACCTGGACGGGCTTGAACGGGAAAAAGGATGTTGGAAAAGGGAGGCTTGAGTTTGCGCTCGCCTTCTTGAGTACATGCCTTTGACCTAGACGGGCTTGATTTGGCCTGGATGGGCTCGAGGGCACTTGCTCAAGTAGGTCCCTTTCTCCGTGGAGCTTTGTTATCTCTACATCAGAGTGAACTTGGATGGTGGACGGGACTTTTTGGGTGCTGGGTTTGGTTTGGTTTCACAGAGGTTGAAAGGGGCTTTGAGTGACCTGGTTCGCTCGCCTCTCTAGTAGGCCTCATTGATGGACGACTGGGTTGTTTCTGATCGAGTTGAAGAGTCCTGCCATGCGGGAAGGCCTACTCGAAGGGGATTGGCCCGAGGGCTCAAGTTTGCCTTTTGAAGTGTCAAGCTGTCCTTGTGTGACATGCTTGAACGATGTTAAAGGAGGTGGATTGCTTGCTGATGGTTAAACCCGATGCAGCCAGCCACTTGAGGATCCGCCATGTCTACGTGGGTGCCC
>JAGKRU010000067.1:35000-37500 GCA_022884055.1 Russula griseocarnosa | reverse complement strand
TTCAGACCTGTAGCACCTAAGTCAGTGACATACAAACCACAGCATACCAAATCGCACTTGCTTGTTGTTAATCAGACCTGACGGATCATACCAAACCTTCATCTACCTACAGCCTACAACTTGGCTGCTTGGTCAGGAAAGAAATATGTCTGTTCTCCTTGGGTTCAATGGAGAAACGGGAGTGTTCAAAAGACCCCCATGGTCAGGGGCAGCAGTGTCAAGGTGTCAAATTCGGGAGTTGAAGGCCCTTCTGCCCCTCCAGATTGCATTCGATGCCAAAGGCACTATAGTGACTTTTGGAAACGTGTCCACAGATTCGCATCTGTTTGATCTGACAACACTTTTTTAGATTGCAGAGCTACTGCATTAGGCCTGCAAACCACCCACTTGACTTGACACTGCACAGGATCCAGCCAAGCACTCGTACATATTTTGTCAAGCTCTAAACCCTGAGCTGGCCACGATGAGGGACCCTGTATGTGTTTTGAGATAAAGGGGTGCTGGATATGATGTAAGAGGTGGAGGAACAACGTTCAAGGGTTGAAGCCGAAAAGAGGCAGAGTAGGCTAGTTTTTATGTATGAGATCGACCCTATGACGTAGCATCTGTTTGTAGGTTAAAAGGACTTTTAAGGTGTCCTAAGACACCAAGTTGAGTCTCCTGTCCTAGAGAGTAATACTATCGCCCCTGTTAACTTCTTCCTGTGTTCGTGTTACTCCCTTAGGCTTATCTTGGTGTCACACGTTCACTTGTAAGAGTATTCCTTTGCACTTAGGTTAGAGTTCTGAGTTTGCTACCTGATCTAACTTTGGGTATAAGTTAGCTTTGCCTTAACATATCTAGGCGACTCTTATAGAAGAGTAAACTCATCATGACGATGCTAGGAACCTGCGTTAGCCTTACAGAAGTGCTAGAAAGGGTTTCCACCGATACGTGTGACACGACTTCATACTCCAACGCCGCCTACTGGCAGACCCATCAGATGAACTCAGGTTGTCCAAATTGCTCTTTAGGCTTATACAAAGGGACTCAAACCCCTGTGAGGAATTGGTGATCAATCAATGTTTGGGACTCTACAACTGGAGGACCTCTTGGGCATCAACAGGTGGTCATTTGGCTCAAAGCATGGAGGGGATCGATCGAGACCTATATCCAGCAACCTCTCAATGCCCCACGATTGATATGTGCATGCAAAAGGTAACAAAGATAATCAGCCAAACAGGCTGAACCTTTGTTTGGTGCGAATACATCGCATGTTAAAGGTTTGAAGGTTGACCATCATGTCATGTTGACACTTTACATGAGCCACAGACTTTGTTAGGACATGGCTCAGAAAAGAAAAGAGAAAAAAAACAAGTTGAGCGCACGAAAATGATCAGGCGACAATAAAAACGCGATATTGTGGACACCTCTACTCACCCTTTTGCGCAAACGGACATGTTGGGACCAAAGGGCATGGGTTTCCTACTCTATGGAGAGAGGGTTGAAAGGAATCTAATGGATGGTCCTAGTAGGCCCTCTTCTCTTTGATGGGCTTTGAGCCTTTTGACCTGAACGGGCTTGAGGTGAATCGCTTTGAACGGGAAAAAGGATGTTGGAAAAGGGAGGCTTGAGTTTGCGCTCGCCTTCTGGAGTACATGCCTTTGACCTAGACGGGCTTGAACGGGAAAAAGGATGTTGGAAAAGGGAGGCTTGAGTTTGCGCTCGCCTTCTGGAGTACATGCCTTTGACCTAGACGGGCTTGAACGGGAAAAAGGATGTTGGAAAAGGGAGGCTTGAGTTTGCGCTCGCCTTCTGGAGTACATGCCTTTGACCTAGACGGGCTTGAACGGGAAAAAGGATGTTGGAAAAGGGAGGCTTGAGTTTGCGCTCGCCTTCTGGAGTACATGCCTTTGACCTAGACGGGCTTGAACGGGAAAAAGGATGTTGGAAAAGGGAGGCTTGAGTTTGCGCTCGCCTTCTGGAGTACATGCCTTTGACCTAGACGGGCTTGAACGGGAAAAAGGATGTTGGAAAAGGGAGGCTTGAGTTTGCGCTCGCCTTCTGGAGTACATGCCTTTGACCTAGACGGGCTTGAACGGGAAAAAGGATGTTGGAAAAGGGAGGCTTGAGTTTGCGCTCGCCTTCTTGAGTACATGCCTTTGACCTAGACGGGCTTGATTTGGCCTGGATGGGCTCGAGGGCACTTGCTCAAGTAGGTCCCTTTCTCCGTGGAGCTTTGTTATCTCTACATCAGAGTGAACTTGGATGGTGGACGGGACTTTTTGGGTGCTGGGTTTGGTTTGGTTTCACAGAGGTTGAAAGGGGGCTTTGAGTGACCTGGTTCGCTCGCCTCTCTAGTAGGCCTCATTGATGGACGACTGGGTTGTTTCTGATCGAGTTGAAGAGTCCTGCCATGCGGGAAGGCCTACTCGAAGGGGATTGGCCCGAGGCTCAAAGTTTGCCTTTTGAAGTGTCAAGCTGTCCTTGTGTGACATGCTTGAACGATGTTAAAGGAGGT
>JAGKRU010000067.1:25000-27500 GCA_022884055.1 Russula griseocarnosa | reverse complement strand
ACTCGTACATATTTTGTCAAGCTCTAAACCCTGAGCTGGCCCACGATGAGGGACCCTGTATGTGTTTTGAGATAAAGGGGTGCTGGATATGATGTAAGAGGTGGAGGAACAACGTTCAAGGGTTGAAGCCGAAAAGAGGCAGAGTAGGCTAGTTTTTATGTATGAGATCGACCCCTATGACGTAGCATCTGTTTGTAGGTTAAAAGGACTTTTAAGGTGTCCCTAAGACACCAAGTTGAGTCTCCTGTCCTAGAGAGTAATACTATCGCCCCTGTTTAACTTCTTCCTGTGTTCGTGTTACTCCCTTAGGCTTATCTTGGTGTCACACGTTCACTTGTAAGAGTATTCCTTTGCACTTAGGTTAGAGTTCTGAGTTTGCTACCTGATCTAACTTTGGGTATAAGTTAGCTTTGCCTTAACATATCTAGGCGACTCTTATAGAAGAGTAAACTCATCATGACGATGCTAGGAACCTGCGTTAGCCTTACAGAAGTGCTAGAAAGGGTTTCCACCGATACGTGGTGACACGACTTCATACTCCAACGCCGCCTACTGGCAGACCCATCAGATGAACTCAGGTTGTCCAAATTGCTCTTTAGGCTTATACAAAGGGGACTCAAACCCCTGTGAGGAATTGGTGATCAATCAATGTTTGGGACTCTACAACTGGAGGACCTCTTGGGCATCAACAGGTGGTCATTTGGCTCAAAGCATGGAGGGGATCGATCGAGACCTATATCCAGCAACCTCTCAATGCCCCCACGATTGATATGTGCATGCAAAAGGTAACAAAGATAATCAGCCAAACAGGCTGAACCTTTGTTTGGTGGGTGCGAATACATCGGCATGTTAAAGGTTTGAAGGTTGACCATCATGTCATGTTGACACTTTACATGAGCCACAGACTTTGTTAGGGACATGGCTCAGAAAAGAAAAGAGAAAAAAAACAAGTTGAGCGCACGAAAATGATCAGGCGACAATAAAAACGCGATATTGTGGACACCTCTACTCACCCCTTTTGCGCAAACGGACATGTTGGGACCAAAGGGCATGGGTTTCCTACTCTATGGAGAGAGGGTTGAAAGGAATCTAATGGGATGGTCCTAGTAGGCCCTCTTCTCTTTGATGGGCTTTGAGCCTTTTGACCTGAACGGGCTTGAGGTGAATCGCTTTGAACGGGAAAAAGGATGTTGGAAAAGGGAGGCTTGAGTTTGCGCTCGCCTTCTGGAGTACATGCCTTTGACCTAGACGGGCTTGAACGGGAAAAAGGATGTTGGAAAAGGGAGGCTTGAGTTTGCGCTCGCCTTCTGGAGTACATGCCTTTGACCTAGACGGGCTTGAACGGGAAAAAGGATGTTGGAAAAGGGAGGCTTGGGTTTGCGCTCGCCTTCTGGAGTACATGCCTTTGACCTAGACGGGCTTGAACGGGAAAAAGGATGTTGGAAAAGGGAGGCTTGGGTTTGCGCTCGCCTTCTGGAGTACATGCCTTTGACCTGGACGGGCTTGAACGGGAAAAAGGATGTTGGAAAAGGGAGGCTTGAGTTTGCGCTCGCCTTCTTGAGTACATGCCTTTGACCTGGACGGGCTTGAACGGGAAAAAGGATGTTGGAAAAGGGAGGCTTGAGTTTGCGCTCGCCTTCTTGAGTACATGCCTTTGACCTGGACGGGCTTGAACGGGAAAAAGGATGTTGGAAAAGGGAGGCTTGAGTTTGCGCTCGCCTTCTTGAGTACATGCCTTTGACCTAGACGGGCTTGATTTGGCCTGGATGGGCTCGAGGGCACTTGCTCAAGTAGGTCCCTTTCTCCGTGGAGCTTTGTTATCTCTACATCAGAGTGAACTTGGATGGTGGACGGGACTTTTTGGGTGCTGGGTTTGGTTTGGTTTCACAGAGGTTGAAAGGGGGCTTTGAGTGACCTGGTTCGCTCGCCTCTCTAGTAGGCCTCATTGATGGACGACTGGGTTGTTTCTGATCGAGTTGAAGAGTCCTGCCATGCGGGAAGGCCTACTCGAAGGGGATTGGCCCGAGGGCTCAAAGTTTGCCTTTTGAAGTGTCAAGCTGTCCTTGTGTGACATGCTTGAACGATGTTAAAGGAGGTGGATTGCTTGCTGATGGTTAAACCCGATGCAGCCAGCCACTTGAGGATCCGCCATGTCTACGTGGGTGCCCTTTTAGGTGCCATCAGACGTTGGTAGTCCTCATCGTAGGTGGGTGATCCTTTTGCTTCCCACGACGGGGAAAAGGAGATCTCGCTTTGGACGTGCGAGAATGGGAAATGAGGTGATGCCATTTGCGGGTTCAATGTTCACAACGTTGAGGTTAATTAACACTTGACCCTCATGTTGGATCTGTTGAGCTGGAATGGGTCTCGAACACGGAAGGTGATAATGAACTCCACATCACGAAAGCGAGTGCTCGTCACGCGCGAGTAGACGATGGCCGCGAAAGCGGATCGGAAAGTAGTTACCTGGTTGATCCTGCCAGTAGTCATATGCTTGTCT
>JAGKRU010000066.1:0-222126 GCA_022884055.1 Russula griseocarnosa | reverse complement strand
AGGTGTCCATGTAGCTCTTTTGTAATGTGGCCCGTTAAATGCAGAACAACACGTAATAACGTGCCACCATAGCAGCAAGGAACTGAGATGTCTCGAACATTATAACGTGCGTTACCCTACATTATAATCCTCTCCGCTCCCTGCTGCCAGCCTGCCTCGTTCCCCTTATAAGTTATAACGTGTTGACTGCTCCACGTTATAATGTCCTCACTACCAGCAAGAGTACTTTCTCCACCGAGTTATAACATCATTCCACTCCCATCAAGTTATAATGTTGAGTTCGTCGCTCTCTCTCATCCATGTTATAACGTCTCATTGTGCCCCTTCCTCACAACGTTACAACGCCTGATTGTGGTCTCTCCCTCGTCCGCGTTATAATGCGTGGTTCACATCGTGCCGGTCCATGACTCCACATGCCAGCACGACATTATAACGTCTCATCGCAACTCCTTCCTCGCAACGTTACAACGCCCAATTGTGGTCTCTCCCTCGTCCGCGTTATAATGCATGGTTCACATCCTGCCAGTCTACTCCTCCGCTGCCCTTCTTCCTTGCGACGTTATAACACCCAATCGTGGTCTCTTGCTCATCCGTGTTATAATACGTGGTTTGCATCCTGCCCGTCCACTCCTCCGCTGCGCTTTTTCCTTGCGACGTTATAACACCCAGCCGTGGTCTCCTGCTCGTCCACGTTATAATACGTGGTTCACATCCTGCCGGTCCACGACTCCTGGCACGACATTATAACATCTCATTACAGCCTCTTCCTTGCGACGTTACAATGCCTGATCGTGGTCTCCTCATCCACGCTATAATGTGTGGCCCATATCCCAGTCTGTGACTTCAGGTACGACGTTATAACTTCTCATTGCGGCCGCTTCCTCGTCGCCCACGTTGTAATGTAGTGTGTTAGCATCCATATCCTGGCTGCACGCCGCACTACATACACGTTATAACCCAGCGTCTTCCTCGTCTCCCTCTTCCTCGTCTCCCTCTCCCTCGTCTCCTCCCTCGTCTCCCTCTCCCTCGTCTCCTCCCTCGTCTCCCTCTCCCTCGTCTCCCTCTCCCTCGTCTCCTCCCTCGTCTCCCTCTCCCTCGTCTCCTCCCTCGTCTCCCTCTCCCTCGTCTCCTCCCTCGTCTCCTCTCCCTCGTCTCCTCCCTCGTCTCCCTCTTCCTCGTCTCCCTCTCCCTCGTCTCCCTCTTCCTTGTCACCCTTGTCACCCACATTGGACACGTCCGTGTTTTTTTATGAAGCTGCTGACTGAGCTGACTACCGAGTGAATAGGATATTACCAAGCTCCTCGTGGACGGCGGCCGGCTCCTCATGGACGGCGGCAAGCCTCGTGGACGGCGGCAAGCCTCGTGGACGACGGCAAGCCCCTCGTGGACGGCAGCAAGCTCTTCGTGGACGGCTGCAAGCTCCTCGTGGACGCGGCAAGCTCCTCGTGGACGCGGCAAGCTCCTTGTGAACGGCGGCAAGCCCTCGTGGATCAGTGAATGGCTAGGTCCCCGTGGTTGGCCCTCGCGAAGAGGTGATTTAACTGGGGACACTTCTTCATAGTCAACTGTCACGTTTATTCCTTCCCTCTCCATGCCACCCTCAAGGTCAGACGAGGATTCCCACTCGACATCGGCGTCACCAAAACCGGCGAGCAGCTCTTCGAGACGACGATCACTCCGTCTGTCCACAAAGCGCAAATACGATTCTGAAGATCGTAGTCTGTGCGAGGCTCAAGTGAAGGTGGAGCCAAAGCGCGTGAAGACTGCGCTCTCCCTGCCAGGGCTAGTCTGTGCGAGGCTCAAGTGAAGGTGGAGCCAAAGCGCGTGAAGACTGCGCTCTCCCCTGCCAGGGCTAGTTTAGGTTGTTCCAGTCGCGGTCACGCCTGCAGCTGAACTCTACACCCAGATGCGCTGTGTCACCGGGACGCGTAGTCAGCAGTGGGCGCGTAGTCAGCAGCCGAGGTCCAATGCCGTCCCCTCGTCGTCGAACACACTCCCCGAGAACGACCAGATCCCGGCTCAACACGCGCCACGCAACTCTTCCCGGAACCCGAGGGTGCTGAGAGGGTCGTGATCGACATCGAGATCAAGATTAGACGAAAAGTTTATAAGGAAAATGCTAACAACGGTGTGTCTACATTCGTTTTACTGTCATGATCACAGTTTCACTTAAATGTTTAACAGACAAACAGGACTCTTCTCAAATACCAAGACCATACTGAACAATCTAACGTTTGGAGAAGGGAGGGAGAAGACGCGCAGAGGAGGGCTTGGGGTCACGGTTTCAACACCGTGACGGGGAAGATGGGTGAGGACTCGTAGTTTCGGGTTATCGTTTTCTTAGCATGGAATGTACACGGGTGGACAGGCAATTGAAACAGGAAGAGCGACGTATGGCATTCGTTGAGGATGACGGGCCATATGTCGGGGGAGCGCTTCACCTCTGCGTTTGGCGATGGGCACTAAATTGTGTGCTAGAAGGCCTAGAGACTAGATATACATTTTCCAACTAGCGTAGATAGCTATGTTATCTGCTGTTAGTGTCCCTCCGTGTTATAATATATATACCACATCGCTAGTCTGTATAAAGAGTGCACGTGAGCTGGCGGGGTTTCCCGATTTTGGTGTGTTTGGCGGCATGCACCCATGACAAATCGCTCACGCTCAGGTCCGACTTGAGAGACGAATCTCCCAAGTTGGAGCTCCCAAGTTGGAGAGACCCGGGCAAACAGAGCTACTGTTGCCACCATGGCGACGGTGGCAGCTTCACTTGAGGCCACCTGACGCTCCGTTCTGAGCTTCCTTGCTAGGCAACACTTGTCATCCCTTTGGTTCTATTACGCTTTCTCACCGTCGTGCATTATAATCACGAGCCATCTCCCTTTTCTGTGGCTTTTCTGTGGCTGTGCACCATCGAATCGGTGAGCCATCCTTTCCCTAAAATGACCGGCCTAAATGACCGGCCTAATTGCCCTGTTTTAGCTGCGTCTCCATCCATTCACCAATGGTCCCCGCCGCTGCCGCCACCACCACCGCCACCTTCGCCATCACCGCAAATCATTCCCAGTGGCACCACATCAACCGACGCATCGGAACATGACTGTAGAGGCCGGTGTACATGAGTTCGAGTGCATGCTGTCACGGTCATCGAGTCAAACTGGCATCGGTAAGCCCACATGGGTCTCCCCCCTGCATTCTAGCGCGCTCACACCACCCTGTATTCAGAACTCCACCACTACACTCGTACATACAATCAAAACATAATTCTTTCGCATTATAATGTAGTCACAACATACAGTTATAATATATATATTGTGACGAGATAACGTACTTCAGACAAGAAAAATCGCAAGCCAAGTGGTATTATGATCAACGTACGCAAAGCCTCAAAAAGAAATGGCGACCCCCAAATTTGCATGTGAGCGGGCGGTGGACACGCTCCAAAAAATAAGGGAAATGAAAGCTTTCGGATGTGCTTAAGCTTACTTCTTTCGCATGTTCCTCTTTGGTGGTGCATACCCAGCATCTTTGAGGTGGTTCGGTAGGTTGGATTTGCGACCTGAACGTGTTGGTGCTGTTTTGGCTGCGCCATTCTCCCTGGTCCGTCCTTCTCCGGTGCAGCATGGATGTCGACCATCATCGAGTCTTCCATGACCTTCGGATGCTTCCTTTTCGGCTTCGCAGATTTGACTTCAGATTTCCTCTTTTTGGCATTTCCACCCGATTCGACTGGTGCAGTGACTTCATCGGCTGCGGTTGCAGTATTCTCCTTACCATGACAGTCAGGAGGGGACATTGGGGACTGAGCAGACATGGCCGTTAAATTCATAAGCGATGTTTTGACCAGGTTTGTAGCCACAGGAGTTAGAACCGTTGAGGTGGTCGTCGCACCATTTGAAGGTGGAGACGGAGTCTTCGAAGATGGGATCTCCGAAGACGGGGTTTCCAAAGATGGGGTCTCCGAAGACGGGGTCTCTGAAGATGGGGATACCAAAGATGGCATCATTGAAGACGGGATTGCAGAAGACAGGACCACAGAAGACGGGATTGCCAGAGACGGGGCCACAAGAGACGGGGTCTCCAAAGACGAAACCTGTGAAGTTAGGGTCTCCGAAGGTGGGGTCTCCGAAGACGGGGATACCAAAGATGGCGTCGTTGAAGATGGGATTGTCGGAGACGGGGCCACAAGAGACGGGGTCACCAAAGACGAAACCTTTGAAGTTAGGATCTCAGAAGATGGGGTCAATGAAGGGGGGTTTGCCGAAGATGGTGACACAGATGATGGGGTTGCTGAAGCTGGGATCACAAGTGACGGAGTTATGGGAAGTGGGGTTGATGGAACCATGGAGGCAGCTGCCGTGGTCGATCCAGCAACCGCTGTTTGTTCTGCCGTCATCATAAATGGGTCAAGATCGTGTAGTGTTGGAACTGTTGCAGCCATAGGGGCGGCAGAAGTAGTCGGTTGGAACGGCAAGGACAATGGAAATTTGTCCATGTCGTCTACCGGCTGTGATAGATTCGGAACACAGCCATCAGACCAGGAGTCGTTTGACAAACCGGAGCCATTAGCATCTAGAAAACTGTACAGCCCGTCTAACTGCGGCTGTAAAATGGGAGTGATTCCTGAGGGGGGTTGTTGCGCTGCTGATTCGACGAATGGTAGGAATGTTGCATGGGACTGGGTGATGCATGGAGCTGAAATTGACATTAGAGGAGCAGCATCTGG
This sequence comes from Russula griseocarnosa, assembly GCA_022884055.1. NCBI lineage: Eukaryota > Fungi > Basidiomycota > Agaricomycetes > Russulales > Russulaceae > Russula > Russula griseocarnosa. Next base: position 217,400 of record JAGKRU010000066.1, on the reverse strand, counting down.
CGGTTCTTGTCGGATAAGAGCAATGGTAGGCTCCCCAGTAGGGATTGTTGAATCTCGCGTTAGGGCGAGTTCCGAAGGGGATGGCAGCGGAGCGGCAGATGCCGAAAGTGACAAGGTTGACGCGTTTGCAGGCTCGTCCGTACTCATACTGGTGTCATCGTCTGTCTTGCTCTCCTCGTTCTTTACCACTCGGCGACGACATTCATCCGGAGCTGTCTATTTGTGAGTCTTTAGAACAATGGTATGCCACTTAACTTACAGAAATAAGCATTCCCATGCGCGAGCATTGTGTGCTGCACATTCTTCCACCCTCGGGATCAAACTCCGAGACAAGCTTCTTCGTCATGCCTCTCGACGTGTCCGATTGAGCCCTGGATAGGCATGTCAGCTCTCTGTTTGACCAATGGCAGTCTACGTACGAGCGTATTACAATTTCACCGTCGGACGATCCAAGCGGAGCTACGGCTAGGATGACGATGTTCGCGCCTAGCCACTCTGCCATTGCATCGGCAAACGTAGGGAGAATATTCTCTGACATCTTCCATGCCCTGAAAACACCTGTTTAGTATGGATGGAGTCATACGACTGCGGGTATCATACTTGTCGAGGTCCTCAGCCGTGCCAGCAAATGCCGCCTTTTGTTTCCATTCCTTGAAGAGGGTCGCATTTTCTTCGTCGGCCTGCTTTGTGATCTCATCCCTGACAGCAGGCGATTCGTTCTCCCAACGAGCCTTCACGAACTCTGACCATGACCTGATTCGGTCCCGAGACTGCATCGTATCCTTGACGGTCTCCACCGCTTGTTGAATTCCTGGTTGAGTTGTGTTTTATTCATATCGGTGTACACCTTCATCGCTGATTTCTTTCTAGGGCGCGTCGCAGAGCTCGACATTATCCGCTCGATGATGTTATTGATATAGGTTTGATTTGTGTTTTTTGACGTATATCTGTAGCGGAACCAGCATCCAAGTTTCTAGCACGATAATGGTGAGCTTCCTATTTGTTATGATTCAGCACAGATACTCACTTCCCGGAGCTCACGATAGATTTGGTTGCGGTGCTCATTATCCCGCTCTTGTTCCTCTGGAGTCTGAAGGGTGGGGTCATTCTCACCAGTGGCGTCAACATTCTCATCATCGACGGTTGGATTCTCTTCAATCGGAAGAGTATATCCAAACTTCTGAAGAAAGGTTTTCGCCACCATGGTATAGAATGCCCCGCGGTCTGTGGTTTCCAGGAATCGATCCTTGTAGGATTCCAGGAATGCCAATTTTATGCCGCTGAATGCGTTCTGTCTACCCTGCGACCTCGAGTTATTGGATTGCTTGGTCCTGCTTTTGGCCATGGATGAAGTTGACGGGAAAGGGATTGGAGCCTATACGACTCAAGCGTGGCTGGTACGCGACGCGACGCGTCGTGTCATATGTATGCTTCGTTTTTATTTCTTTTCTTATTTTAATTTTTTTCTGATTTGCGCGTTCGAGGATCATATTAGTGGGCCTTGAAACCGATCTAGTTAGGGTACAACCATCTTTAGCCAACAGATGTCACCCTACAATCGCTATCCGCTCCGCTGCACTTTCCTTTATTCATGTAAGTGCCGATGCCCCTTTTTCAGAAAACCATTACAAGTCTTACGCACCACCGTGCGCCGATTGGTTGTCTTGAATCTTGATTACAGTAACTTAGGCCGACTTCGACACGTGATCGCCCATCCCGGGTTCACTCTAAGATCGACGCTGGGTACGTACATACTCCTTTTTTAAACTCATTTTTCTCATTACGATGTGTTGCTAGTCATTCCCTCCCAATAGCGATGACGCTGCACACTTGGCTTGCGAACCGTTGTGATATCGATAGCGAACTACGGCTGATTGGCTGCTTACTCAACGGGGCTGCTTACTCGACGCTGTTATCACATCTCGTTGTTCATATATGTATAGTAAAGTACCTACTTATGAATGATGACGATAGTATGATATCTCTGAGTGAAGGTCATAAGCCCGTCGAGCAACCCACTGGAGCCAGACTTCCGCCATTGCACGCTCCCGATGCCCGTCTTTATATTCAGTAAGGAACCGACGCCCTACCTCCCATTCATCGATTGCGGCATGTAACAGCACAGTCAAGTCAGAGACGGTGAGTTGTTGCCATACAACCTCCTCTTCTTTCTGTAGACGGACGCGCCGGCCATGGACAACTTCCTTCATTCGTTCAGTAAACTGAACTTCTCGTGGTGTGTCAGATGGTGGGCCAGTTACATATGGCGGCCCACTATCCCAGTCATCCATCCCAGTCTCGTCTAGCATTTCTGCACTCTTTGAAGCGTCTCGGAAAAATGTTGAGTGGATTGGGAGTTCTTGAAGTGCGAGTGGAACCAAATCTTTAGGCAAATACTTTCGCTGAGGAGATGATCCCTGCCGGCCATGAGTCCGCCAGTATGCGACATAGCGTTGTGTAGATATGAGTGCTTTTGAACTAGAAAGATAAACTTGTTTTCAAATAAACAACAAAGGGAGAAATGACATACTGTGTCGTCTGCCGCCTTTCATACTGTCTGGTCCGCGTCTGAGCCTTTTTTTCAGCGAGGGAGAATGCTTTTGCACGGCGGCCCATGAAAAGGCCCATGTAAAGATTGATAACGCTATAGAATCAATCCTTAGCAATGAGTGAATCTCACCATGGGCGAAAGAAAACAGTCATTACTAGGGATTTCCTGGCAAAAGGGGTATGTATCGGTTGGGCAGACCTGCCAGCATCCAATCCGTGACCTCCGCCGTCCTCAAACCAACATCTCACTCAGCTATGTTCTCGAGAAAAGGAGGGCCGTTTTATTCGATTCATGATTGGCTCCCCAAACTTGCACGGCGGGTGACCGACAGAATGGCCCAGTTGTACAGTCGCCGTCGTGGCGCCGACCAACTCCCTCACCGAAGCTTCTTTTTGTGCCTCATGGACAAGACACTTCCTTTATCACGTCCAACCTGTCTAACTGGAGAAGTTTCCTAGTTTTAATGCTCCCTCTTTACCTCCTCCCTATTCGTATTTGCCATCTGTTGAGTTTCCTTCACCTTTGCACTTCGTTGTACGCTGTATTAACTACAATCCACGCGGACGACATGCCCACCAAGAGAGTATCGGCTCGTAAGCACGGTGCTGAAGTACCCAAGTTGGCGAGGGGAAAGGCTTCACAAATCCCGACTAACCATCGATCCCGCAACTTGGATGCGGTATCTGGTTTGGAGGACCTTGACGAAGGAACTTTACTATCCCTTTGTCTGGACGCACCTGTTCAACTCACCCACCACCTGGAAACAATCCTCTTATATCAGAATCTCCCCCCACCTCTTTATCAAAGGCACGGGTTTCAACTGACGTGATGGACGCCACACTCGAGCGGCTCGGCTTCGGTCCACCCAATGATCTGTCCAATCTTCCTATCTCGATATCGCCCTCGCCCTCGCCGTCTCCATCGCCATCGCCCGCAAACTCTAAAACCAGCACTATGGGAACCTTTGGCCACGAAGAAAAGGAAACGGTTCCGACAGCTGAAGAAAGGGTTCCAAGTGTGGAGGCGTCTGGTACCAATGACGACTCGGATGCGTATGGTCAGATCATCGGACTGTTTCAGCAAATCGCTCGGAGGACTGGTCACTCAGTCAATAATCTCATTCTCGAATGGGCCCTACTTCATGCACATACGGAGTTAGTGAAAAGACGGGTCGCTCATGGTCATATGTCAGATGAGGTAATGGCGCGTCAACAAGCATTCGAAGAAGAGGTGAATAAGTTAATCGAACTAGTAAGAGATCTTTTTTGTTCCATATCCTTGGTTATTGACTACGAAGTTTCAGGGGACTAGACTTGCCGATGTGGGCATTGATCTTATGTTTGTTATGATAGGGCAGAATGCGACTGAGGGCGATAGCTTAGGCAAAGTCTGGAGTACCCCGGGGCTACAAGGGGTATGTCTATCTACGTCGCTGCTATCCTCATCTCATGATTGCATTCAGATGTTCAAGGAACTTTCCTTGAGCGACAATGAGATCATTGCGGCAGCTAGAATGCACTCCTAGTAAGTACGCAGATTTGCGTGGGTTGACAGGACTTATATGTTGATTCGCAGTTCCTCTAAGTGGTCTCAATTCTGTAACAAGTACAAACAAGGTCAGACAGAACCACCTGTTGGGGTTGATGATAAGACTGCCGCTGGGATTGTGGGCACACCGGATATGTCATCATACGTTGCGAAGCAAAGCGCCGCTGCGGCAAGTGCATTTTTAAGCGCATCTCACAGGAAAGGTGGCATTAAACAGCCTACCGAGGGATGCTTGCCGCTGGTTTCCAAAAGGGGTGGACCATCGGCGTCCCTTGCATCATCTGACTCAGGCTCGCTTCATGTCCGAGCCCCAAAGCCTGTAAAGAATGAGCGTTCTGCACTGAGTGTACTGCAGGATGTGCTTCTTGGGCGTGATTAGAGTCTTAGTATCCTGGATGTTTTATCGTATCTAATTATGTCATGCTGCAAAATGTATTTCGTAGTTGTGTAAACCGAACAAACTTTCGTCGTCACGTGTCCAGGTCGTGAGCATTCAACGAAGTCATGGATGTCATGTGTCAAACTCTCTCACTCACGCTCACATCAACGATGGCCAAGACTCGGAAGACAAGATTGCAAACGTATCACGCAAAGGACCTTGGATCACTTGAGCGCAAAGGTGTTCTTCTGAGTAATACTTCAAAGCGTTTACGAAAGGTTGTTACAAGCGTTCCGCCTATCCTGGCCTCTCATACTGAAAATTTTGATGGAGACGACGGTCAACCAGAAATGATGGTGGACGAGAGCGTGGATCTCCTTGCCGATGCGAATATCAATGCGGCAAACTTTTCTGACTTTGAGCATCCTGCAGCGCTTCGGATACGGACAAGGGCCAAGCGATATCAAAATTCAGTTTCGTTGTCTATATGTATTCTATTGTTACTCGAGCTAATGATTAATACTTCTCTAGGACACCCCCCTCCTGACATGGAGAGAGTATCGAGACCAGTACCTTGATGCCTGCCTAGCACTTGATGGTCGAGGTCGTCATAAGGATTGCTGCGCAAGTTTTGGTTGCCAACAGCCAAATCCGCCCTTCCGCTGCCAGGATTGTTTCGGATATGCGTTATACTGCAAAGCCTGTATCACGCAGCGTCACCGAGCCGAACCGCTTCATAATATCCAGGTAATTATAGTAAACTCATAAATTTATTCACTCACTTGTCTGCGATGCAGGAATGGAAGAACGGGTTTTTCCAAAGAACTACATTACAGTCCCTTGGCCTTCGTATCCAACTGGGTCATCCGCTAGGACAATCATGCCCTTTCCGAGCTCGCGCGCACCAAAACTTCGTCGTTATTCATGTCAATGGCGTTCATCTTATTAATCTTGATTTTTGTGCTTGCTCCGATTCTCCCACACCCCGCGAACAACTCTTGGAAGTTGGCTGGTGGCCATCAACGCCCTCGAACCACAGTCCGCTGCCTCGATGACTGTCCTTCGGTCATTTCACACTTTGAACTTACAGGGCCAAATCTCCTCAACAGATTTCTACCGTGGTCTTGAACAAATAACCTGTGGCGATGGTCTCTCGAGTGTGCCGGTGAGCATATACTTATCTGTAGCTTGGAACTATCACGGTAACGCTGACATTTTCAAGGATCGCTTGGCCCAGTGGATGTTGATGGTGCGCGAGTGGCGGCATATAAAAATGACAAAACGGGCTGGCCGCGGCCATGATCCCACCGGGATAGATGGTACTTCTCAGGGCGGCCTCACGATTCCTTGTCGTGCTTGTCCGCAACCTGACATCAACCTCCCAACCGGTTGGGAAAATTCTTCGCCGGAAAATCAGTGAGATAGTAATGTTATTTTTCTGTGCTATTGCCCTCATACGTGTTCAGATGGCTATACCGTCTCATATTGGCCGAGGATGCCAATTTCAAGCAGAAGGCACGGCTGCGCTCTGATGTCGCAAGGGACCCACCACTGGGGCCCGGCTGGGGGCGTTTGTAGAGAATCGTTCCTATATCGAATATGTAGCCCAGGCGGCAAATACAGATGAAGTAAGAAATTGAGATCAATATTGCCTTACTGGGAAACCAATTTAACATTCACTAGATATCCCATTGTGTTGGGTTCTCTGCGATCTGGGATGCAAACAAGAAAAAGTCGAAAGGTTTACACGCCACCGGGATTGGTTCCGTCAGTTGTGCTCGGCATGAGATGTACCGTCCAAACGGTACGGGGGACCTCCAGAAGGGCGAACGGTATGCGATTCTGGATCTATTGACACCAACCAAAGTCTAACCTTCGCATTATATTCTAGATACTCAAATATGGATTATCTTTTATTGTCCAGCGTTTCCAGCACTCCAATCAAGTCCATCACCATCTCATATGACATTGCCTGCCAGTGGGGAAAGAACTTCGCGGCGCGAACCAATAATCCCTCTCTCCCCGACTCTTTACGCCTTTCATCGTCGATTTCATTGCAGTTTATCGTACCCAAATTCCATCTCCCAGCTCACATCCCAAAGTGTCACGGTCCATTCTCGTTCAATTACGCTTCAGGTGTTGGGCGAACTGACGGCGAAGGCGTTGAACGGAACTGGTCAGTGCTCAATGGAATTGCCCCATCTGTTTCTATGATGGGCCCAGGCGGGCGGTGGGATACACTCGATGATATCTGTAACTACATGAACTGGCGGAAAACCATCGCGCTATGTGAGTAAGCAAAATCGTTTACAGTTGATTTCATGACTGAGGCTGGTGGCAGCATCGACTCTTCTTCGAAAACTGTCGCTTGCAATCCCGGAAGCAATTATCCACCATCGAGCCTTTACCGCGTTCACCGAAAGCCTTCAAGCTGAGCATGCCGAGCAACTCATTAAATGGGAAGGCCAAGTGCAGAGTTGGGAGGCAGATCGTACCCTGCCGTGTCCTTACGAAATACCCGAAGAGAGTATGTCACCTACGCCAGCGTGTTATGCTCCGAGGCTGATAATCGATAATAGAAATTACGTTTGCTGAAGTCAAACGTCAATTGTCCCAAGAGGAGCACGAGCGTGTTGAGAAGGAAGGCACCACGGTAGACCTCGATGATGCAAGCCCTAGCACGTTTGTTGTCGCTGCTCTTGAGCTGGAGGAAGCCCAGTAAGCCGCAACGTGATCATAAGAGAAGCGTCATTTTGAGGTGTTGATAAGGCAGCTCATCATTCTCGACGTCAAGAACGCAAACAAAACTTTGATGCAGCAGACTGCTATTCAACAGCGACGAACCAATCTCCTCAAGAGGATTCAGAAGCTCATTGCTGTCCGGCATAAATTTATGCCAGGGCTTAACTCGTATCTTGCCAACCAGCCTTGCGTTCTTGATGCCACATCTACGTCAACACCCGAACATATCCCTCTTTATTTCCCCTCGTCTTTCCTTCCGGAGCAGCGTTCCATGATTTGTACGGGAGGTATCGAGGACATTGAGGATCGTCTCCGCTTTGCCCAAGCGTCTGAGGCTTTGACCAAACTCCGCTGCCAGCTCATGAAGCGAACATATGCCAGCCGGTATAAAGTACACAACATCTCGTCCCAGCGACACTATACTCGATTCCGAACCCTTCAAGATCAAACGGAAAACAAAGTCAAGATATCTGGTCTACAGTACCACAGAGCGAGAGATGCGCTCCTCCAACTGCGCGGGCCAGGCGTATGGGAGAAGGTGCTGAGGAAGCTTGGCGCGGAGGATATCCGAGGATTGAGTGAGAAAGCACTTATCGAGGAGGAAAAGGAAGAGACCAGACGAACGCGCACCATGGCTGGGATGAAGGAATACCAGACGATTGAGGATGGTATGATTGACAGTGTCCCTGCAACAACGTTCAACCCGCATTTGGCTGTGGGGGAGGGCTACAGGACATTGTCCTGGATCTGGTACTCGATGACGGGTGATGAAATCAATAACAGCGTTTCTACGGGAGCGTGTAAGTACCTAGTTTCCATCTGAAGCTGATATGACCTCACTGCCTGAAATAGATCTTCGTGTTGAATGGCTGAAGTGTCGCGCGCGCGCTGCAAGATGGAAGGAGGAAATTCAGCTGATCGAGGAGGAAATGCGCAGGGCTCTTGATTTTTGCTCATGGAAGGTGAAGTGGTGGGAGCAACAAGCCCATCGTAGGACGTCTGTTCCTCCTCACCTCCGAGAAGGCTTGATAGCTTATGCAAGTGAGAACGCAGCCGCGGAGCGCTGCAGGCTTATGTCTTGGTCAAACGCTTGGGCAGCCGTGCGTCAACGTGCAGGGCAGGTATTGGAGAACCATCTGAAAGACCGGGAGGATGCAGCAGGATTGACAATGCTTGACGTTGAGGTTGAGGCGGATGAATGCGACGGCGACTTGACAGCCAATTGGGAATGTGACGTTGAATAATTTCTTTACGGAAAAAAACATTTACATTTACTGTATGAAAATGCTTCATGCACTGGAAGACATTATAATGCGGAAATATCACACACGCCATAATGCGTAAGAGGGAGCGGTATAATGTGGTAGTGAGAGAGCGGCTGCTTTGGGGTATTATAATATTATAAGGCGCTGCTTCTAAGACATTATATAGACCGTGTATTTTAATGGGGGCGATAAGAAAGGGGCTCCGATGAGATAATAACGTGGAGAAGACGAGAGATTCAGTTGGGTGTTATAACGTCATGAAGAAGAGGCCACAATGACTCGGAGACATTATAATGTCGTGCCAGCGCAACGTGGAGTCGTGGACCAGCAGGATGTGAGCCATACATACGTTACAACGTGGGCGAGCAAGAGACCACGACTGGGTGTTATAACGTCGCGAGGAAGAGGCGCAACGTGGGCTGGATGTGCAGTGGACCATGTACATTATAACATGAACGCACAGAGACCATGATTCGGTGTTATAACGTCGCAAGGTAAAGGCGCAGAGTGGAGAAGTGGGCCGGCAGGATGTGAACCACGCACTATAACGTGGACGAGCAAGAGACCACGATTGGGTGTTATAACGTCGCAAGGAAGAAGCGCAGCGAAGGAGTGAACCGGCAGGATGCGAACCACGCATTATAACGTGGATGAAAAAGAGACAACGTTTGTGTTATAACGTCGCAAGGAAGAAGGGCAGCGGAGGAGTAGACCGGCAGGATGTGAACCATGCATTATAACGTGGACGAGCAAGAGACCACGATTGGGTGTTATAACGTCGCAAGGAAGAAGGGCAGCGGAGGACTGAACCGGCAGGATGCGAACCACGCATTATAACGTGGATGAGAAAGAGACAACGATTGTGTTATAACGTCGCAAGGAAGAAGGGCAGCGGAGGAGTAGACCGGCAGGATGTGAACCACGCATTATAACGCGGACGAGCAGCAAGAGACCATGATTGGATGTTATAACGTCGCAAAGAAGGGCAGCGGAGGAGTGGACTGGCAGGATGCGAACCACGCATTATAACGTGGATGAGAAAGAGACAACGATTGGGTGTTATAACGCCGTGAAGAAGAAGCGCAGCAGAGGAGTGGGCCTGGCAGGATGTGAACCATGCATTATAACACGGACCAGGGAGAGCCTTGGGCGTTGTAACGTCGCGAGGAAGGGGCCACGATGAGACATTATAATGTCGTGCTGGCATGTGGAGTCGTGGACCGGCAGGATGTGAACCGCACATTATAACGCGGACGAGGGAGAGACCACAATCGGGCGTTGTAACGTTGCAAGGAAGGGGCTATTGCTAGTAGTGAGTACATTATAATACACATTATAATGGTAGGGGACTGTGATGTCCTTGGAAACAAGGGCGGACGTTATTACGTCGCGATGTGGATAATACGTACACCATTATAATGGTGCTACATGGATTGTTGCAATTCCCTGCCAAAAATATCATGCAATAACTCATCAAATAACAATATACTACATACCTTTTGGATCGCAAGAACGGTGCGGAAGCAGTCACTAAGGCTTCCCCAGCGTGTGCGTACCCAAAGTTTAATCTCCCACGATGGACAGCCCAGTGACGTTGCGATCTGCAACAAATACTCCCGCACATCATCACTACAAGCACGAAGCTGGGCGATAAATGCCATCAACTTCCCGACAACGTCCCCAGTCTCAAAACTGGTGTCAAATGCTGCATGCATTGCTTCTACATCATCGGGTAAGGCTTCTACCTCCATACTAATATCAACGTCGAAGCTGTCCTCAAACTCATTAAGTTCTTGCTGCGCTGAACCAGGCATATGGATTTTTTTCTTCGTTCGGCCAATGCCTGGAACATTGAGTGCCGTCACAAAGTGACATGCCATTAGATGGATGGAGTGTTCGATACACCTGCAAAAGATGACGTAGGTGAGCAGCAATATATTCCAACAAAAGCGTAAAACCATACCGGCCCCGAACTTCCTTTGCATCCAGCCGCTCCGCCTGTGGGTCCAAAGTCTCACAAACATGCCGGACTGCCACATCATTGACAGGTACATTATCGCCAACAAGCCAACCAAACTGAAAGAATACATATAGTTAAATCTGTTGTTTGAATTAAGAGAACACTAACCTTGTCCGTAAGCCCAAACTTTCGAATAACACTGACGATGTCGTTTCCGACCATCAACCCAGTGTGGCGTCCAACGGTTCGATGGAAGTCAAGAAGGTGACTCTTCAAGAACCAGTGATAAGGATCTTCGGGTGGTGAGTAGATGTATTGGATGCTGTAAGATGCAAAAGATCGGCGTTGCTTTGAAGACCAGCCATCATAGACAATAGAGACTAGAGAGTTGATGCCCGCTACCAGATCCAAGTCGATTTCGTCGAGTTTTGCTACCTTTTCCATGACCGCATCACCCATGCAGGTACGCTTCGGGATGTCATTTGTGTTGAGCTTTGGGCAAAGGTAATGGATGAGGCGCAGGAACGATGGACGCTCAACGGAACGAAAAGACTGAAATAAAGACCGTAAGTAAAGATACACCCCAGCAACAAAAGGAATATCATACCAGGTCACTGTCAACAATATACTCAAGTAGATATTCCCTCAAGCCCACTTTTGTAACGGGTGGAACTGGTGTTGGCTTCTTCACTGCAACAACAAAACCATTCATCGTTTTCTGTCCCCTTCATGCGGAGCATGATCAGTCTCTTAAAGCACCACTAACTTTTGGTGTGACGTACTTGTTTTTCTTTTGGAATTCTTCTGGAGCGCGGGCCTTTGGCTCAATACCCTTGGCTGCACAGATTTCGAGATATCGACGGTAATGAAACCTAAAACCAATCAGTTCAGACAAATCCGGGTTATTAGTAATAAGAGGGTAAATACCTTGTGATGTGTGTTCGATGGGATGAACCATTTCCGGTGAAAAAGGCATCTGCTTTTTTTGTGCCTATTTCTCTAGGGTATGTATGTTGGGTTAAAGGCCAGAAAAACATAAATTCTCAACGGCAACGTACAGGCATAACTTGCAATACTCGCCTGCCACTTCCTCGTTTTTGATCGTGTGGACATCCTTTGTGAAACAGAGTCGTAAATCCTGCGTGTTCCGACTTTTTTTCTTGGGCTTGAAGAAACAAACATCAGCAATCAAATCAGCATGCATCACGCATCACGCGCATCACAGCCTTCACAGGCCACGGCACATTATAACTCTCACCTTGTAAACACCTTCTTTCTTCCGCTTTGCTTCCCAGTATCGTCTTGTTGCCTCTGGATTGTCATCTTCGCTTTCAGTTTCTAAGCCATCTCCAACTTCATTAAACCCTTCGTCAACAGGATCCCTTCAGTAGACCTGGGTAAAACAGTCACTGATCTTGGTTGTGCGGCTTCCTTTGGCAACTTCTCCGCACCACTTTCATACAAAACATTGTCGCTTAAAGGGACTGCATCACGCTTTTTGTATAGCTGGAGTGAAGTGAGGATGTAAATCATGTAAGTGGTAAATACTCTACGGAATTTGAACATTAGCTTACTCGACACCTTTTTGTGATGCGTTCGTCATCAGGTTCATCATCATCAAGTACATGTAAAACATGCTCTTGACGGGTTTCAAATGACACCGGTGCCAAATCTGATGGCGAGTTCAACCATTCCATTTTGTCAGCATCCTTTAATGTTCCATCCAGATTACAAGCCTCTCCTTCAGGCTTTGATGCATCCTTCAGAAACAAGGTATTTATCGTGAGTTCTTCAACAATTTATCAGTTTTTGCGTTTTCATGACATCAAATAACGCTCACATTTTTTTTCTGAATCCGCTTTGCCAATGGACTCTGCAGGTGCAGTCTTGGGGCCTGCAGGGTCAGGGTAAGTTACTATGCCCGTTATATTTGAGACATGATCAAGTAACCTTTCGCCTTTTCAGAAACATTTGGCGCACTCAACCCTTCCCGATGATCAAAACCTCGTGCGCATGCTGTTGGTCGAGGAACACGTGGTTCTGTGACAATGAGTGATGTATCAACTTTGTCACGCTCACCCCGTCTCATGTTGGTGATGGATAGTGAATAGCAGGTGGCAACGTCAACAGAAAAGTCTGCTGAGGTGCAAAAGAATTTTTTTTTTGGTTTGGCCATACTCCGACATCTAATTTATCCTTTCTAGTTTTCTAAATACCGTTTCCCTCTCTCCGTGTTCATCCCACCTATCAAAAGAAGCCGGCGATAAAAGAAGTGCACAGGTAAAATGCACCGGGTACTACACTACCATCTCAGTTCCTCTGAGACTGCCCGGGCTGTGCACATGAGATATCTCCATCCACAATGAAAGGTAAGCATCCCGTCTGAGCTACCGATGCCTACTGTGCCACTGTGCATACTGTATCCTCTAACTGCTCAATTGCTAATCAATCCTCTCCGCTCAGATTCTCCCATCTCTATCCTTCCCGTTGATAATTGTGCAACTGATTGCACGACTTGATGCTGCTGTACCTGCTTAGTGACCGCCTTTCAGAGCCAAGACACATTCGCCGAGCTATGGTACTTGGTAAGTACCTTGAGCCTTTGTGCGCAGGCACGCCACTCGTCTCAACGACTGAGCTTAATGCTTTGGACGCTGAGTGGATTAAATGGCGTTCCAAATGGGTCCCTCCTGTGACGCCAGATGACTCTATCTACCCCAGACTATCAACGCAACTCCATTACACGCCACCTCACGAACCATTTCAAATTGCATCATGTAGCGCATAACGTTCAGGAGCTTATTACAATTGAGGCTGTCGAGATTTAAGAATGCCAAGGAGAAGTACTGTAGATAGTTACATGTTTATGGTTTGTATTGCAATAGATGAACTGTGGGTCTATATGGACCTGCAGGTTTACAACAATACTGCAGTATTCGTGCCCCGGTGTAAAGTTGTCCGGCCCGACAGACCCGTACCGTACCTGTGTTCATAGTATTGACACGTGTACAACACCAATGTGTTCACAACCCAACACGCCGTACGACAAAACCCCTCAAGCTCCAGCTTCCACACTTTGCTGCCTGGTGTGCCCCCCCTTTCTCATGCTACAACAATGGGCGTCAATGATTCAATGGACTAGGCCATAGGAGGCTTTAGAGCAGTTTGGCGTTTTGCCGCGTTTAGTGATAGAACTAAACATAATAAAATTTCTTCCTTTTTCTGGTCACTGCTCTTAAGGTTCGGGTTCAAACCTCAGGTCCAGGTTTGTGCAAGGTGTTGAACCTGAACCCCAATACATGTTCGGTTCAGCAAATATGAATGGACCTGAACCTGAACAAAGGGTCCGGTTCGTGTGCAAACCCGGTCCGCCATGTTCCCAGACCGGACCGTGGCCAGTCTAACCATCGCGCATTCATCCCTGGATTTTCGCATATTGCAAAGCCACTCACTGTCCTTTTAAAAAAGGACACTCCTTTCCTTTGAACTGACCAGTGCACTCGCGCACTGGACACACTGATCAATCGCCTTACTGGCGATGTCCTTTTAGTACACCCTGATCCTGACAAACCTTTCGAACTCGAAGTTGACGCCTCCAATTATGCCACTGGAGCCATTCTCTTTCAACGTGACTTCCGAGGGAAGCCCCACCCTATTGGCTTCCACTCAAAAACACTCTCCAAAGAAGAACAAAACTATGAAATCTATGATAAAGAGCTTCTTGCCATTGATCGTGGTCTCGCCACCTGGCGACACCATCTCCTCGGCAACCACGTTCTTATCCACACTGATCATGCAAATTTGACCCATTATTGACACCCCCAGAAACTTTCCCCTCGCGCGCGTCGCACTATTGCACGCATTCTGCAATACGATGTTCAGATCAAGCATAAACCAGGGATCTTGAACAAAGCTGACGCTCTCTCTCGACGACCCGACTACCCTCCTGGCAACGATCCTGTTCACGCGATCGCCTTCCCTGGCTCAATGTTTGTTGATTCTGTTTCCCTTGACGATACCTTTCCCGGAATCGTCCAGGGTCAGTTAACAGTCGCAGATTCTCTATCTGACCTGGCCTGCCGTTACCCGCTTCACCGCGTCGACGGTGTTTGGTTTCATCATGACCGCCTTGTTGTGCTGGATCACAACAGCCTTCGAAAGGGGGTGATCTCCCTTTTCCACGATTCTACCACGGCCGGACACCCTGAACAGAGACGCACGAGAGAAGCAATCGCCTTAAACTACTGGTGGCCCACACTAACACTAGATGTGCATGCATATGTAAAGGGGTGTGCCACATGTCAATCCACGAAACCACGAAAGAACCAACCAAAACCACCGATCCACCCAATACCGGCAGAACATCATCAGGTCCCCTTCGCTACAATAGCAATGGACTTCATCACCAAATTACCTGAAAGCGACGGGTACAACTCGATTTTGACAATCACAGACCACGACTGCTCGAAAGTGGCATTGTTCTTTCCTTGCAAAGAAACAATCACAGCGGAAGAACTAGCTAAACTGTATGCCGAGGAAGTATTCAAACATTACGGGATACCAACAAAGATAATCTCGGACCGAGATCCGAGGTTCACAGGATCCTTTTGGAGGAAACTCTGCAAAACCCTCCGAATCAAACGCAATCTCAGCACAGCTTACCATCCTCAAACTGATGGGCAGTCAGAACGTTCCAATCAATGGCTGGAACAATATCTTCGAATCTACGGAAACACCCTCCAGAATGATTGGGCATCGTGGCTCGCTCTGGCACAATATACCCACAATGCGTGGATAAACGAAAGCACCAAACAAGTCCCATTCGTATTACTCATTGGTGGCTTACCAAGTGGACATCACGTGACCATGACAGCCAAAGCAAAAGACGATGACAGAGCGGCCAGGATTCAGGATATTAGAAATCAAGCCAAAGAAGCATTGACTAAAGCCCAAGAACTGCTGAGTAAACGGCGAGGAATGAATTACCAACCATTTCAGGAACGACAAAAAGTCTGGTTAGAAGGAACCAATTTGAAATTGTCACATCCAACAACCAAATTAGCCCCCCAGAGATACGGACCATTCACGGTTACCAAAAAGGTCTCGGACGTTGTGTTTCAAATAGAGCTCCCGAAACAATGGAAGATCCATAACGTCTTCCACACCTCTCTCCTCTCCCCATACATCAAAACGGACCTCCACGGACCAAACTACCCAGAACCCCACCGGACATCATTGAAGGCGAGCCAGAATACGAAGTCGAGCAAATAGTTGGGTCTAGATGCTTCGGCAAGAAAAAGATCCTTCAATTTAAAATACGTTGGAAAGGATATTCCCCCGCGCATGACTCATGGGAACCCGCATCACAAATCCATGCCCCGGAGCTGATCAAGAAGTATCAGCTGGCCCAACTCAGAAACAAGATTGAAGAATCTACCCAAAGCCGATCAAACACGAATTACCAAGCAGAGGAAGCGACCCTGACAAAGCTGCATCACCAAGCAGTGTTACCTTACCAATCCCCGACAAAAGGGGATTATTCAGCCAGTACATCATGCGTAATCGACAAGGGATGCGTGGCTGGAAAACTTTTCCAGGTCTCGTGTATTACCAAGATGGACGAAGGAAGGCTCATATCACCTGGACCCAATAAGCATAAAAGCAAGGGGACAATCCTCCAAGGCAGCATCATCCCCTCTTCCCTTTCATCAAACATGCCTTGCAGAAGAACCCCCGACTATCGCCCAAAAGAACCTGAGGAGCAAACGATGGAAGGGTACTCGGTCGGCTCACCCCCAACTCCTCTTGAAGTTGTAAGGGACGCGCAGGGCTCTCCACCTCTGCCAGTACCCGCTCGGGGTCCCTCCCTGAACTTCAGCGTTTATGACGAGGAGGGGGATGTCGAAGAACGTACCAGACGACGAGTGACCTTCATGCATCCATCCCCTCATGTCACTTACCTAGATCTAGACGCGCTTGAGGCGCACGAGGAAGAACTCAACAGAAAGGTTGCCAGATCTGAAGAACGGATCATAGTAACCACCCCCGAGAACCTCGTCGGCTCGGGGAGAATACTGATGGATACCAAGGAACGACGACGAAGTTTGGCTGAAGTCATCCTGGCCGAACCAATCACCTCCCAATGGGAAATCGACAAAATCAAAAAGGAAAACGACCATGCTAAGGTCGATCGCATCGCCAACGAATTTTTGGCAATTTTAGAAGGAGACAAAACAGCCCCCCTTCCAGGACAGGCTTCGACGTCTCAGCCCGGGAAACAAGCCCTCCATCAGCTACTGATGGACGACTTTCGCTCCCGTTCTGTAACGCCCTTGTCCCGAGCTGCAAGTACGGCACCCACCGAAATACTCCATCTGGGTTACCCTTATAGGGAACACACTGAAAATGATACTGATCTCCCTGACCGCCGCTGGCCTAGGCCTTACCTTGCCCCAGCTATCAGACCCAGCACCGGAGAACCATTCATGCAAGGGATTGTAGATTCTGAAGGGGCCCCTATGATGAGGGTCCCTTAACAGCCATCCCCATTAATGACATCCCCAGGACATGTTGGTGGACGACGATGCCACGCAGTACCCAGTAGGGGAAAAGGCTTATTTAGATCCTGTGGTGCTTTCAGCGGTGGGTACGCTAGGAGATCGAGGAATCGTGGCAGAAGGTGTTCGTATGATGCAGTCGGACTGCTCCTTTCGAGAGCTCCGCCGAGAGGACCGCCGCCTTACGGATTGGGAAACGCGCATTCAGCAAGAACGCGGACAATGGGTCAGGGCCAAGGAACAAGCGGTTGAAGATCGCAAAGCTATCAACCAACGCCTTCAGGAAGCAAAATTGGCCTCCTGCCTTACCCCACTCCTGCATGACCGCCCGGGAGCTCCCGGGTTCCGCTTTAACAACCCCACTCCCGCTTATTTCCAACCGACCCTGAGCAACGACGGCGCCCCAGGCCTGTCACTGGTGTGGCGCCCATGATCTGGACATCCACAGAAGCCCGGATTGTCCAAACCCTCACAAACGATGCAGCCTCCTTCGACCCAATCGATGTCTCGTCCCCAAAGTCCACAAAGCCTTTTTGGGAACACTTGCGATTCCTGGGGCAGCATGCCCTTACAATGGCAACAATAAAGGACATATCGCCAAAGACGCGCATGGCATCTGATCAAGACGCCTCAAGTGGAAATGGACCTCCCTTCGAACGCGATGCAGGAGGACAGACCAGGGCAGGGCGGGGCCCTGGTCACCAATTGGAATTATCGGGCGCAGCAAAATGGGCTGCGACGGCATTGGGCGAAACTAATGGGAGGGGGCCCTTTGCAGACTTGCCTCCGGAGACGCGCTGGTCAATGTGCCAGGTACCGCCGGAGGCTGGACCCTCGAAAGGGGGTGATGTTACGAACAGACCGAACCTGACTCCTTTTTCCGACTCCCGACTCATTGACTCAGCAGTGGACTCACTCCCTGCTCTTTTTCTTGCTTACTGTGCTCTCAACGCTTCTAGTAGAGTTTCCTTAAGGCCTCTTGAGAAATCTCTACTTGATGACAAGGCTCCTTCGACGCTTCTAGTAATGAGTCATCAAGAGCCTTCTAATGATGACTCATTACTTGATGACAGAACCATTCCTGAATTGCTTACAGATGATCCTTTCCCTCTCACGTCAGCCCTGTAGCTGACTGATGATCCACTTACTCAGCATGAAGCACTTCATCGCTTTCATGCATTGGGTGGCGATGCCTGAAACCAAGGAGGAGTTCTCATGACGTCTTTTGATGACTACTCCTTGACTTTATGCTGATTCATCCCAGGCTGCCTACATCATAGGCAGCCTGATACGTTCTTTCTTTTGTTCTGGTTTTGTTCCTGATTCCTAAGCCTCAGTAGTACGATAGATCAAGTCCTTCATGGCAGGGAGTTCCGTACTGTAGTCCATACGTCTCTTGCCCCAGTTGTCTCAGTGGGCTGTTTCCTATTTAAACCAATAGTTGTACTTGTATTTCCTTAAGCTCGTCTTTGTTACTATAGTAGCAAATACATCGCTTCTATATTCAACTTCACTCAGAGGGACAACTTCCATTCTTGTGCATCATCGCTCCGCAGTCTTATTGACTGCCTTCGAACCCTCTGAACATTTTCTGGCACGTTGCTCTCCGCAGCAGAAGTCCCAGACGATTGGCTCGTGTCTCTTGACCGAGTGAAGCCGTAACAGTGGTGCACATTCTCGAAAGAGCAAATCATTCCGGATTGCGCACTTGATACACTGCAGGGCTTCCACAATGTCACCCTTGAGACAATTACGCCGCTTCAATATCATGATCCCACCCTGTGAGAATGCGCTGATGAGCTGGGAAGCTGGTCTGTGGGGAAACTATCACCCAACTCAAACCACGTGTGCTCCCTCAGCCGGCAAGTTCAAGGGGTGGGAAGCCCTGTCCGATATCGCGCAGGTGTCCGCGGAAGACTAAACTTCGCAGGAGGGTCCGTCTTGACCCTAAGGACTTGGGATACGCTCCGCTAAGGGTGCGGACGCGTGCGGCGGTTCCGGGAGCGGCGGGACTGTTCCGGAAAGACGGTGAGCGCGGCCTACCATGCACGTCCGCGCGGACTTCGCTACTTCGCACCTGAGGCCGCACTGGACCTCCGGAGGTGCTCCTGAATTTCCTAAGGGCGCGGGCGCGTGCTGCACTCTTGGGGACGCGAAGAAGAGCGAACTGTGCTCTTTGGGGATCTCTGCACTGAGAGACTGAAGGGGGAACTCTGGGGCTTCTTCTTATTGGGTTTGTAGGTAGTTACAAGCTATATATACTAGTGTCTGACAGTTCCAGGCACTGTAGTGAGGGGAGAAGGGGCTGAGATGCTGTAACAAGTCCATGAGGGGAAGTGTCACGGAGCGCGGGAAAGCGGCGGCAAAGCGGGCCGGAACTCCGAAAATGCGCGTAGATGTAAGTGTAAGGGTAGGGGGATGATGGGGAGATGGTCCTGGTGCTCTGAGGAGCCTGATACTCACTTTTACGCGTACAGCCCGTGCTGTGGCGTATCAGCGCGTTCACTTGAAACAGATGATGACATAATGGCCAGATAATCCCGTGCAAGGGAGCCCCATGCAGGATGATAGCGCTGCGAGTTATACTATAAACTTGAATTAGTTACTCATCTGAATATCTAATCTGAAATTCTTACGCCCCACCACTGGATTGCTGTCCAGCCTTGTGGAACTTGCTCGAGAACGTCCATATAGGCACGGTAGTCACGGAGCCATGGCCGCTGAGGGTCATCTGGTACATCCAGCCCTGTATCCATCACTGTGTCTTCTTCATCATCACTAAATTCTCGAAGCAGAGCGCGAGGTCCCTTGTCCCTTTTTGACGGTGCAGATGATCTCGTCATAGAACCATCATTTAGTTGTAGCCACCGCTCTTTAATGTTACGCCCTGTGCGTATTCTGGCGATAGCCGTACGATTGGTCTGATATGGACCCTTCTGATGCCACTTATACTTGATAAGCGCAAGCTGGTGCTTGTAAAACAACTGGAGTTGTCTTTAATTCCTTCTAGGGTTCTCCTCCTCATGTAGAGTCGTATCAATAGAGACTCGTCGCTATAATACTGTAGGAGGTATGCTCTGTTAGGTTGCAGCTGGAATGTATATCCTCTGATCACTATGTCTGGTAAGTCCTCTTCTAAGGTGGGTTCGTAATGATATAATTCCACTAGTCTACTTTGATATAGTAGATATAATGCTAATCGATAACAAGGTCTTCTAATAACCTCTATAGTTTGTAAGGGCGACCGAGTTGTTTAGTAGTATTGATTACCAAACAACAATGCCGTCCTTGAAGACAATGTTGTAATAGTCAGCTACCACTACAACACTGTCTACAAGTCGTAGAAAAGGTTCTGACTAGTGATCGTAACCTTTTCCACGATAGGGAATGAAATCGAAGAGAAGTTGAAAGTCCTCCTCGAGTCCAATCTCTATCGAACTTTCTTTGGGCTTCGTTGAGGGTTCTGGGTAAGAGACGAGCTAAAGGCTTTCCCCTTTAGATGGGTCTGAGTATGGAAAACAGGGGATTGATTTCCAAGAGAAGCTTAAGGCTTCTCAACGGTTTTTAGACGGTATATATACAAGATAAGAAGCTGTGGAGTACTACACGAAGTAGGGGACTCCACATCAGAGTCGAGTCACATTCACACAACCCTACATCATTGTAGGGAAGTTCCGAAGTCGAAGCACATCTATGAAACAAAGAAGCACAGCGACAACAACATGCAGAAGGGAGCTGAAACAACGCGCTCCCAACCATGACGTCATCGTATATAGTAATACACGGCAACACGCATCTATAGTATGAGTCATCAAAGCCAGACCCTGTCTGCTACGAGTCAACACATATCTGATAGAGGGGACTTACACTATCACGTATCCACTTGTACGAGTATCAAAAAGAATCTCGAAGCGTACGTAAACAGATGCCGTAACCAATACACTATAATAGGATTCAGAGACCTTATAGACTTTAATGGGTTTTTATGGTTATCGTAAGGCAGTCCGGTTCACTCTAGATCTGGGACGGGTTGTATCATAAAAGGATCAATAGGGCATGAGTCAAGAATACGGGTAGCGAGAATCTGTAACTGTGCGGTCCATTCTATGGTTTGCATAGCGTCCGAGAGTAGGGCTTCACCCCAATCTCCCAAGGGATCTTTGGCGCGTATCATTTAAACTAAGAGCAGTTAGCACCTAAACAAAAGTGGGGACTTGAGCATTGGAACGTACCTCCTCCTCAGCACATTTCAGAACATCTTCATGAAGATCTGCCGGCCAGTGCCTTTTAAAATATCCCATTTTCTCCTTTGGGTTAAGAACTAGAAATTGTTAGCAATGCGTGATAGGGCGAGGGCAGAATTCGTACTCATTGACATGATGTACGCAGGGGACTCCGTAGTTTTCTCGTAGTACTCATCAACCTTCTCATATGCAGCGCAAAGAGCAGGAGCAAACAGCTCATATTTTGGACGCTCAGCACGACTGGACCATGCCCTGTAGAGGGCTTCAAGAGCGGGAATGCCTAGATGAAGGGTTGGAACGTTCTCGGACGAGAATGCCTGTTGGGCATTCTCAGCGTGCTAAGGAGCATCAGGCTTTGATTTGTGCACAAAACAGAAGACGTACACTTAACAATCCAAGGAAGGTGTTGACACGGGACCATTCTTCGCTTGTAAGCTTGAGCTCACATATCTTATCACGTTTTGCAGAGTCTTGTTCTTCCCAACGAAGCTCATCAACGAAGGCATCAACGCACTATGAAACACAAAGAATGAATGTAAATCCTCATTTGGAACTTGCTACGCACAGTTTTTTTTCTTTCGGCACGATCAAGCATTAAATATGTCGATGACCACCACACCTTCATATCGAGGATAAGTTGAACTGCAGGCACATTATTTGCCTTAATCTGAATAGTTTGCCACATTTCTTTTCGCTTTGATGATGAGCGTTCCTGATCAGGGTGAGCGATAATACTTCCTAGGAAAGCAATACGTACCTTAACCACAATTGCCCTTACCAACCCTACCTCATCGTGGCATGTTGGTACATGTGCATCTGGCTGTTTTGGGTCAAAATGCGGTGACTTGCTATATGTTGAGATAAGCATCTGCGTCGCCAGATTAATTACATGCGCGAGACAGCTATTATTTGTTAGTAACTGAGATCATTGAACTCTCAGACAAGTTGCGCCAACACACTTGATTTTTCTTTTTTCCCAATTGTACTTTTTGCCTGTCGTGATCTTTAGTCGTGCAGCAAATTCCTTCATCATGGTCTTGTTGTTGCTTGCGTTGTCACAAGTGACATGGCCAACCTTGCAGCAGAGTATAAGCACGATAGGACATCAAAAATGTTGCTTTGCTTACCTTATGCTCAATTCCTACTCGTCTAACGATCTTGAATAAGGCCTGGCCAAGCCATACACCATTGTGTGCATTGTTGAGCTGTGTGAAACCAATGAGAGCGCTTTTGAGTTCCCAGGTTCTGGTTGTCGACTCTCCGACAAGCTTGATCCAGTGTGCTGTGACTGCAAAAAAGCCATCTGTATTGCTCGCCTGCCATGCGTCACATGTTAAGCTGACTTCGCCTTGAACGGTTGGACCCTAGGAAATGATGAGATAAAAAAGAAAGAACCAACGGAACACATACATTGAGTTGGGCCTTCAGTGTCATAAAATGATTCTTGAACATGCGCATGGTTTCTGCCCGGGTTGCCTTCCGACCTGGAATATTGACGCCACCAGTTGGTGCACGAGAAGCGATGTCAATCAGCTCCTTGAACTTAGGATGTTCAAGGGCTTGGATCGGCTGTAAAGAAAGGCAATGAAGCCGAAGATTAAGTTGTAAGAATGAAGTACTTACCTGATCTGTTGCCGCAAGCCACTCCACTGCTACTTGGCAGAAGAGCTTATCCGAGTAGCAGATGACCTGCTCATATGGCTTCTTCTCTCTAAGATCACGATCCAAAGTACGCGTCACTTCTTCTGCAGCTGCCTTCCGCTTCTTGATATCTCCAGGAAGCTTCGATGTGAAGTTGGCGCCCTTTGCCCAGTTGCGATACGTGCCCTAAATGGGCGAAGGGTCAGATTGATCAGAAATCAAAAAGAAAGATACAAATATCACGCACTGAATGACATGCCTCAAGATGGCGTCGCAAAGTCGTGATTTCATCGACAATACTCTTATTTCCCCTTGATGCTCCAAGTCAGTATAGTGGACATATGTCAATGACTCGATGAAAGAACGCACGGGCATATTTTGCATGATCGATACCTTTTTGACTTCGCATTCACTTCTTTGATAACGGCAGGACGAAAGAAATGGTCCACGTCTTGCCGCTTATCTTCACGTGTAGGTGGATTGTTGTTGACTGGCTGGACATCGACATCCATAAGTAACCCATCCACGTCAATGGCCTGTGGATTTCCAAGAGTCACACGACTCGCACTCTTCTTCTTCCCTGGGAAAATATTAGAGAAGTAATTAGTTAAGTTGACAAATAAACCATACCCTTGTCGCATATATCCCCCTCAGCATCCGTCATGTCAATATCATCAACTGTAACTGCACGCCTTCTCTTTGCATGTGACATGGTTACCGTCACATGTCTTATCTTAGCTGTAAAGAAAGCAACAAAGAGAGAAAGTAAGCTTAGGACATGAACCTCATGAAGATGACTTACATGGTGCGATTGGCTGGCTGACAATTCCAACGTCTTCATCACTATCGCTGTCGGCGATGAAAGAGACATCATTGCATGCAATTTGTGGAGTCGAGACTGTGCTGGCTGAGGAGGGCAGATTTGGGTCAGCATCCACTGTTGAAGGAGGGTCACTCTTGTCAGCTTGTCGGGAGTGGAAGTCCTGGACAGCTTTGCGCTGGAAGGAAAGTTGAGGCGCCTCGGTGTTGGCCGTGTCCTTGAGCTTTGCCGAGAGGTTGAGGGCTCGTACTGGGCGAGATATGTCACGGTCCACTCGTCTGATAAACCATCAACATGGATAGAAAAAGATAATTTAGGTACACACTGAAGACATTGCAGCTCTGCTATAAGACACCGCAATTTGAGCTCAACAAGATCCAGCGGGAAATTGGTCCAGTCGATTTTGGAAAGATAAGATACTATCAGACCCATACCGAGTTTTCCCTGGCGAACATGATGAAGGCGGCCATGAGAATCGCGGCAATCCTCCCCAAATAGTGCATCGAATCGGCGGTTGAAGGTTTCATGTGCGGTGTCGCCTTCCTTAGTGTTCATAACAGACACTATTTTATCATCTTTGGATCCCTTTGGTACGGCATCAGACAAAGAAGTTGAGAGAGCACTGATCTCCTTGACAAGTTGCTTGATGGTTTCTGCGGTGCACATTCCGGAAGAGGTGATTGGAGCAGGAGTTGAGGGGAAAAGGGGAAACGAGCGTTGGGCTTCCTAGGTCCATGGTCGTCATAAAAAACTTGAGGGATAGGCCACAATACATGCACTTGAGCAAAAAGGAAGACTTGGGAACACAGATAGGTAAAAGAGGAGCCACAAAGAGGGGCGATCAGCGGGCAGATGAACAGCGACAGGAAAACGAAGTTATGATACACATGATTACCCAAGCACCGATAAAGCCACGGCCTGACGGCCTGGCCAAAGCTTTCCAGGATGTTAAGCCGAGCCAAAGCTTTCATGAAGCCGTCGTATTGGCCTGGCTTAGCTTGGCCTATTTCGTCCTGGCATGGCCTGGCTCATGACCTGAAGCCGAGCCATGCACACCACTACATCCGGTTTAATACCGAACTGATGTTGCGAGACATCCCAGTTCAATGGCATGCCAAAAATGTTGTTGAGAATATCTTTGATGGCTACCGTCCGCATGGACTTATTGGAGTAACAATTCGCAGCATTAAACATGAATAGATGTGTCTGTTGAATGAGGGGTGGAGGAAGGTCGACCGTAGAGGATTCATCGTCTAAGCGGGACAGATGATAGTCGAACAGGCCCAAAGCACGATTAAACAAGGAAACAGGAGGACCGAAATTTCCCGCAGGTTGCCCAGAATGAAATTTATTTTTGGCGCGGTCGACAACATCCATCACGCCTGTGAATGAAGAGACGCCGGTTGATGGCGTGGGGAACGAACTCCAGAATGACCTGATGCCTTTTGTGCGTTCTGACGAGCCATGATCAACAACAGGAGAGTGGTAGAAACACAAAGAACGGGCGTACGTTTAAGCGCTTGACTGTTGAGGTCTCCCAGATCATCCAGACCCTCAAGAACTAGAGCACGTAAGGCAGGAAACGATGATGTTGACAAAGATAGACATACGTTCATCTGTGACGACAAGGACATGCACTGATTCAGGAGGCGGTACAGTAGGGAAGACTTCGGATAGCTTATAAAAGATGAGGGCCTTTTGGCCATCTTCACAGTGCTGCAGAAGCCAATCTCGGCTGCGAGAGAGCAAGGTATCGTATGAATGGAGAGACAAGTCGGGCGGCTACAGTAGATACGAGAAAAACTACCGGTGGTGTACAAAAAGAATGAACGTACGATGAAGAGCATGTACCGTGCTCTGCCAATATGATCAGCGAGACTGGGTTCTTCTGTCTGGGCCAGACGCCACAGATGGCCAATCAACATCTCTGGGTATGGGTTGACAGGTACGAGTGCGACACGGGAGAGTCAGGATGAGGATAATAGAATATGAAGTCGATCATGGTCGTGGTCATGTCCGGATGAGAGCGGTAGCGGCGATTTCCGTCACACTTTTTATCTTATACAGCCGTTTGCATTATTCTGTTTGTTTTGGTTTTGGACAAATAGTGTGACAAGCTCGGCTATTGCCGCTCCTGATGCCTCCCGCTCCTGACGCCTCGACTCGCTCGCCGCTCCCAAGTCTGTCAATAACCAAGTCATGACTGTTGGGCCCAGTATGACCGAAGCACATCACAATAGCCAAGCTGACTCCGTGAACTAAAATACAATAATTATTTTGATTCATTGCCAAGGAACGGCATCAAGAAAACGTCATTTCACTTATTTCATCTTAACCCCATCTTAAATAAAATTTAAGTAAATTTAAGTAAAATCCAATTAAGACGGTCATGACTTAAATCCAGGATTCAATTCCTAGAACTCACTTGACACAACTTATATTAAGTATATTAAGCCTTTAAAGCCACTTTCAGAGAATGAAAATGATATAATACTTTGATATCCAAATTAACAAACAGGTGCAGGCGTGCAGTTGCCTCTGGCTCCACCTGTGGGCTGCGTTGCATTGTGCGCAAGGGCCTCATGCTCCACTGGACTCATGAGGGAAGCACAAACACTGTCGAGGAGTGGTTGCACCACAATGTTCTTGATGGTTGAGTCGAGGCATACGGGAGAGAACTTGAAACAGTTACCCATCAGATTGCCGTTGCGAGTTGTGCATTGGAAGGGAGCACGTCTTTAAGAAAAACTGGTATCTCATCGAATTTGATAATGTCGACACTGTGTGGAGTGAAAACATTGTTTTGAGCCTTTTGAGCCCAGACAAAGGCGAGGACGTACTCGCCCCTTCATGCCTTTGTTGTAGATGACTTAGGTCAACGACACCCTTAAGCTAACCATCTACGTCAATGGGCACCTGAACCACAGCAGCAGGCATACGAAACTTAGTACAGATTTGGTTTAACGTGCCATGGGTTCACGCCAGGTCTAAGAAACGGCGCATTGAGAACAATTATGAGATCTGCCAGTCAACAGTGATTGTTTGACTCTTTGAGACACTCTTGTCACTGGATAAATGCATAGACAATCACAGGGGACTCACCTAAACACCAGATACCGCACACAGCACCAACACTTTCAGTTTGCGTAACTCCGGTCGGGGAAAGAACACAAAGAGTTCCGCGAATGGAGGTGTGAGTGTCAGCAGGAGTAAGTGGACACAAATGGGAATGGTGGGTTTGAGACCGTTCAACGATAACTGAGGGTGCAAGTTTTCACATGCATTGGTGTGAATACATAAAATCAATAAAGGTTCAAAATAAAACGGGGGACGACGCACTCTTGACGAGATAGCATTTGTGAATGAGCCCAGGGATGATATGAGTCTTTAAGCGTACTATGAAAAAACTTTTTAAATGTCATAGATAGCGAAACGAACAAACGCACTAATTATCGTGTGGCTTGTAAACGTTCGTCGAGATCGCAGCGGTTGTTTCAAGGCCATATTGCTCCTTACATGTGCAGTTTGCAACATCGATACATATCGAGAGGCACGAAAGTCCTTCAGCACGCCAGTCAGGCATGACATACACAACACGGGTATCGAAACCCGTGCCATTCACTAGTGAGAGTCCTTCCTAGCATGTTTAAAGACATGGTTCAACCGAGAGGGAGAGGGGAAGCGAGTTTGTGAGAGAGCGAACAGATGAAAAGAAAAGTCAACTACATGGCCGAAAGACGTATAGCTTCAGTTATGAACTCGTCGGCCGATACCTTAGTTCAAGCGAAAGTAGATGTTATATGAGAAGAGAGAGAGATCTGGAGGGTACGCGGATAGCGAGCCGTGGGTGAGAAACCATGGCTTATAGTAATAAGCAGCCAACACGCTGTTGTCGTCACGCTGTTGTCGTATTGACTAAGTCAGAACTGATCGAAGTTGCCGCATCAGAACGAAAGAATGCGTTCATCTGTGCGACTGTTAATTTATTGCTCACCTCGGTCCCATCTGTGAACGCCTTCAAGATCACGGGGGCGCCATGGGCGTGAACGCTGTGCATGCAGCGGGACGGAGGATTCTCCTGGGGACCGGCCCGGATCGTGCCGATTCGCGCGCGTTGTGGTTGAGCAGGAGCCCCTGAATCCACTCCTCGGGACGTTCTGAATCCATCAATCAATACCCTCTGAATCCATCAATCAATAAAACCGCAGGATATCTCAAGCAACCGCGCCTTCCAGCACCCGGTGCTGAATCTAAGAAAATCACATACGCTGCATCAATAATTACTGTAACAAAGTCTCAAATACCCCCCTTATACCTCAGCTAAAAGCCGTGCCCCTCATCAGATCTCGCCGTTGCTTGCCGATGGAAAAGAATTGTCGCCAGACTCAGAAGAGACTAACCAAGCGAAGTCAATGTATGTCTTTTATTGCGCATTATCTCACAATGACTACTGACGTGATGCGATGTAGGCCAGGTGAAACGAATCGAGTCAATCGACGTACTCCCTGATGACGTCCTACTAGAAATATTTGACTTCTATGTGGGTATGAGTTCATCCGAGTTGTATGAAGGCAACACATTTTATAAAGACAAAATGGGGATAGAGGCATGGCAATCGTTGGTTCATGTGTGTCGAAGATGGAGAAGCCTTGTTCTTGGGTCACCGCGTCGCCTGAATCTGCAACTTTTATGTACACTCGAAACACCCGCAAAAGACACACTGGACGTCTGGCCAGCCTTGCCTATCATCGTCGCGGGCAATATGGCCTTATCACCCGGCACGGATAACATCGTTGTGGCACTTAGGCAGAGCAATCGCATACATAAAGTCGTCTTCTCGGACCTTGCGGAGGATTGGCAATTGGAAAAAGTTTTGGCTGCGATGGAGGTGCCATTCCCGGAGTTGACGGAACTGCGGCTCTTCTCAAATGGTGAAACGCTGGCACACCTTCCCGAATCGTTCTTGGGTGGATATGCCCCACGTCTCCGAAACTTCGAATTGGATGATATTTCATTTCCATGGCTGCCAAAACTACTTCTGTCTGCTAACCACCTTATCTGCCTTCACCTTTCTAATATTCCTATTTCTGGGTACATTTCACCCGAAATGATGGTCGCTCTCCTCTGCGCTTTGTCCAGCCTCGAAACCCTTCATCTTGAATTCAGAGACCGTCTATCTCACCCTGCCTGGGAAAGGTTAAGTCCGCCTCCACCAAAACAGTTCATCCTCCCCGTTCTCGACGAATTTCATTTCAAAGGTGTTACCGGATACTTAGAGGACCTTGTGACCTTCATCGACGCCCCTCAACTCGACCACATACATATAACTTTTTTCAATCAAATCAATTTTGACACCCCACGACTCGCCCAATTCATCAATCGGACACTAACACCCAGGCCACGCGATAATGCACGTGTGCAATTCGAAGGTTGGAGCACCAGCATCACAGCACGTTCCAGGACTCTTGAGATAGGAATCTTATGCACAGACGGAAAACAAGATTTGCAGCTTTCCTCCATTGCGCAGGTCTGTAACTCCTCTTTGCCTCTACTTTCCACGGCAGAGGACCTCTTCATTGAGCATGAATATTCGCGACTAATTTGGGAGAATGATGCGACCGAGAACACCCTATGGGTGCAACTCTTACTTCCATTTACCGCGGTAAAGAATCTCTACCTATCCAAGGGATTTGCGCCAGGTATCGCCGCCGCCCTGCAAGAGCTCGTTAGGGACAGACCGACAGAAGTGTTGCCCAGCCTGCAGAATATTTTCGTGGAGGGGCTCGAGCTATTGGGACCTTTCCGGGAAAACATTGAGCAGTTTATTGCCGCGCGACAGCTTTCCGGCAGTCCTGTCACTATTTCTGTCAGGAACGACCCTATCCATAACGAGAGAGAAGAGGAAGAGGAAAGCACATTGTCATGTATGCACTCTACATAGCATCTATCGGACGCGAAGCTGACAATTTTGCGCTCAGAGGAGAAATTGCGTACGAAAATGTATTTTTGGGTCCACACGATCTTGGAATCCCCGCCGATTTTGGTTTTCTTCTCTATCAGTCCAAAGGTATCTCCTCAGACGCAAGAGGGGGCCAAGAACGCAGCGTAGATCCGAATTAACACCTGTTTGAATGACTAGCTATCTACTCAACCGTCATGATGTCCGTAGTTCACTTACGCTTTTGTAGCATAAGGGCATCGCGGTACAGAAGACTCACGACGTGATCATGCACAGTGACTGGGTTACAATACCGTGGGCGATGCAGCCATGTTGTTAAGATCACGTGTTTCGCATAACAATAAGCAACCAGTCATCCATGCCGTACTCCATCCATCCAAGCACGGAATCATCGATCATCATCAATCGACTCTCAGTTGTAATTCAAGAGAAACGTACACGCTACATTGATCAGGTAACCGACAAAGCTACAAAGTCTCGAATAGCTCAGCTACTGTAAAAGGCGTGTTGTGCCTTCGTCAGATCTCCCCACCATCTCCTGCACCCTCCATTGTTTCCTAGCCGCCCCGGGATATCGATACCAATAGATCACAATTCATAAGGCTTGGTTATGGCAAAGAATCGTCGCCGCACTCGGAAGAAACAAACCAAACCAAATCAACGTATGTATTCCTTGAGCGACATCTCGCAATGACTACTACTGACTGACTTGATGTGATGTAGGCCAGGTGATACGAATCGACGCACTCCCTGATGACGTCTTACTAGAAACATTTGATTTTTATATGATTATGTATCCATCATATAGAGGCAAAACAGACACAGAGGCATGGCAATCGCTCGTCCATGTGTGTCGACGATGGAGAAGTCTTGTTTTTCGATCACCACGTCGCCTGAATTTGCGACTTTTTTGTACACCCGAAACACCGCAAGGGACACACTGGACGTCTGGCCAGCCTTGCCTCTCATCATCAAAGGCGATATGACCTTATCATGCACGGACAACGTCATTGCTGCACTTGAGCAGATCAATCGCGTATGTCAAGTCATCCTCCGGGGCCTTGATTGGCAACTGGAAAAAGTCTTGGCCGCAATGCAGGTCCCATTCCCAGAGCTGACAGAACTGCGGCTCTTCTCATACGATGAAACACCACCAGTTATACCCGATTCGTTCTTGGGTGGATCTGCCCCACCTCTGCAATACTTCGCGTTGTCCGGCCTTCCATTTCCGGGATTTCCAAAGCTACTTTTGTCTGCTAATCACATTGTCTATCTTGACCTTATTGATATTCCTCATTCCGGATACATCTCACCCGAAACGATGGTCGCTCTCCTCTGTGCTTTGTCCAGCCTCGACTCACTTTCCCTTGAGTTCCAATCCCATCAATCTCACCCGGAATGGGAAAGCCGAAGTCTGCCTCCGCCAAAACGCTCCGTCCTCCCTGCTCTCGACCAATTTCGTTTCAAAGGTGTTATCGAATATTTAGAGGAACTCGTGACCTTCATCGACGCCCCGCAACTCAATCTCTTGTACATAACTCTTTTCAATCAAATTGACTTTGACTGCCCACGACTCGCCCGATTCATCAATTGTACACCAACACTCACAGCACTCAATGAAGCACATGTACAATTCGATGATAGCACGGCCAGCGTCAAACTTCGATACCGGACATCTATGTCTGGCTTCTACGATCTTCTGATAAATATCTCATGCAGAGAACCAGATTGGCAACTTTCATCCATCGAGCAAGTCTGTAACTCCTCTTTGCACCCCCTTTCCACGGTTGAGGACCTCTACATCGACCATGAATATTCGCAACTAGTCTGGAAGAATGATGCCATCGAGGACACCCTATGGTTGCAACTCTTGCTTCCATTTACGGTAGTAAAGAATCTCTATCTCTCAAAAGAATTTGCGCCAGACATTGCGGTTGCCCTGCAAGAGCTCGTTGGGGACAGAATCACAGAAGTATTGCCCAACCTGCAGAATATTTTCGTGGAAGGGCTCGAGCCATCGGGACCTTTCCAGGAAAACATTGGGGACTTCGTTACCGCACGTCAACTTTCCAGTCATCCTGTCGCCATTTCTGATTGGGACAAAGACTCCGACATGGAGTAGATGTGATGCAGCTCGTAAGTCACAACCCATGCTCTCTAGCTTTTACATTCATCATGTATCACTCTAGTCATGCATGAAAAGCTTGCTGTTGCTCCACTCGCCTCGCCTCTTGCTTATTTGATTTCTACTGAAAATTTCCCCATCCCTCCCTCTATCTCCTCCATCTATCATACATCGTACCACGCTCTGTCCGACATGTCCTCGCACATGCCCATGCACGCACACGTACTACCCGTATCGTCCTATATCTTCTCTAGCGTCTAATGTTTTATGTCGATTGGCGCTGGTCTTGGAAATCGAAACTCTGACCGAGACGATCCTTCGTGCCCAGTGATTCGCCCTTGGTGCCTGGCGGTCATGTAGCCTGCGCAACCGTGACTGAAACGTGAGATAGGGCTACATTAAATGCCCTCGTTGAAGACTTGCTCGAGGAGAGCGCGGAAGGGCATCACGAGGCTTTCACACACGTCGAACGAGATTATTGGATAAAGCTATAGCCAAAGGCATTCGAGTTCCTACGGTGGATAACACAGGAGGGGAATGGCACTCACCTCCGCCAAGAGTAACTGAATATGGGCAACGCCAACACCATCCAAGCCCCTCCGGCAACATAGAAACCCTTAGGATTCTGTTGGGACGAAGCTATCCGTACACATTGATCCACGTAAGGCCCACCCCAACCTCGACACTCTGACAATTTTCGCGGATGACGATGTCATTGAATCGGGCCAATTGAAAATCAACAAAGTGACCAGCTCACGGTTTAGGAAACACCCCCATTCATTCGTTGCACGTTGTCGAAGACCACATTAATTATTCATGTGATCATCACCGTGACAAACTGCCCACTAATTGGGTTGAACCTCCTGCACAACAGTACATGTCGAGTGGCCCAGAAAATAGAGATATCAATTCGTCGTGAATAATAGTTAAAATACTGTATATCATACATGTTCGCATACATTGAAAAGATAAACGAGAGCGAAACTGAACTTGGATTTGTGAAGCAAGCAGCGTGACGAAGGCCGGAACGAAAGCATTCCCATATGCCCAGAGAAAAAAAAATAGACTCATCATCTGACACAGAACCGTAACAGCTAGCGAACAGAGTTCGTTTTGCTGCGACGGTCTGGTTCATAGCAGTGGTTGTCCTCCCTACGATTGCCCGGTCAGACTGGCGGTGACACTGAAGCTAACGAGGGAGGAATGCCGCCGTTGGAGCTGGCGGTGGTGCTGGCGCTGTTGGACTGACTTGGGGTCCTTGAGCTGTCCCCACCGGCGCCACCGAATGTGACACTTGTACTGTTAGGATTAGAGCTGCCGTTGCCGATACTACTGTTGCCGCTGTTACTATTGCCGGAGCTGTAAAGTGTGCCGCCTACTACGCCACCAACAATGCCACCAACGATAAGGATGATGACGATGACGATCGCTGTAATCCCCCATCCCGTGCGATACCACGGCCCTTTCGCACCAGAGTGTTCGGCACCATTCTCCGGCTGCCCTTCCTTGTGGGCAAAGGCCACGGCACCGGGGCTGTAG
The DNA here is from genome assembly GCA_022884055.1 of Russula griseocarnosa. Lineage (NCBI taxonomy): Eukaryota > Fungi > Basidiomycota > Agaricomycetes > Russulales > Russulaceae > Russula > Russula griseocarnosa. Next base: position 184,070 of record JAGKRU010000066.1, on the reverse strand, counting down.
CCAGCTGTAAGTGGTTGCTGGCCTGTAGGTTGGCGATTTGGAGCTGAAGGGTGGCGATCGGGGCCTTCGTCCAACAAATCTACGTGGTAGTCCTCCTATCAAATGGGGAGAAAGAAGTGAGAAAGGGTCGGGGGAAGTGTGAAAACGGAGGAGGGGCGGGGGCGACAGGCTCAGATTGCCAATCTCGAAAAAGGGAGATAGAAAAAATGGAGCTATGTACCTGTCTTTCTGCCCGTATCGGGTGAGGAACATTGGATGAGAGGATACTATCGTAGGCCGTGCTGGAATCATTACGATAGGACATTGGTTAGGTTTTGATTTGAGGAATAAACCTTGTGGGACCCTGGTGGATAAGGTAAAGGCGGGCCAAAGACGTATGGGAAAGGAGCAAACGGGCGTTGGTGGGTGTTTGCCATGTGACAGCTCTGTATTGATGGACAGGACAAACTACGAGCGTCTACTCCTGTCTTGCTTGTTCACTGCTGGTGCTTGCAAATTTGATGATTCTGTCGAAATAACGCATGAACCGGAGTGAACGGATCAACGGATCAGATCACTGATTCGCATCTCGGACGTCCGAACTCCCGGAGCGACCGTGGACATAGATATGCGCACACACGTGTATCACTTTCTGATCACAGATAATGTAGATTATATTAGTAAGTCTTTTATCCAATATATAAAGAAATCTTCTGCTCATATCGTAGGAAAGAAGTGGGCGCTGGTGGGCGGCAGTGGACGGCACGTTGTCAAGACCACGTGTTTCGCATAGCAACCAGTTCGTCCCAAGTTTGCCGCAGGTGCAGATGCAGGAGTTGTCGGTGTAGTCGTCGTAATCGATGACCAAAGTTTCGTGTGCGGTGATACACCGGCAGCGGCGGCTGGTCTGTCAATGTTCAGCGCACAACAGTGTCCGTGTAGTCTCTACGCATTCATTCGACTTCCCCCTGCATTCGCCGCTACTGGGACTACGGCTAGCCGTTCTTGGGTGTACGCAGGGGCGTGGTGGACGTGCAAGGCACGGTGCCGGGTCCAAGATCGTACTCGTATTTTGTTGGCACCACCGTCATCGTCGTCATCGCCTACCGATATGGGGGATGCGGATGAAGATACGCGGGATTTCATGATGGGTTCTCCTAATGCGACCGTGTATCGTTTGCGTAGCATCGGGCTAATACTCAACGACCTTGCCCGTGTAGGCTGTTGCAGAGGGGCTGCCTAGCGAACCCCGTCCGCGCCCGCGGCTGACCAGCAGGAGTAGACGCTGAGGTGGCGAGGAGGACGCAGGAAGGCCGGCAACAGATACGGATACGGGTAGCGCACTGCGCCAGCGCCAGCACCGGCAGGCGACGCCAATCCAGAGTTGCTCGTCGTTGGGGGTGACTGAGGTGGTAAGAGCGCGCCTTGGCCGACTATTACCAAGCCTGAGGGAGATGTGTGGTCTCCCGTGGGTACGGCAGACGTGATCATGGATGTTCCGCGTGGATGCCGGATAGAGGGATAAATGGTGGGCTGACCGATTCGCGTTGGTGGAAGTCACCGTAGGAAGAGATGCGGGAAACAGAGGCCTGTGGTGTAATTGGTGGCAGAGAACGGGGGCGGAGGGCCATTGAAGAACTTGTCTGTGCATGGATCGCGAAGGGCGAATTAGCCTGAGGGCAGTGGACATGGCTTGAGCTGAAACACGCGATGGAGTGGTGTATAGCATACCTGTGAGGTTGCGAACTTGGCCATTTCGCGTCCCAGCTCGCCGATACGGCCTTGCATCTCCATAAGTTCATCTTGCATTTCGTTGGTACTCCCTTCCAGGGCGAGTGACTCGTTAACATTCGAGGTACCTTCACCTACATCACCTCCCCTTCATCCTCCTTTTCGACCGACCATCGCTCGCTGCATCGCTCATGCGCTGCTCCAATGCGCGAACGTGTCCAACAGTCCACTTTTCGAGCCTCTTGAAACCCGGTGCGATGACGAGCGTGCCAGGAACATTAAGCGAACCCTTCGGTAACCTGTGTATGGAGCGCAGGGGCTTCACGAGATGGGGAGGGAGATGAGGATGCGTTGCGGCTATCGGGACGTAGAGGGCTTGGTGTCAGATTAGGTCGCAAGTGAAGTCGTCACGATCACGTGTTTCATATTCTTCCCTTCCCCTATAGTCCTTCCCTATAAGTTACTACCATCAGCGCTCGCTGAAACCCCAAATAGCTACCGTTTTCTAGCCGTCCCGGAATATCGGTCCCAATGGATTGCTGTTCTGAAGGCTTCGTTATGGCAAAGAATCGTCCCCGCACCGAACAAAATCAACGTATGTATTTCATTGCGCGACACCGCAATGACTACTGATCAGCTGAGCCGACTGACTTGATGTGATGTAGGCCAGGTGATACGAATCGACGTGCTCCCTGATAACGTCCTACTAGGAATATTTGATTTATATGTGATTATGCATCCACCATCATATACAGGCAAAACGGAGAAAGAGGCATGGCAAACGCTGGTCCATGTGTGTCAACGATGGAGAAGTCTGGTCTTTCGATCACCACCTCGCCTGGATTTGCGACTTGTTTGTACACCCCAAACACCCGCAAGGGACACACTGGACGTCTGGCCAGCCTTGCCTCTCATCATCAAAGGCAATAGTATGACACTATCAAGCACGGACAACGTCATTGCAGCACTTAAGCAGAGCAATCGCGTATGTCAAGTCGACCTCTTTAACCTCGTGGATTGGCAATTGGAAGATGTCTTGGCAGTAATGCAGGTGCCATTCCCGGAGTTGACATATCTGCGGCTCCACTTATATGATGAAACGCTGTCAGTCATTCCTGATTCGTTCTTGGGTGGATCTGCCCCACGCCTGCGATACCTCGACTTGAATGGCATCCCATTTCCGGGATTGCCAAATCTGCTTTTATCTGCTACTCACCTTGCTGCCCTTTGCCTCAATAATATTCCTCATTCCGAGTACTTTTCACCTGAGGCGATAATCGCTCCCCTCTCCGTGTTGTCCAGCCTTAAATCACTTGAACTTGAATTCCAATCCAATCAATCTCACCCTAACTGGAGAGGCCGAAGTCTGCCTCCACAGAAGCCCTCTATCCTCCCCGCTCTCCAAAAATTTCGTTTTGAAGGCCTCGCCGAATATTTAGAGGAACTCGTTACCCGCATCGACACCCCTCAACTCGTCACACTGAATATATATTTCCCCAATCAAATCGATTTTGACTACCCACGACTCGCCCAATTCATTAATTGTACACCAACACTCAGGGCCCTCGACAAGGCATATGTGAGAATCGATGATTGGACATCCAGCGTCGCACTTCTAGACCTGCCCAGGACTCTTGAGATAGAAATCTTATGCCAAGAACCAGATCGGCAGCTTTGGTCCGTTGCCCAGCTCTGTAACTCCTGTTTGCCTGCCCCTTCCACGGTACAGGTCCTCTACATCGAGCATGAATATCCGCTACTAGTTTGGGAGAATGATTATATCGAGAACCCCTCCCTATGGTTGGAACTCTTACATCCATTTACCGAGGTGAAGAATCTCTACCTATCCAAGGAATTTGCGCAAGGTATCGCGGCCGCTCTGCAAGAGCACGTTGAGGGCGGAATAACAGAAATGTTGCCCAGCCTGCAGAATATTTTCGTTGACGGACCCGAGTCATTAGGACCTTTTTGGGAAAGCATTGAGCATTTCGTTGCTGCGCGACGGCTTTCCGGCCGCCCTGTCGCCATTTTTGTCAAGAACGATGGGGAGTACGAAGAACAAAGCACATTGTCATGTATGCACCCTACCTTAACATCTATCGGACGCGAAGCTGACATTTTTGTGCTCAGAGGAGAAATTGCGGACGAAATTGGTGAGGATTTTGGGCATTGCTGCCGAGTTTGGTCTTTCCTCTCTATCAGTACCAACTCCCAAGGCATCTCCTCAAAGGCAAGAGGAATGCCAAGGGCCCAAATGCAGCGTAGATCCGAATCAACACGTGTTTGAATGACTGGCTAGCTATCTACTCAACTTCACTTGTGCTTTTGTAGCATTATGGCATCGTAGAAGGCTCATGGCGTGATCACGCAGTGGGCGGATGAAATGAATAAGTTTGTGAAGTACAGAATGTGGTTTCGCTTGTGAGGGTACTCGTGAACATGTGTCATCATGGAGCTATACGACTACCCGAAACTCATCACCACGCCCATCCAGAATCCTAGAGATGATCACGATGATGCTAGCAGACAATTTCACCCACCATCACCGAAAATATGCATGGCCCTTGAACTAGATTTTGAATTTCCATCCGCCTGCAAGTCCCATAACATTCTCAGGATCATACATTTTCTTTATCTCACAAAGCCGCTCCAGATGTTCACCATATATCGCCTCCAACGGTGTTCCAAATAATGCGTAATTGACATAAGTCGTGGCATTCCTCAAGTTTTGTCCGTCCTGAATCCCGGCCTCGACCAAAGATGCCGCCGAGAGACGCATAGCCTTGGCTATGAACTCATCAGCTGATGCCTTAGTCCAAGCGAAGTAGATGTTAGATGGGAGGACGGCGAGAGAGCGATCTGGTGGGTACGCGGATGGCGAGCCGTGGGTGAGGAACCCTGGCTCGAGTGGCTCGATGGTATAAGCAACCAACATGCTGTCGTCGTATTTGCTAAGCCTCTCCCCCCAGAACTAATCAAAGTCGCCGCATCAGAACGAAGGAGTGCGCTCCGACAGTATAACATAATACTCACCTTGGTCTCGTTTGTGAACGCTTTCAAAATGGGCTTCGTATACTGCAACATAGGGACGCCATGGACATAAACGCTGTGCGGGAAGTCACGATGACATGTAAGAGAGAACGATATCAGGAGGATATGATATAACTTAAAATTTACCGATTATATGTAGGAAGAACTTGAGCCGAAATAAAGTCCGTGAATTCACCCGGAAGATCGTCGTGGTCGTGGGTGACAGATTTAGCAGCTCATCATACAGTCCTGTTGGGGCTCTGGTCCATCGTAGAAGAGCCATAATGCAATCGAGACCTACGTGACCTCTGAATTGAAGCTCATCAATGAAGCAGTAGCCATACCGAACCGTTATTATATAAAATCTGGCCCGTTTGCGATGCCTTGCGCTCATGTGGTTGCGAAAGAAATTTGGCGAAAGAACCTTCGGCCAATTCCACCAGATCTCCTTCAAAGTTAAGCAACGCACCCTACCGCATGCAAGGCGGGATATTAAATACCATCTCCTAATGATGAGAAAGACATACCCAGACATCGGTTTGCGGATATAATTTCAGGGTGAACTTCGTCACGATTCCCTTGACCACATAATATCGTCATTAGTAGCTGTAGCCTTCTCAATCAACGCAGGGAAATCACATAGTTGTTGAGTCCACCCTAAAGTATGGGTCAACACTGAACTTATTACACCTCCACCTATCGCCATCGTTTAGACACACCTTGAGAGCAAACCAAAGATCCTGTCCGCCTCGGTCACTACCGTTTGCGTTCCATTTGGCAATACGAGGTTGAATTCGGTAACGGAGTCTATGGCGAGCCCATACTCGTTTGTTTTCCAGGAATACCCTGCCACACGCATATACGCTTTAGTTTCCACGGTATATGAGCTGAGTTAGAAAAGAAATAGCACTCGCCTCCACCGAGAGTAAGGCCAGCGACGCCGACGCCATCCAAGCGGCCTCCGACAACATTGAGGCCCTTGGGGACAAGATATTTGTACACATCGGTCCACGTAAGGCCCGCCCCAACCTCGACGGTCCGATAGTCTTCACGGATGACAATGTCATTGAACCGGGTCATCGAGATGTGAACCCCTGGGGTTGACGAAAAGCCAGGGTTGGTAGTGTGTCCACCGCCTTTCACTGCAAATGGCACACGGACTCTAGAAATTTGCCGAAGCTGTATTGGCCGGAACGTTAGCAGGATAACAAAGCAGATTAGCAGAAAGACCGAACTCACGATTGTGGCAACATCACCTGGAGTACCTGGCTCTACTGAGCACACAGGGACTTGTGAACTCGAGTTGGCCCAGTGAGAGATGTCAAAATCAAACTCTGAGGAATCTGAAAAGCTAGGATCAATGGGCAGTACCCACCAGGAGCCGACGACTCGAATCTCACCCGGGTAAAACACTTGGGACTTGGGAGAGATGGACCGTGCGATCTCCTCGCACGTGAACGCGACCTTGCAACCCTCTGATAGGGGTGACTGCGCATATAAGTCGAAATTCCTCCGACAGAATCCAGATTGGTCTTGAAGGGCCTCAGCAAGGACAAGAGAATACAACAGGAAAACTACTCCAAGCATGATGGCCGTAGTAAGGAATCGCGAGGATTCATGTTTATATGCGTTTGCATCCTCGGCAGGAGATTGGCGGAGGCGAATAAATAGCCCGAATTAGAAGAGTATTGATAGGAGACGAGGCGATTACGGTAAAGGCTTCGGCCATGTTTCGGCATCGGCAACCAAATGGTTTGGTTTGATGGACATGGACCCTCAGATGATGAAAAACACGGTTGAAAAGTGTCGAACCACAAGATACCATGACGACTGGATTGTGCAGGGAGGAAGCAGACCACTGGCAGGGATTCTAACAGAATGACAGATGGACGAATCGCCGCGGCGGATTGTGTTCATAAAACCGCCGCGCCGAATCTGGCGTTGCGCAGACGACTTCTTTTTCTGTACTGTTCGGGCGATGCCAGTGACTTCTCTGACTTTAAGAAGTGCAGAACGAACAAAGTAATGGCCGATAAATGATAAATATCGATAAATACCATCACCACGGACATGACGGGCGCACGTACCGTTATGCTGTTCCTGCAGCCACATGCACAGGACACAACTGCATGCCTACGTAGGCTACCCATGGCCATTACTCATGCCAGTTCGTCACATCCATCCCTCAGAGTGCCTTTTCCCTTTCAACTTGATTGGATGACGAGGACTGTACCGGAGCTGTATCGGTGTTCAGATCTCAGAGCTTAGACTTGTAGGATTTGATGGTTACAAAGGTTTCCAGGCGTCTAGGCGGTGTGGTACAGTCTTGCATGACCAGCAGAAATCTTCGGAACAAAAGCGTGTCATAGTGAGATGAGATGAGAATGCAAGTATGACTGATATTTGTTTACGTGCGTTCACGTGTTCCGGCGCTATCCTATTCGTTCTTTTGTAACGAATCCTCGTCGGGTCGTCTAACAGGCTTCAGGATCACAACAAGATTTAACGTGTCTACGTGTGTCCGCGCAACGTGGTTTAACCACAGGACGGCGAAAGCTCTAGACCCTTCATCAACCACTCGGAATAATATGAAATTCGCTTCTGTCCACAATCGGTAAATGAGAGCATTGTGTCGACCTTCCACACCAAGAAATTGTGTGTTTCATGAATAATGCTGAACTAAATACGTTGGTCCCATTGAAGAATCAAAAACCACACTAAGGCCTTGTATTTCCTTTTGTTTCTTCCGCAAATCGTGCAGGATTCCTCGGGTAACTTGAAAGGCTGTCCAACCTGTGTGGAATACACGAGGCGATCCAAGGGCCAAAGTGAGGCAACATCTCCCAGCGAACCCGACTTGGCTACCCCTTTATTCCTAAATCACAAGCGGGGTAGGGAAAGGGGGACAAAATGGTGCACTGGCTTCGCGGCAGTGAATGTTTTTTGTTGATTTGTTGAAACTCTGGGCGTTAAACACGCCACCTACGCGATGCCACTTGGTACTCGCGCAACCTTGATCCCACATAAAAGCGCTGTCCTCCACAATCACCCCACCCCCAACTTCCATTCCCACTCCCCACTCTTTCGCCTCCTGTGACCCACCAATCTCAGCTTACCATGAACAATTTCGAATCCTACTCACACGAGGATGACCTTGCCTTTACGACTTCATCTACGACTTGGCCCAGTCCCTGTGGGCCATTGGGGGTTCATGCCCAAACCTTCGGTGCCACAGAGCACCTATCCGGACTTGGCATTTGAGCCAGGGTATCCTACTACAGTCGGGTCCTATCCCGACTTCAACGCAGCCGCCGACAATGCGGCGTTTTCATTTGCTCCCACCGCAGATATGGGGCATTCGCAAATCTACCCACAGAGTTAACCAATCAAGTAAGTGACCAATGTGTTGGAACATCGACATTGACTTACCTGCTGTACCATAGAACGTCCTCGATCCTTGGCTCATGCCAACCCAGTGTATGTTCCTTTCTCGAATCTGTTACGATTCTTCGTATTCACGATGCGGATCCAAAGCCTCGATCGACGTGAGTCCCGCGGTCGCCCAGCCGCAGTCGGTTGATGACCCATACTGGACGGGGGTCACTCCGCCTGCCGCATACTCGGCGGCCACAACACCTGATGTGAGTGCAAATTCTACAGATTGAAGAGTTATTTACTAACCAGGATGCTTTAGTCGGGCGTGAGCCCGACTCCAACCACGCCCATGTCTCAGGACATGTGGGCGTGGATTTCCGATCTCTTGCAACCTTATACGACACCAGCGTCGTCTCCTGGGGATGGAGGCGAGGCAGGATGGCCTGCGCCAGAGCACGGCGTGAGTCTATTCGAAGCCACGACGTGAGTATCTTCTTTGTCCCGCCTGACGTAAAGAGGCGATTCTCTCAATGTTGCTGATCCTGGAGTATGCAGGTCTCCAGCAGGGCCGGATGCCAGCGAGTTTTCCTGGCCCGTTCCTGCTGCGTCAGGCCATGTCGCGTCAAATGCGACGACATACGCACCCACACGTCTCTCGGGAAACGCCGCCGTGAGGCAGAGGAGCCCCAAGGTGATGGAGACCTGGTGGGAGCAATACCCACAATGTGCCGCCCAGAAAAGAGCTAGGGGCAGGACTTCTGGAGTCCTGAAAGGAAAGCGGTCCGCAGCTAGGACCCGCCACAACTCTGTGGCCAGGATCCCAGATAAAGTATCGATGGTAAACCCAAGGAGGCGGGACGCGGAGCGGAGAGGCTCGCGACCCCGAATGCGCATGGAATTTACCACCAATCCTTGCCGGGACCTAGTTTCCAGCAGGGTTGGGCGGTGGAGCCTGCGGATGGAAAGCCGAGTTGGGTGGAGGGGAGTGTTGATGAGGAAGCGGCGCACCGTGTCGACGGCACGGTGCAGCAACAGCAAGAAGCGACAGAACTTTTCAAGATACCCCGCATATTTAAAGATATGTATAGGTTGCTCCTCCAGACTTCGGAGGCCGACCTCGCGCGTGGGGCGGTCCAGGAGATCAAGTGCCGCCTCTGCCCGGACACGAAGCTCAAAGACTTTGAGGAGTTTAAGCGTCACTGCAAGACCACGGAGACGCACCCGCTGGATATCCGCTTCTGCGATGACTGTGGCGACTACTTCGCGCGCTGCGACTCTCTTAAGCGGCATCACAATAAACCACCCGCCGAGTGCCGCAAGGTCACACCAGCGAAGGCCGCGGAGAAGCGAAGGGTGACGGAGGAGGAACACAAGGTCTTCATCCGACGATTGAAGCATGGCTTGATGACGGGCAAGGTCATCGGGAGGTCATTCTCTGAAATCATCAAGGAGAAATACCCCGAATCTTCAAAGAAGCGCACTCGGCAGTAAGTAGTGAAGTCGGCTCGAGGGACGCTGATACCTGTACGATATTTTCATTTTCAACTGTTCGTTTTTACCCTGTATCTGTTGCTATTGCGCTGCGCAGTCGTTGGGGCTAGCTAGATGCCTTGGACGGTCTTGTTTTTCGCTTTGGTCTTGAATTTCCTGTAGTTCTCGCATGTTGTTCTCGCTGCATTTATATATCCTGAGGTTTCGATCAGCCTCAATTCAGTGTCCCGATTACGCACCATGATTTTTTCCTCGCCCAATCCTACCAGCAGCAATTCCTTGGCCACGAACACGAGCAAAGCGAGTCGCCATCATGGCGAAAATAAAAGACGACGAAGGCATGGTGGACAATCAATCGATCGATTGATAACTGCCGGATTGGGGGTTCCCTTGCTGAAAACACGCGTCGGCCTCGGCATATATCCTCTCACCACGTCATCGCGCCACCCTTGAACTGGAACTTGTGAGGAAGGAAAACATGGGTGCCTCAGGCTCTAACCATCGGATCGGAACGTCGAGACAAGCACTGTCCTTCTCCATACACACAAGCACTTTATATACCGTGCGCTGTACACGCCACGCGCGTGACCCTGCTGTGGCACTCTCGCCGCAAGGCAAATTTAAATACGCACGCCCAAGATCACGCAACATTTGGTTTTACTCCTTTTGAGATCGCTCCGACACATGTTAACATCGGGAACCATCGTTTCATTCGTTGGCGAAAGAAGCAATAGGGGAGGGGGAGGGGGAGAACGAAAGAAGCTGAAGGACGATCGACAATCGATTGGGCAAGAGGAGAAACGTGAAGGCGCTCGACCGGCGCGCCTTCTCTGGCGCGAGCCGATGGCCCAATGTTTACTGTAACATCGTTCTTCTTACGTTCATTAGCTGAACATACTGAAGCACCATCATCTCTCGCAGCCACAACGAGTTTTGGGACATAATTCATAATGCCTGGCCCTATTACCCCCATGGAGTAGCATATGCCTGTCGGAGACCACGTTCAAATTCTCCTGGTTCGTGTCGGCTTTACGCGCGTCGTGCAATCGCCGGTTGTTCTTGCACGCCTCTGTGTCTCTCGGTCGCTTTAGAAGACCGATACACGGGTAGCAATCGTGTCATATGGATGTACAAGTGAAGCTATCCTCGTAAGGCCTTTGGAAGCTTGACGACCAAAGAATACAGTAATAATGAGCTTTGGTTGAGCGAGGTACGCCAGATCCCACACACATACGCGTTGCACCTCTTCTTAACCACTAACCACCGGTTTTCGGATTTCGTACACAGATATTGCTTCTTCTCTATTTTGTCCGGCACATGCAAAGTGTCAATCGCACTCCTCACAGATCCAGCTTTTTAAAGAGGCAATCCACGTTTACGCATGGGCCACATCCAGTTACCGAAAGTCAAATGACAGACATACTACTTGCGCGCGATGTCAGTACCCCTCGGATAAACTGATTCATCCAAGCGAACGGGTAGCAGCTACGGTCACGCCACTTGACCATGACGAAGTGATTGGAAGGTATGTGTGGCCTCGATTCTGCAGGTGATACACGTTTAACATGCCTGGTAGACCAAAGATCTTGCGCGACGCACCACTCGACAGACCAACAAATCGACACCACAAAGCATGCCTAGCTGCATCCTCCAGTGCGACACGCCTCAAGCCGATCGTCCGCAAGGGCAGGGTTACTCAGTTAGCCACATTCAAGTTCCCTCCGACGCCGACCCTATCACTCGATGTATGTCAAAGTGATCCTTTTGATGACTGAAGGACGCTTTGGATAATGGCGTGCGTAGCCCCAACTTCCTTTCCTCGCTTACATGTAGCAATTCAATATAGGGCCGCAGAAAAGCAACGTAGGCTTCTTGTAGCATCTAATACATGCTAGGGAATCAAACTTAAGCATGCGGATAGCTCTTGATCATCCCACCCCAAACCTTGTTCGGATTTCAAATACCTTTTCTGAGGAAGTCCAAACACAACAAGACATCTGCAACGTGACAAAGTGAGCGCGCGAATTGTCCCAACAGGCGAATGCGCATGTCGCACTTTACTAGATCTGTTCGACTGGGTTGGGAAATTATCCCTTATGACATATTTCGAGGTTTCTGGCAATTCCATGAAAGACCTATCGTACGTTTTATCAGATCATTGTGCAATGTTGCCAGTCGACACGAAAGCCCGACATAACTCGATGAGAGAGACCGTGAGAAAGCTGTAACGGCATTCTCATTACGTACAGCACCTATCGTCTCAATGACCACGTCTCGTCGACGCAAACATCAACGATATCTCCCTTTCTGCTTTTGGTGATATATCTGGTCAAAGGTTCCAAGCTGTGTCGATCTCAGGTGTGCTTGTGACTTGACCTATGAAGACCCGAAGGCACTAAAATAGCTCTTCCTCCTTGTGACACAGCACCACGCCCGTGGTTTTCCTAATCGTCATCTTGCTCCAGGTGAACAGTTCTGTATTTATGAAGAAAACACGTAATATTAAGCCAGTTCAGGTACCTCCGCTTTTGTACTTGTGCGTGTGGCTCATCGCACTACTGTAGTACCCCACTAGTACGTCACTTCACTCCACCTCACAGCAAAACGTGTTATAGTGAGTTTACGTTTACGTTACCCAGCCTATCCCTCAATAGGCTCAGACGCATTGTGATGCATCTTTGCAAAAGTTTATTTGTTATCAGCATCTCCACAGCTGTCTGACTCTGGCGCTCTTACAGTAACAGTCACCTGGCCTTTCTAACCCCTTACAGTATTTGCGCCTGCACTTGGGTCCTCCCTAACCAAAATGTGATCCCCACTCACTTCAGGAATCAGGATCCGAACGCACAAGTTTTCCTCTTACGAGTGGTTGGGTTTCCCGTGATCGCCGGACCTAACGAATATGGTATGTGCTACTTTTATGCATCGCGCAGAACCAGGGTCCTTCCGTCGCCATTGGCGGCAATTTTTCCCCGAGAGGGCGAAGCACCGTCGAGTACTATATCGTCCTTTTCCGCCTTATCTCCCAACGACAAATACTTGACATAGGCGTGTGGTCATGATCAATGGTCATGCCTGTCTAGGGTCAAACGCTAGTACCCTTGAGTCAGTCGGCCAGTCAGCTGGGTATATGATACTGTGGATCCTCATGCATGACTCGACACAAAAGGGAGTGCAGTGTCATCCGCAGCCCGCATTCAAACCACCCCAGGTACAAAACCGACTCTGACTGTACTTGTACATGTGATGGCGGGTATATATCTCTTATTGTCTTTTCGATGGAGCAAGGTCGTCCGATGACGGATTGAGAGTCCTCAGGCTTTCAAGTTTGTGGTTCTAACTACAGTAAGCCTCTTCCCCAAATATTTCGCTTCCGAGTCACAAGCGCCAACTGTACTAAATTATTCCCCCAAGGAGCTCTCGGGTCCTTCCGATCGATCACTACCCCAGCTTGGATTCAATTTGTCTTCAGATTTGTCTCTTTACTCCCTCACGTCCCTACTTGCAATGTGGCGGTGGGGTCACGCGGGCAGACAAAAACCGCCCATACTCCCGCGCACCACTGTCTGCGCCCGCCCAAGATGGGAGTCACCTCCTCGATATGTGTTCATCTATCTCATTGACAATGATGGCGCCACTATCGCGTATATTGTCCGGACCATCACTGGGCTCGGCCTACGATCAGTCATGATACATGATGATCGATCCCAAGACCAGCGCATCATAGACGAAAAGGGACAGATTGCTGGCTGTAGCAAGTGGCAAGTACCGAATGGCGGCGCTCACAGGCCGTGGACCGTATTGTATCCTACCTTTACTCGGGTAAGAAAGGAGCTTCGGTATACAGTCCATATACGGATGTCGTGACTCGTGCGCCCAACTCCAAGTACAAAGTGTTCTACGCATTATAACTTACAATTGAATGCATGCCAACGCACACGCCAGAACCGGCCTCTATCCAAATTGCCGCTGGCCAGACGTGTGAAAAAATCTGCGGGAGGGATGAGAAATGACACGGTTGACTCGTGTTGACTCTTGAATATGTTGAACGTTGAACCATCACGCATCATAGCTAGTTTTAGTTTTTCTATATGATGGAACTGACTGACCTACCTGATGAAAATCTCACGGTATGATAAACAATTGAAGTTGCACGAAAAGAGAATCCAACTAGCGCAACTACAGTACTTTACGATCGAGGTTTCAAGTTCTCGCTTCCTTTAATTTTCCTTTGACGACGCGACGTGACATATATTGACAATACGAATGTCAATATTAGATCACGCCTGTCTGCGGCAGCAGTGCTAAAATGGCACATGTGCGCTTGTCAGTTCAGAGATTTCCAGGATACAGTTCTTGCATCGGAAGTACGTTTCCGGGCCTTGCATGCCGATGCAACGAACTCACAGATCGCTCAATGGGGGAGAAACAGAAAGAGATACAATTTGTTTATTTATTGTTGCCTCTGTGCGGAACGTCAATACACGATAATTTAACAATGTGGTAGTTGTTGGGCGGGAGGAGGGGGAAGGAGAAGAGATGGAATCCGGTTTGGGGATTGGTGGGTAAAGGGTTAGACCGATTAAAACTGTATGCAACAAAACGAATTAGGGTAATCCCACGTCAAGGTATATCCGAGAGCCAAAGCGAGGGAGTTTTGAGAGGTTTAAACAGCTAGAGATACAGCAATAGGGAGGATATGCATGTGCCCTGTTCCATCGCGCCGCGCGGCAAGGGCGGGGGGCACGACAATGCGGTCCCATGTATGTGAGAGACGAGAGAGAAAACGGAGAGAAATGAGAAAAATAAAGTCTAAAAATTCTTGAGAGGCTCTTTTGCCTCCCAGCACGTCTTCTTCCGCGAGGGTGATGTTGACTTTTTGCTTCCTTTTTTTCTTTTATAAAAAATGTCCTCTCTAAACTGCGCGAGTGGCAACCATGTTCATCGCGCCGAGTATGACCTCCCACGAAAAATCGAGTGCGGCCCAGAGATCACGATCGAAGATCCCGAGCGCGCACGCATTACGCCAGATGGCGCTGACGGTGCGCGTGAGAGCCATGAGTGCGCTCATTTTGTCACCCGTGGCGCTGGCAGCGAGGAACGTGGCGACCTGAGGCGCGGAGATGTGCGCAAACGGTCCACCGGCCGAGCTCGTTGCGCCCCCGCGCGTGGAGAGCATGGAGGGTGGTACGGGGAGGAGGGCGCTCATGAGCCGGTCCAGCCGGTGGGAGATGAGGAATGCGTGGAGCGGTGCGAAGGCCTCTGCATGTGGGACCACGAGGGGCATCACGGGCACTGTGAGCTTGCCGTTTGAGCGCATTTGTGGGCGCGAGATCGGAATGCGTGGGATGTGCGCGCAGTTGGCGGCGAGGACTATGTGGTGGGTTGCGACGAGGAAGGCGGAGTCCGTGGTGGGGTGTTTGGAGGACGGGCTGGATTGCACGGCGAGGATGTGAGTTGGGGGCGCTGCGCCCCGGGTTAGGGCAATGTCGAAGGTGGATGGGACACGGGAGCGGGGGAGTTGTGGTGGTACCACAGCTGCGTTAACTGACGCCATGAGTCTGTGAAATAACACAAAAAAAAACGGGAAAAAAAGGGAGAAAACACGAGCGGTCAGTCGGGATTCATTCGGACGGTATGTTTGGACGTACTCTTCTCCCCGTGAGTGAAGGCCTTTCCGAATATACTCGAAAGGCACCTGGCCGAGGTTGGGCTCCACGGCTAGTATGGCCTCGCGATGCACCTCTGCGAATGCCGGGCGGTTGAGGGTGCGCGGGAGCTGGAGGTTGGGAAGAGGTGCAGCGGGGTGTTGGTGCTGATACATCTCGTAGTGATGCTGTTGTCCTGGGCGGGCTGCAACGTGGAACATGTCGATGGATTGGAGGTGGAGTGGATATAGATGCGGTGCAAAGGAGGAGTTGTTAAGAGTAGCTTCCTGAGCAAAGTAGGCAAGTGAAAAGGGAAAAGGCTTAAATATAAGGAGAGAAAGGATAGGAGGAAAGGACAGGCTCAATGAGGAACAACGAAGGGATTGTGGACTGAGTAGAGGACACGCTCTTTTGGGTATTCGTTTGTTGCCCTCTTTGGAAAGTCGCGCTACCGATGGCATCCCTTGTTGGTCCCCCAACCTCGCTTCGCTACAAGCCTTGCCTTTCCAAGTCTCCCAACCCTTGTACTCTCAATACCGTTGTTTTTTTAGGACGACAGATGCTGTCGTGCAACTCATATGCCCCATCCAGGGCCCACCGATCTAATCTCCAGTCATAAATTATCCTTCACGTGGGGCAGTCAAACCATTCTACGATTGCTCATATTGCCTTGTACTTTAGGCGCGATGACTTGCCGACCAGCTTAGATATCCTGGATACATACAGTACGTGCGCATATCGAATTCGCCTTGCCCACCGGTACGAGTACCCGCAGTCACTAGTCACTTCTTATCCGGCACCTCATAGTCACGGTGCATCGCCACCACATGAGTCTGGTGAGAAAATCGATATGCTGCTTTTGGTATTATGATTCGGTGGTGGTCAACTCCAGTTGAGTTTGTGCCTGATGGCGGGGAGGGCAGAGCGTGGGCTTCGTCGCGCTAGTCTTTGCGCCACACTGTAGATTTGGGCTTCGCGCTAGCGTTACGACACCTAGCGAAGATCCCCCCTTCCTTCCTCTCGCTAGCGACGACAGCGACAGATGCATACGCTAAAATAAACCAACGTCACTCTAATATCCTTCGTGCCTCACCCATACAGTAGTACCGTCATTATTCCCTAGCTAGCTAGCCTAGCTACCCCGCTTAAAGCGCAATATTAACCCGATCGGCTTCTCTAATCTAGGGGATACGCCAACCCGCGATAAGCAAAAAACGAGGTTCTGAAAAGAGCAACGACCCCTGCTACCCGGTCCATATATGACGCCCAAATAAAAGCCTAAATTAGTGCGCGTCCCCACGTGGGGGCACAAACCACGACAAAGGGATCACCAAACGGAGCAGGATCAGCCCCGGACTGGCCCGAATTATTGGCTCGCTCGGGCTCTACCGTCCGCCAACCCGCCGGTTAATTGAGGGCTTTCCCAAAAAGAGTTGTTCCCGCATCCCTGACGTCCGCGTCTGACTCTCCCTGATCAGTTTTTTTCTTCTCCGCCTTTTTTTAGTCCCTCTCAAAGACCGCTGTGTATATGCGCAAGCAACAGTCTTTGTTCTTGAGTGGGAGGTGTGGGGGGATGTTCTACTATACGTGTCAGGGTCGATATAACTTGGTGCAGTATTCTCATCAATACTCCAACATGTCAGATTGTGTGAGTGCCTCCCCTGGTGCCTGCTAGTACTTTTTGAATTGTGAATGGGAACCACCACATACGGTATCATACAGAACTGTATGATACCGTATGTGGTGTATGATACAGTATCATGCGGGGTTGGGTCGAGAGGGCGATGATGATGATGCCTCCTAACCCCCTCTTCCCCCCACTTGTACATGTTTCATCAGTCCATCCGCGATCGCGATCACAACATTCCACACCACATCGAGACGGCGCTGCGGCGCACGGCGCGCGCGCCCATGAAACTCTTCTATTCTACACTTTCGCCACCAAACCCGGGTATCGCATCCACACGTTCAAGTCGTGCGGCGTTCGGCGGTCAGCTGAACTTCGATGGGCGCAGCAGCGCCAGCGCCAGGGTGAGTACATACAGAAAAGGTTCGAAGGTTTTAGGGCACGCGCACCCCCAACCAAAAGTGCTATGAGTCCTACTACTAGTACTGGCAGCACCGGCATCGAGGGTGAGATCACCTGCGTACCCGTCATGCGGCAACCTAGCAACGACTGCGGCATTTCCCCATCCTCGGAGATTAGATATATTGCATCGGGGTCCACAAAGATTTGGAGCGTTTACAAGGCTTGTACTATGCAGGCGCATATTGTATATATTATGGCAACTCGACAGCCTGAGGCAGCAGCGTTGTCTATTCAAAGCAAAGGTATAATGGACTACTTAGCTGTATGTATATACATAGTAATACTGTGATAGTGAGTCGACTCGAGGTGGAAATATAGAGCACAAATTGTTCGGTGCTTGTTCACTTGCGCTTCGTGAGGACCTTTACGGCAGCAGCCTTGACGACGCCCGCAGCACGTTCGCATTCCTTCCGCGACAGCGCAGCAGTAACAGCAAGACGGATGCTCGGACGCGCCTCAAAGACTTCCTGACCTTTCAACCGTCGCGCGCGCGTGATCCACACGCCCTGCGCCATTGCCTCGTCTACAATATCCTGCAACAGCCGTTCCTCCACCGCAATATCAAACGACAGCGGTGAAGGGTTGGCCGATTTCGCTGCTGCTAAAGCGGGGGGCTGGGTACGAACGTAAATATGGATGATAGGCGAGGCAGTGTGTGAAGGTATTGTGATGCAGTCCACGCGCTCGAGGATGCTACGGATGGCGCGTATGTTCTCTTGTAACGTGCTGAGAATCGAAGGGCTGTTTCGCAAAATATTGATTCCTTCTGACGCGGAGACGGCCAGGAGGGCAGGGAGAGCTGCTGAGAAGACGAAGGAGGTGCCGTTGATGCGTTGGTGGTCGACGACGTGGCGCGAGCCGGCACAGAAGCCGCCTCCGGAATTGAGGCCGTTGGCTACTGATCCGAGGAGCATATCTATTTGGGTAGCCTAGATAACAAGGCAGTGAGACAACATGTAATGACAGGATGGGACAAAGAGGATACACACAGGGACATTGTATAATTCTGTAAGACCGCGTCCAGTTCGGCCAACAGTGCCAAAGGAGATACTCTCGTCGAGGATAAGGCGATACTTGTATTTGTGCTTAAACTCAATCTGGGAGGGGAGAAGAACCAATCGGATCTATCGCACATGGTACACCCGGAATCAGCCACTCACGAGTTTCGGTAGATCGGATATGGCACCGTCTCTCTCGAAGATACCTTCCGTGACGATGAACCGTCTCGTGAGCGGTCCGCGGCGCTTGCGACGGTCCTTTTCGATACTCTGGAGGACGTCCTCGAGGCTTTTAAGATCGTTGTGATCGAACCAGCGGATGGTAGAGCGGCAGATCTGCAGGCCTTTTTGAATGGCAAAGTTGACGCCTCGATCGGCCACGATGATGTCGCCACGTTTTGCAAAAGCAGCGATGACAGAGGAAATTGTGGCGAAAGCTTGAGAATAAAGAATTGAGGCCTCGGTGCCAAGGAAGTCAGCTATATCGCGCTCGAGGTCCATGTGCACGTCTGTAAATGACCATTAGGACGACATGGGGGTATAGGGGGGCACAGACATACCGATAGTACCATAGAACTGAGGTGGACCACAACTACCCACACCATATTTCCGGACGGTCTCGATGGCGCGCTCTTTAAGAGTCTCATTACCAGCAAGGCCAGTGAAGTTATAGCTAGCAAGATTAAGCACTTGCTTCCCGGTGTTGACGAGCTTGGGTCGGGGTCCGTTTGGTCCAGAAACTACTGGAATCGTTGCGAGATCATGTTGTTCCTCTGCCGTGAGAGGAGCACCTAGAGGCTCTGGTGTCCATTCATCCACGAGCTCGTCGATTTCCTGAAGGCCGATGGGGTGTCAGACGGAGTGCTGCGCATCCCTATAAAAAAAGGGGAACGACGTGCCTTCTCAGAGAACTGGATAAAGTGCTTTTCGCCATTGTCTGCGCGAGTACGAGACTGCAGAAGGGTACGAATTGCGAAGAGGGCCAATAGGATTTCGAGGACGGTGCGACCTGGATCGTTCTGATGGGAAGATTTTACATAGCGGGCGATTACATGTGAGCCAGGTATTTTAAAAAAAGCGTGCTCTGCCTGGATGAGTGCGTATGAGAGAAAGGCAAAGAGGGGTTCAAGCGCTGAGGCTGAGCTGTCCATTGTGGTCGAGTTGGAAGGAGTAGGCGTAGGCGCTCTGCGCACTCGCCGCGTCGCGCGACTCTAAAATCCAGACGACAATTCAACGTTCTCAACATGTCGCACAAGTCGTCGCCTTCACTCCCAAATGGCCTCTCACCACCGCCCCGGATCCGCCCCCAAGTCTCAGCAACAACGTCGCGTTCCAGTGCCCACAGCAGCCACCTTACCGCCACCGCCCCCCTCGGCTATCGACATAGTAAGTTGTTCGAGTCCCACCAAAAACAGCGGCATTTCTTATCAACTTTACCTTTCAACTTGCATTAGCCACCACCTGTATACGGTAACAACTACCCTCGCCCAAGATCTCCTTCTCCACTCCGTTCCAGTTTCAGAGTCGACCCGAGCACGGGTGAAATACAGAGCGAAGACGGCTCTGATGACAACAACGATGCTGACCCCGATGCCACATGGGGTCAACGTTCTCAATCTCCAAACCCTTCCATTTCCCACTTCGCGTCCAGCTTTGCCCAACGCGTGGGTTCCTTCGTCAGCAGCGTGGGTAGCGCCGTCTCTTCTGGCCTACCCACGGACGAAGAACTCGAACGAGAAGCCGAACGCGACCGTGAGCGTTCACGGCGCGAGGCTGAACTGATTCTCACCCAGGAGGCCGAAGAACGGGAACGTCATCTCATGGAAGAGAAAGTTCTCGCTATGTTGAACATCTCGACCACCACGCCCAAAGGACCCAAACACGTTTCTCCCGCACGCTCGCAATCCATGCCCCCGATGGAGAACCCCTCCCCCACCCCTTCCCAGCGCGACGGCGCGGTCTCCTCATGGTGGAGCGCCGCCAAGAACCGCCTCACGCCCACAAAGGAGCCACTCACCGCCGCACAGCAAGTCATTCAAGATACCAAGGAAAAAGAAAAACGCGAAAAGAAGGAAGCCAAGAAGGTAGAAAAGGAGCGAAAGCGCTCCGCAGATTGGCCCGCCGTACCAGAGAACAAGTTTAACAATCCGACTCTGCTCAGCCTCAGCCTTGTCACGCCCCCGAAGCCCTCGCCCAACAACGCGTCGCTCTCTGCTCCGCCGTCCCCGACGCCTGGCGCTCAAGGCCTTCCATCCAGTCTCCCACCTAGTCTGGCACCAAGCCCTCTACGTTCCGGTAGTCGTAATGCATCGCCTTCTCGCTCCCCATCCCGTGAACCCCCTCCGTTATATACACAGTTTACCGACCAGGGCTCCCTTGATGTCCCCGGCACCCTCCTCGTCATCGCACGGCGTTTCGAGAAGCTCGAAAAGTGGACTGTTGGACACGTCCGTGCATTAGAGGACCGCATGAGCGATGTTGAACGATGGTTGGTCGAGAAGGAGAGCGAAAAGGGAGACGATGGAGGTGAAGGTACCTCCAAGGTTAACGACTCATCCGCCCTGGAGGGGTCTGTTAGCGAAATGCGAGATGAACTCATGGAGATGCAAAGCCGTGTCGGCGAGCTGGGACGCGAAATGGCCAAATTCGCGACCTCACCCGGTATGCTATCCACGATGCCATCACGTGTTTCAGCCCAAGCCGTGTCCACTGCCCCTCAGACTAATTCATCCTTCGCGATCCATGCACAGACGAGCTCCTCAATAACCGTCCACTCTCATTCTCTCCCACCAAATACACCACAGTCCTCTGTCTCTCGTGTCTCTTCCTACGGCGACCTCCGCCGACGCGACTCGATCAGCCCACCATTTATCCCTCCCTCTGCCATTCGCGCGGAACAACCACGATCGCGTCTGCCATACCCAACGGGAGACTACACATCTCCCTCAGGCTCAGGCTCAGGCTCGGTAGTAGTCGGCCAGGGCGCGCTCTCACCACCTCAATCACCCCCAACAACGAGCAACTCTGCATCTGCGTCGCCTGCCGGTGCTGTCGCTGGGTCAGCGCGCTCTCGACCCGTATCTGTTGGCCTTCCTGCGCCCTCCACACCACCTCCAGCGTCTGCTCCTGCTGGTCTGCCGCCTGCTCGGACAGGATTCACGTTGGCAGCTCCTCCGCAACAACCTACACGGGCAAGGTCCTCGAGTATTAGCCCGACACCGCGCAAGCGATACACGGTCGCATTAGGAGAACCTATCATGAAACCGCGCGTATCTGCATCTCCACCCCCCATATCCGTTGGTGACGATGACGACGACGACGATCGTGCCAACGACGCGGAAGAAGAGGATTCCATCGACCGTACGATTGGCCGCTCAGTGGGACGGCACACCTCCGCGCAGCATAAAAAGGGTCAAAAGAGCAATGGTGTTGGACTTGGACTCGGATTTGCACTCGGAATGGGGAACGGAACTGGGGAAGATACGGATACGAGCATGGACTCAGCACCGAGCTCTGCACGTCCATCACGCCCCCGCGTACACCCAAGAACGGCTAGCCGTAGTCCGAGTAGCGCGCAGAGCATGGCCAGTTCCAACTCGAATGCAGGGGGAAGCCGAATGAATACGCAGAGACTCCTTGGACACGGTCGTGCGCTGAGCATCGACAGAGCCGCCGCCGCCGGATCACCGCGCACGAAACCTCGGTCATCCACAACGACGACTACACCGACAACACCTGCGTCTGCGTCTGCAACTATGGGATTCCGGGATCCGCTCGTCGTGCGTCGCGAAGAGAGCCAGGCGCGCGCTAAAGCGGTACCCCCTCCTCCTAAGGTCGTCACTGGCAAGCCTCGTGCACCAGTTGGCGAGTTGGTGGCTTATTTCGATAAGAGCTGATTTTACTTGTTTTTTTTTTGGCCTTTAATTTTTATTGTTTTGCTTCATTGGGTTTTTCTCGAAGGATTGCGATTGCAGAGCTTTACTTACACCCCCCTCCCTCCTCGCTTTCAACAGCATTTTCATATTTTTGATCGCGTTGTATGCTCTTCGCGCGTCTGCGTGCGTGCACCCAGGTCAAAATTGGACTAAATTGTACAGTACGACGTATACAAAGTATTCATTTCTTTGTTATTTTGCCCTTGACCCATCTTGACCACCTCTTTTATATCACCAATTTTTGGAAACTGACACTGACCGTCCGTTCTCACTTTTTGTCTGTTTTGCCTTTTTTTCAGGCTGTACAGTATACCCGTACTCATGATTTACAGTAATGACTTGTGATTTTATAGGCGTATGCAAAGCTCTTCATTTGCGTATCGCTCTTTTCGTTTCGTTATTCCCAAACAGCTCTCACAAAAGGAAATTCAGGAGAAATCAACTAAGCAAGAGGCAACGTGAGTTGAGCAACAGCAAGCTCTTTGTGCGCGGCTAGACTGATATAAAATGGATGTGAAGCCAGAGAGCATGGGCTGTAACTGAACTTACGGGCTGCATCACATCGACTGCATGGCAGAAATGGCGATAGGGTGACCGGAGAGCTGTCGCGCGGCAACGAACTGCCCGATTTTCTTTTGGAAAGATCCCGATGGCTCGAGTCCCTCCACGAAAATATCCTGCAAGCTGGGCAACACTTCTGTTATTCTGTCCCCAGCGAGCCCTTGTAGGGCGGCCGCGATACTTGGCGCAAATTCCTCGGCTAGGAAGATATTCTTCACCGCGGTAAATCGAAGTAAGAATTGAATCCATTGTGTGTTCTCGGTGAAATCAACCCCGGAAATTCGTGCGTAATATCGACGGCCTCTACCGTGGAAAGGTGGTGCCGCGGCAAAAAGGAGTTAAAGAACTGGGTGATGGACGAAAGCTGCCCATCTCGTTCTTTCCATGCGACTATCTCAAAAGGCCTGGACGGGGCTTGAGGTGCAACCCTGGTAAGTTCGACGCTGAAGCTCGAACTACCGAATTGCACATCTGCTTTATTGCGTGCCGTGAGTGTTGGTGTACGATTGATGAATTGGGCGAGTCGTGGGCAGTCAAAATGAGCTTGGTCGTAGAAAGTTATATACATGTAGTCGACTTGAGGGGTGTCGATGTGGGTCACAAGTTCCTCTAAATATTCAGTAAAGCCTTTGAAACTAAAAGCTTCGAGAGCGCAGAGGATAAAGCGCTTTGATGGAGACAGACTTCGGCTTTCCCGGTCACGGTGAGATTGACCGGGTCGGAAATGAAGGGAAAATGATTCGAGGCTGGACAGCACGAAGAGGAGAGCGACCATCGCTTTAGCTGAAATGTACCAGGAATGAGGAATATGGAGAAGGTTAAGATCGACGAGGTGAGTGGCAGACAAAAGTAGTTTTGGCAACCCCGGAAATGAAATGCCTAACAATTCGAAGTGTCGCAGACATGGGGCAGATCCACCCAAAAACGAACCGGGAATGACTGGCATCGTTTGACGATGTGACGAGGGCGAGAGCCGCAGCTCTGTCAGCTCCGGGAATGGAACCTGCATCGATGCCAGGACTTCTTCAAATTCCCGTTCCGTAAGGCCACAGAGGTCGACTTGACATACACGATTGCTCTGCCAAAGTGCTGCAATGACGTTGTTCGTGTCTGATGAGATCATCAAACGGTGCATGCCATTTGCGATGACGAGAGGCAAGGCTGGCCAGACGTCCAGTTTGTTCTTTGTGGGTGTTCTGGGTGAACAATAAAGTTGCAGATTCAGGCGACGTGGCGATCCAAGAACAAGGCTTCTCCATCGTCCACACACATGAACCAGCGATTGCCAAGCCTCTATTTCCCAGATGTTTTTATACAATAGATTTCTAGTATCCACATAGAAATCAAATATTTCTAGTAGGATGTCATCAGGAAGATCGTCAATTTGTTTCACCTGGCCTACATTACATCAAGTCAGTCAGCAGTCATTAAGTCATTGCGGGATGTCGCACAATGGAAGACATACGTTGACTGTGGTCGGGTTGTTTCATCTCCGAGTCTGAGTCCAGCGACAATTCTTTGCCATCCGAAAGCATTCAGAATAGTGATCTATTGCGATCTATATCCAAGGGAGGCATGGAGACAGTAGATGCGAGGGCGGTGCTGGAGTGATATTCAACTGAGCGGCCGATCAATGCAATGAGGATTCGGTGCTGGATAGGGGTAGGGGAACCAGTTGTCAAGTTTTGGCGGGTGAAAGCACGTGAAAACTCCAGCAAATCCTCATCGAAGGTTGATGAGGATGGCAAGTGAGTGCAACAGGCCTTGGACTCATGGAGATGCAAGGCCGTATCGGTGAGCTAGGGCGCAAAATGGCCAAGTTCGCGATATCACTTGGTAAGCTATCCGCCATGCCATCGCGCGTTTCAGCCCAAGCCATGTCCACCGCCCCTCAACCGATGACGTCTGCTGTGTCCAACAGGAGACCACGCATCTCCCTCAGGCTCGGTAGTAGTCGCCAAGGCACGTTCTTGCCACCTCAGTCATCCCCAACAACGAGCAACTCTAGATCCGCGTCGCCCGCGAGCGCTGGCGCAGTGCACTCTCGACCCGTATCCGTCGGCGTTCCTGCCCCCTCCTTTCCTCCTCCAGATTCTGCTCTTGCTGGTTTGCCGGCGACGCGGACAGGATTCACGTTGGCAGCCCCTCCGCAACAGCCTACACGGGCAACGTCATCGAGTATTAGCCCAACACCACGCGAATAATACACGGTCGCATTAGGAGAACCCATCATGAAACCTCGCATATCTGTATCTCCACCCCCATATCCGTCGGTGACGATAACGACGATGACAATGGTGCCAGCGACACGGAAGAGGAGCAATGATGTTCCACTTGGATTTAAATTCGGACTAGGCATAGGAAACAGATCGGGAGGAGATACAGATACGAGCGTAGACTCAGCACCGCGCTGTGCACGTCTACTACGCCCCCGCGTACACCCAAGAACGGCTAGCGGTAGTTCCAATGAATACGTAGAGACTGCACTGACACGGTCGTGCGCTGAGAGCAGCCGCTGGCAGCGCATCACCGTGCACGAAACCCTGGTCTTCGACTACGACGACTACACCGAGATCTCCTGCATCTGCATCTGCAACTACGGGATTCCGGGATCCGCTCATCGTGTGTCGCGGAGAGAGCGAGGCGTGCGCTAAAGCCTTCTTAGATCGTCACTGGGAGGCCTCGTGCAACAGTTGGCGAGTTGGTGGCCTACTTCGACAAGAGCTATAAATTTTCCCTTTTTTGGCCTTTAATTTTATTGTATTGCCTCGTGGGGGTCTTTTTTGAGAGATTGCAGACACCCCCGCCTCGCGCGTTTTCATCGTTGCACACTTTTTGCACGATTGTGTGGGTGCGTGTACTCAAATCGAAATTGTATGACGTATAACTTACAAGTATTTTTTTCTTCGACCTCCTCTTATTTTAGGTTGTATACCGCAATGACCTGTAATTTTCTCCCGTCATGACACTTTTTTTTTCTGACCTTTTTGAGGAGAACTACTGTAAGAAAGAAATATTGATATATGCTTATACAATGCCTTCCTCTTGTGTATCGCCCGTTTTTTTTGTTTCATTATTCCCAAAAACAACTCCCCAATGAAGTAAGCAAGAGGCGAGGCGAGTTGAGCAACAGCAAGCTCTTCTTGCGCGGCTAGAGCGATACAAGATGAATATGAAAGCTGGCGAACATGGGCTGTAACTTACAGGCCGCATCATATCGACTCCATGTCGGAGTCGGAGTCTATATCCCGGTTAATAAGGGTGATAGGGTGATCGGAGAGCTGTCGTGCGACAGCGAACTGCCCAAAGGTTTCCTGCAAAGGTCTCGATTGCTCGAGTCCCTCAACGAAAAGATTCTGCAGGTTGGGTAACACTTCTGTTATTCTGCCCCCAACGAGCTCTTGCAGGGTAGCTGCGATACATCGCCCAAATTCCTCGGATAGATAGAGATTCTCCACCGCGGTAAATGGAAGTAAGAGTTGCATCCATAGGGTGTTCTCGATGGCATCGATCTTCCGAACTCGCTCCCCATATCGAGGCTCGATGTAGAGGTTCTCCACATTGGAAAGGGGGTGAATAGAGTTACAGACCTGGGCAACGGACGAAAGCTGCCGATCTAATCCTCTCCATACGATTTCTATCACAAGAATCCCTGACCGGGCTAGAAGTTCAACGCTGGTGCTCCAAACGCCGAATTGTACATATGCTTTATCGAGTGCCCCGAGTGTTGGTGTACAGTTGATGAATTGGGCGAGTGGTGAGCAGTTAAGATCGATTTGATCCAGGAAATATATATGCATTTCGTAGAGTTGAGGGGTGTCGATGCGGGTAAGGAGTTCCTCTAAATATTCAATATCGCCTTCGAAACGGAATTTCTGGAGAGCGGGGAGGATAGAGCGTTTTGATGGAGGCAGACTTCGGCTTTCCCAGTCAGAGGGAGATCTAGGGTATTCGAATTGAAGGTGAAGTGTTCTGAGGCTGGACAACACGGAAAGGATAGTGACCATCGTTTTGGGTGGAATGTACCCCGAATGAGGAATAGAAGAGAGCCTAAGGTCGACAAGGTGAGTAGCAGACAAAAGCAGTTTTGGCAACCCCGGAAGTGGAATGCCACGCAAGTGGAAGATTCGCAGACGTGGCGCAGATCCACCTAGGAACGAATCGGGAATGTCTGGATATGTATCATGAATTAACGTGAGCTGCAGATATGTCAGCTCCGGGAATGGAACCTGCATCGCGGTCAAGATTTCTCTCAAATCCCCATGCGGAACCGAGAGGTCGACTTGACATACGCGATCGCTCTGTTCAAGTGCTGCGATGACGTTGTCCATCTCTGCCAAAGATAATGACTCGACATCGCCTGAAACGATGAGAGGTAAGGCTGGCCAGACGTCTAATGTGTCCCTTGCGAGTGTTTTGGGTGTACAATAAAGTCGCAGATTCAGGCGACGTGGCGATCCAAGAACAAGGCTTCTCCATCGTCGACACACATGAACCAGCGTTTGCCATGCCTCTATCTCCCTTTTGTTTTCGCCCGTACACCATAGACCCATATCCACATAGAAATCAAATATTTCTAGTAGGACGTCATCAGGGAGTACCTCGATTCGTTTCACCTGGTCTACAATACATCACGCCAGTTAGTATTCATTGCAGGCTGTTGCATAATGAAAGCCATACATCGATTTTGTTCGGTTTGTTTCTTCTGAGTCCAACGACGATTGTTTTCCATCAGGAGGCCTTCAGAAAATCGATCTATTGGGATCGATATCCAAGGGCGGCTAGGAAATGTTGAGTATGGTGGGGAGATTTGATGAGGGCACGCCTTTTTTTTTATCTGTTTGAGACTTTATTAGTTGTTGATCTAGCGTGTGAGTTTTTCTTGACATACAACTGAGTGAGGATTCGGTGCTAGCTAGACGGTTGCTTGAGATTGTCCACAGTTGCGGGGTATGATATACGAAGTCTAGTGAAAACACGTGTTGGAAATGTTGAAAATGTGTATTTGCAATGCACGTGATCTTGTCGGCGGTTACATCAGTCCTACAAAAGTATTTTTATTTCTGTGCTGTAGACTGCCGTCGACTTCCATTGGTCCGCACGCTTATTGTAATCTCATATCAGTCACCGCAATGAGCTCCCCTTTCGTTTCCGTTCACAAATTACAGTAGGACAGCGCCACCTCTGATCCGGCTTCTCGCGGGCCGCGCCCTTGGCTTCCTAACGACGCGTCAATTGGGTCCCACACACACCGTTCGGCGTGGCGTAGCGCGTCGTCGATCGTGGTTCGCTTTTTCCCTACTCTTATCCCGCAATGACTGGCTCACCGTGCTTCGAAAGGGACTATTAGCCCCGCTCGAGAATATTCCATGGCTGTTCGTCTCGCACATCGCAAACACATCCAGGCGTGGCAATCAGTCATGGATTTACCTGGCCCCACTTGGCCCCACTTGTCTCTACTGATGATGCATTGGTGCCCAACAATCTGGTTCGATGCACGCGGGCGAAAGCGTCGTGATGGCTCTTCTTGAGCGAGTCTTCATCCCAGGCATTTAATATAGCCCTACACGCGCACCAAGGATGAACGTCGATGAACCTCTCCTTCCTCTTAGCATGAAAAATCGTTTCGGTAAAAGGTTCAATTTCCAGAACAGCGCCAATTGACATAAAACATTCCACACTAGAGCGGGTGTAAGACTATACGGGTAGTACGTATGCATGCAAGTGCTGCATTCAGGAGAAATGAAGCAAGAGGCGAGGCGAGTTGAGCAGCAGAAAGCTCTTCTTGCGCGGCTAGAGTGATATAAGTTGAAGGTGAAAGCATGAATTTGGGGTGTAACCTACGAGCTGCGTCACCGGTCTTTGAGCCAGAAAGAAATGGCGACAGGGTGACCAGAAAGCTGTCGTGCGGTAACGAACTGCTCAACGTTTTTCTGGAAATGTTCCGATGGCTTGAGCCCCTCCACAAAAATATTCTGCAAGCTGGGCAATACTTCCGTTATTCTGCTCCCAACGAGCT
This sequence comes from Russula griseocarnosa, assembly GCA_022884055.1. Lineage (NCBI taxonomy): Eukaryota > Fungi > Basidiomycota > Agaricomycetes > Russulales > Russulaceae > Russula > Russula griseocarnosa. The sequence goes on along the minus strand of JAGKRU010000066.1, from coordinate 155,214 downwards.
CCTGTAGTGCGGCCGCGATACCTGGCGCAAATTCCTCGGATAGGTAGAGATTCTTCACTGCAGTAAATGGAAGTAAGAGTTGCAACCATTGGGTGTTCTCGAAGGCATAAATTTTCCAATCTCGTGTCCAATATCGACGCTCGATGTAGAGGTCCTCTACCGTGGAAGGGAGGTGCAAAGAGGAGTTACAGACCTGGGCGACGGACAGAAGCTGCCGATGTGGTTCTCTCCATGAGATTCCTATGTCAAGAGTCCCTGACCGGGCTAGAAGTTCGACGCTGGTTTTCCAATCACGGAATTGCACATATGCTTTATCGGGTGCCCCGAATGTTGGTGTACGATTGATGAATTGGACGAGTCGTGGGCAGTCAAAATCGATTTGATCGAAGAAAGTTATATGCATGTAGTCGATTTGAGACCCTTGAGGCGTGTCGATGGGGTTTACAAGTTCCTCTAGATATTCGATAACCCCTTTGAAACCAAGTCTCCTGAGAGCGGGGAGGATAGAGCGTTTTGGTGGAGGGAGATTTCGTCTTTTCAAGCTAGGATGAGATTTAAGGGATCGGAATTCAAGGGAAAATGATTCGAGGCTGGGCAATCCACTGAGGAGAGCGATCATCGCTTCGGGTGAAATATACCCGGAACGGGGAATATTAGAGAGATCAAAGTAGACGAGGTGAGTAGCAGACAGAAGTAGTTTTGGCAACCCCGGAAATGGAATCCCAGACAATTTGAAGACTCGTAGATGTGGGGCAGATCCACCCAAGAATGAATCACGAATGACTGTCGGTGTTTCACCACGTGACGAGAGCCGCAGCTCTGTTAGCTCCGGGAATGGAACCTGCATCGTGGCCAAGACATCTCCCAATTCCCAACTCACAAGCCAGAGGTCGACTTGACATACGCGATCGCTCTGCTCAAGTGCTGCAATGACGTTGTCCGTGCCTACCATTGGTGATGAGATCCTATCGCCCGTAACGATGAGAGGTAAGGCCGGCCAGACGTCCAGTTTGTCCCCTGCGGGTGTATCGGGTGTACAATAAAGTCGCAGATTCAGGCGACGTGGCGATTCAAGAACAAGGACTCTCCATCGTCGACACACATGAACCAGAGTTTGCCATGCCTCTGTGTTGGTCTTGTCTCTGTATGGATACATAATCATATAAAAATCAAATATTTCTAGTAGGACGTCATCAGGGAGTACGTCGATTCGTTTCATCTCGCCTACATTACATCACGTCTGTCAGTATTCATGGTAGGATGTCGCGTAATGAAAAGCTTACGTGTGTTAGTTCGGTTTGTTTCTTCCGAGTCCGGCAGCTTTGCCATCAGCAAGCCTTCAGAACGGCGATCTATTGGGATCGATATCTCGGGGTGGTTAGGAATAGTGGAGTTGATGAAGTGTGTGAGTTCTTCTTGACATACAACTTAGAGCAGCCGATTGATGAGGATTCGGTGCTAGCAGGGGAGAACCGGTGCTCGAGATGGCCCACAGCTGCAGGTTTATTGCGAGCGGAGCGAAGCAATTATCGGCAGGCTCAGGAGCCAATGAAAACCGACAAACAAGTACAAATCGGCATAGACACGGCAGACGCCGGATAGACGAATCCTCTCTTCGCTGTTAGGACTCAGAGACGCCATTAGGTAGCAAAAGCCAGGCTGCATCGGAATCGGTTGAAGATACAGCTACCTTTGCATGTCCGCGATTTTGATGGTTCAATTGATGCGACGTGCAACAGATGATTCACTGGTACATTATCGAGGACACTGTCGAGGGTCCAGGCTTCAAAGTTTATAAATGATAAACGTGGGTAGGAATTGTCCGAATTGACAGGCCTCCCAAGTTGATAATTATTGGGGAAATATTAAGAAGACAAGACAAGCAATGACAGTGGAAGACGCACCTGAAACGACCGTAACAATCCGACTCTGCTCAGCTTTCTCATTTCATGCCCAAAACGGCGTGTCGCTCTCTGCTCCGCCATCCCCGACGCCTGGCGCTTCAAGCTTCAAGGCCTCCTGTCCAGTCTCCCACTCAGTCTGGCAAACCCTTTACATCCCGATGGCCGTAATGCATTACCATCTCGCTCCCTATCCCGTAAACCCCCTCCGCTCTATACACAGTTGACCGACCAAGGTTCGCTTGATGTTCCCGGCCCCGCTCCTCATCATCGCACGGCGTTTTGAGAAGCCCGAAAAGTGGGTTGTTGGAGACGTTCGCGTATTGGAGGAACCCATAGGCGATGTTGAGCTATGGCTCGTCGAGAAGGAGAACGAAAAGAGAGGTGATAGAAGTATACCTCGAACGTTAACGAGTGGAGGGGTCTGTCAATGAAGTGCGAGACGAACTCATGGAGATGCTAGGCCGTATCGGCGAGCTGGGACGCGAAATGGCCACCTCACCCGGTATGCTATTATCCACCATGCCATCGCGTGTTTCAATTCAAGCTGTGTCCACGGCCCCTCAGACCAATTCATCCTACGCGATCCACGCACAGACGAGCTCCTCAACCTCAACAACCATCCACTCCCATTCTCTCCCACCAAATACACCGCAATTCTCTGTTTCCGCGCCTTCTATCACGGTGACCTCCGATGATGCGAATCGGTTAGCCCACCATTTATCCCTCCCTCCACCATCCATGCGGAACAACCACGATCATGTCTGCCGTACCCCGTGGGAGATCTCCCTCACGCTCCGTAATAGTCGGCTGAGGGACGCTCTCACCACCTCAATCACCCCCAACAACGAACAACTCTGGATCCACGTCACCTGCCGGCGCTGGCGTTGGCGCAGTGCGGTCTCGACCCGTATCCGTTGTCGGTCTTCCTGCGCCCTCCCCGCCACCGCCAGCATCTGCTCCTGCTGGTGTGCCGCCGGTGCAGACGGGATTCACGTTGGTGGCCCAACAGCCTCACGGACAAGGTCCTCGAGTATTGGTCCGACACCACGTAAATGATACACGGTTGCATTAGGAGAACCCGTCATGAGACCCCACGTGTCTGCATCTCCGTTATCCGTCGGCAATGATGATAACGGAGACGATGGTGCCAACGATGTGGAAGAAGACAATTCCATCGACAGTATGATCGGCCGTTCAGTGGGAAGCACGCCTCTGCCCAGCATGAAAAGGGCCAAAGGACCAATGATGTTGGACTCGGATTCGGACTCGGACTCTGCCTGAGAAACGGAACCGGAGAAGATACAGATACAAGCCTGGACTCTACGTTGCGATCTGCACGTCCCCATGCCTCCGCATACACCTAAGAACGGCTAGCCATAGCCCCAGTAGCACGCAGAGTTTGGCCAGTTCCATCGCGAATATAAGTTGAAGAGATACGCAGACACTACTCCGATACGGTCGTGAGCTGAGCATCGACAGAGCAGCAGCTGGCGGTGCATCACCGCACACGAAATCTTGATCATCCATAACGACACTACACTGACAACACCTGCCTCTGCGTCAGCAACTATGGGTTTCCGTGATCCGCTCTTCGTGCGTCGCGAAGAAAGCGAGACGCGCACAATTTATTTTTTTTGAAGAAATGCGATTGGAGCCTATTGTACGACATATACAAGGTTCTATTCATGACGACTTCTTTCTTTATATCACCATTCACATATTCACCATTTGGAAATTCCAGTGCTGACTGTCCGTTCTCGCTTTTTGGTCTGTGTTGCCTTTTTAGGCTGTTTGCCGTACATGCATAAAGTAATGACGCGTGTGATTTTCTCGATACACTTGCATTTCTGACGAGTAGTTCCCAACCGCTCCCAAATGAACAAGTACGCAACAGGCGAGGCGAGTTGAGCAACAGCAAGCCAGCTAGAGTGATATAATATGAATGTGAAAGCTAGAGAGCATGGGCTGTAGCTTACACGCTTACAGTTACATCACATCTCCACGTTTCACCAGACGTCTTCGTCCCGGTCCCAGTCAGAAATGGCGATAGGATGATCAGAGAGCTGTTGCGCGGCAACGAACCGCCCAATGGTTTCTTGGAAACGTCCCGATTCCTTGAGCTCATCCACTAAAATATTCCGTAGGCTGGGCAACACTTCTGTTATTCTGCCCCCAACGAGCTTTTTCAGGGAAACCAGGATACCTCGCGCAAAGTCCTTGGATAGATAGAGATTCACCGCCGCGGTAAATGGAAGTAAGAGTTGCAACCATAGGGTGTTCACTTTGCGAGTGGCTTTAGTATTCCTTAGTTCCCCGTATTCATGGTAGATGCAGAGGTCCTCAACCTTGGAAAGGTGGTGCAAAGAGGAGTTAAGGACCCGCTTGATGGATGAAAGCTGCAACTTTAGTTCTCTGCATGGGATTTCTATTACAAGAGTTCGGTAACGGTCTGAAATTATGACCATGGTTTCCCGATCATCGAATTCCACCTTAAGTCTTGTATTGCCTGCCCCGAATGTTAGTGTACGATTGACGAATTGGGGTGAGTTGTGGGATGTCAAATTTGATTTGACGGAAAAAAGTTATAGACATGTAGTCGAGCTGAGGGCCCGGGGTGTCGATGCGGGCCACCAATTCCTCTAAATATTTGGTAGAACCTTCGAAACTAAATCTCCTGAGAGCAGGCAGTATAGAGCGTTTGAGTGGAGGCACGATTGGGTTCTTGCAGTTAGGGCTTGATTGAGGGGATTGGAATTGAAGGAAAAATGTTTCGAGGCTGGACAACACGGAGAGGAGGGTGGCTATCACTTCGGGTGAAATGTATCCGGAATGAGGAATATCCAAGAGCACAAGGCGGACTAGGTGGCTAGCAGATGAAAGCAGTTTTGGCAACCCCGGAAATGAAATGCCTCCCAGGATGAATTGTTGCAGACGTGGGGCAGATCCACCCAAGAACGAATCGGAAATGGCCTGAATGGGGAGGAAGTGTGTCCACTTTTTTAGTTCACCACAACATGGCGAGAGCTCCATCTTTGTCAGCTCCGGGAATGGCACCTGCATCGCGACCAAGACTTTTTCCAATTGCCAATCCTCATGGATGAAGATGGAGACTTTACATACTCGATTGCTCCGCCGAAGAATTGCAACGACCTTGTCCATGTGTGATGGTGGTAAGGCGTGCATATCTTGCCAAATGACGAGAGGCAAGGCTGGCCAGACGTCCAGTCGGTCCTTTATGGGTCTTCTAAATGTAGATGAACATACAAGTCGCAGATTCAGGCGACGTGGTGATCCGAAAACAAGGCTTCTCCATCTTCGACACACATGAACCAGCGATTGCCATGCGTACATCTTAGACCCGACTCCACATGATGGTATCATAGTCATATAATGATCAAATATTTCTAGTAAGACGTCATCATCAGGGAGTACGTCGATTCGAATCACCCCGCCTACATCATATCACAAACATCAGTAGTCATGGTGGGATGTTGCGCAATGAAAGACTTGCATGAGTTGCATCGACTTCGTTTGGTTCGTTCTTTCCGAGTCTGGAGGTGATTCTTTGCCATCAGCTAGCCTTCAGAGTTCAGAACGGCGGTCTACTAGTATTGGGATCGATATCTCAGGGTGGTTAGGAAAGAGTGGAGTCGATGTAGCGTGTGAGTTTGTCGTGACGCTGAGAGCGGCCGTGATGAGGATTCGATGTTGGCAGGGGCTTGAGTGCGGGTTTATATGTAATGGATTTGGCAGATTCAGGGGCTCCCGTGGAGGAGGCAGGTTCAGGGGCTCAGGGGGTGGATTCAGAAATGCGGAGCTCCTGGGCAGTGGGGAGCCATAGGAGGGGACATGATGCATTGGCAGGCCTCCCAATTCGATAATATATGAACTTCCCCCAAACTGCCGATACCTTTTAACCTTTTGAAGCGGATCACGATAATCAAATGTACTGTACAAGTATTGAAAATTGTTGGTGGTCGATCGGTCGATCAGTTCCTGATTTTGGGTGGAGAAATATTTTGCAAGTCTTCGGTGAGGAGCCAATTGCAAGAAGGTAAAAAAAAGGTCGGCTCATCCTTGGTTGTCCCAGTTCGCGAGTTGGTGGCTTATTTAAATAAGAGCTGATTTACGTCTTTTTATTCTTTTGCCTCGTTGGGTTTTTCCTTGAAGGTTTTGAAAGGTTGCAGAGCGTACAGCCCTCGCTATCAATACATTTTCATCTTTTGATCGCGTTTGCGTGCGTGCATGTACCCGAGTCGAAGTCGAAATTGGACTCTATTGATATGTTGTACAGTACTGTACAACCACTACGTCGTACTAGTATGACATATACAAAGTTTTTTTGCCCCTTGACCCATCTTGACGACGACTTCCTTTTAGGAGTATAAACCGTTCTGATCTTTCTTCGTCGTAACACGCTTGCATCTCTGGCCTTTTCTTGGTAGAAATGCTGATACATGCGTATGCAAGGCCCTCACTTTGAATATCGTTCGTTTTCGTTTCGTTATTCCAAACAGCTCCCAAATGAAGAATTAAGCAAAGGGCGAGGCGAGGCGAGTTGAGTAACAGCAAGCCCTTGCGCGGCTAGAGTACTAGTGATATAACATGAATGTGAAAGTATGAGTGTGGGCTGTAATTTACGAGCTGCGTCACAGGTCTTTGCGCCAGAAAGAAATGGCGACAGGGTGACCAGAAAGCTGTCGTGCGGTAACAAACTGCTCAATATTTTTCTGGAAAGGTCCCGATGGCTCGAGCCCCTCTACAAGAATATTCTGCAAGCTGGGCAATACTTCCGTTATTCTGATCCCAACGAGCTCCTGTAGTGCGGCCGCGATACCTGGCGCAAATTCCTCGGATAGGTAGAGATTCTTCACTGCAGTAAATGGAAGTAAGAGTTGCAACCATTGGGTGTCCTTGAAGGCAATATTACAAACTCGTATCGAATGTTGACGCTCGATGTATAGGTCCTCTACCATGGAAGGGAGGCGCAAAGAGGAGTTACAGACCTGGGCGATGGACAAAAGCTGCCGATATGATTCTCTCCATGAGATTCCTACGTCAAGAATCCCTGCCCGGGCTAGAAGTTCAATGCTGGTTATATGATCACCGAATTGCACATATGCTTCATCGCGTCCCCCGAGTGTTGGTGTACGATTGATGAATTGAGCGAGTCGTGGACAAAAAAAATTGATTTGATCGAAGAAAATTATACGCATGTAGTCGAGTTGAGGGGTGTCGATGGAGGTCACAAGTTCCTCTAAATAATCGATGGGCCCTTTGAAACCGAGTCTCCTGAGAGCGGGGAGGATAGAGCATTTTGGTGAAGGCGGACTTCGGCTTCGCAAGCCAGGGTGAAATTGAAGGGATTGGAAATCGAGGGAAAATGTTTCGAGGCTGGACATCGAGGAGAGGAGAGCAACCATCGCTTCGGGTGAAATGTACGCGAAATGAGGAATATCAGAAAGCCTAAGGTCGACAAGGTGAGTAGCAGACAAAAGCAGTTTTGGCAACCCTAGAAATGGAATGCCATGTAGGTTGAAGTATCGCAGGTGTGGGGCAGATCCACCCAAGAACGAATCGGGAATGGGGGGGATGTCTGACAGCACGCCAAAAGCATCTAACGAGAGTCGCAGCTTTGTCAGCTTCGGGAATGGAACTTGCATCGTGGCCAAGACTTTTTCCAATTCCAAACTCGTAAGCCCAAGGTCGACTTGACATACGCGATCGCTCTGCTTAAGTGCTGTATGGAGGTTGTCCGTGCCTGCCAGTGATAATAAGATCCCACCACCCGCGACGACGAGAGGTAAGGCTGGCCAGACGTCCAGTTTGTACGTTGCGGGTGTTTCGGGTGCACAATAAAGTCGCAGATTCAGGCGACGTGAAGATCCAAGAACAAGGCTTCTCCATCTTCGACACACATGAACCAGCGTTTGCCATGCTTCTATCCCCCTTTTGCCTCCACACGATGAACTCACATCCACATAGAAATCAAATATTTCCAGTAGGACGTCATCAGGAAGTACGTCGATTCGTGTCATCTGGCCTACATTGCATCACGTCAGTCGGTAGTCATTAGAGATGCCACGCCATGAAAGACATACGTCGACTTCGTTCAGTTCGTTTCTTCTGAGTCCGGCGAGAGGTTCTTTGCTACCGGCACACTTCAGAACAGCTATCTAGAGGGATTGATATCCTAGGGCGGCTAGAAGTGGAGAGGTGGAGGTCTACTGGAGTATGGGGGGGATCTGACGAGGGGCACGCCTTTAAAAGGCTATTTGTGACTTTGTTAGTTATCGATGCGGTATGAACTGAGAGCGGCTTTTTGCCTGATGGTTCAGTACGTTCAGTGATTACTCCGCTGCGGGTTTATATTTGGCGGATTCAGGGGCTTCCGAGGGAGCAGCTCGGGTCGGTCGAACGAAGAGCATAATCACATGGGTCAAAAATTATGGACAAATGCTTACAGTAATGCTTACAGTAAACAAAACATGCGATGCTTGTCTTGCGGTGGCTCAGCGCTCATCGCGCTCATCGATCATCCGGTGGTCGAATTAATTTGGAGAGGACAGGCCGAAAGAGTCGGGAAGACAGGATGCAAAAGCGGTAAAATTGTTTCTAGGCTTATACGAACGCGGAAGGAAGTCCAGGCCCCAGACGTTCTGAATAAAAATCTCGGAGGCCACCAGCCTCTGCCTCTAGTTGAAACCGGCATAAGACACTAGGACACAGACACACAGTGGACACCGCATAGACTCTCACACTTTAATAAATCTTCTCTTCGTTGTTGGTTCATAGGGAGACCCGGAGGTGCCATTGGGTAGAGCAAAAGCCCGGAATTGCTTGAAAAGGTACCATGTGAGCTCCATGACGTGGAAGAACTAAAATTGGGAAGTCTCCGATGAGAATGACAAGCGCGAAGCCAAGAGAAAGCGCTCCGCAGATCCGCCAGCCTTGTCACGCCCCTTGCAAAAGAGCGCGTCGCTCTCTGTTCCGCCATCTCCGACGCCCCCAACGCCCCGACCCCCGACGCTCAAGGCCTTCCGTCCCGTCCAGTCTCCCACCTAGACTGGCCCTTGCAAGCCCTCTACGTCCGCTCCGATAGCCGTATGCATCGTCATCACGCTCCCTATCTATGAACCCCCTCCGCTCTATACACAGTTTACCGACCACCAGGGTTCACTTGATGTTCCTGGCACGCTCTTCGTCATCACACGGCGTTTCGAGAAGCTCGAAAGTGGACTGTTGGACACGCCTGCGCATTGGAGGAACACATGAGCGATGTCAAGTGATGGCCGGTCAAGATGGAGAACGAAAAGGGAGGTGATGGAGGTGAAGGTAAGGCCTTGCATCCCCTTCAGTTCATTTCGCATTTCGTTTACAGAACCTGGCCAAGTTTGTGGCCTCCCCAGCCTCACCCGGTATGCTATACCCCAAGCCATGTCCACCGCCCCTCAGACCAATTCAGCCACGCACGGATGAGCTCCTCAATAACTGTCTGCTCCCATTCACTCGCCACAGGCCTCTGTCTCCACATTTCTTCCTACGGCGACCTCCGCCGACACGAATCCGTCAGGCCATTCGTTTATCCCCCCTCCCCCTCGGTCATCCACCCGGACCAACCACGATCATCAGCTCCTGCTCGTCTGCTCCGGCGCGGACGGGATCCACAGCCTACATGGGCAAGGTCGTCGAGTATTAGCCCAAAGCCACGCAAATTCTGTCGACCGTATGATTGGCCACTCAGTGGGACGGCGCGCCTCTGCGCAGCATAAAAAAGGCCAAAGGAGCGGTGGTGTTGGACTTGGATTCGGACTCGGACTCAGCATGGGAAACGGAACTGGAGAAGATACGGATACGACCGTGGGCTCAGCACCGCGCTCTGCATGTCTGCCACACCCCGGCGTACACCCAGGCACGGCTAGCCGTAGTCCCAGTAGCACGCAGAGTATAACCAGTTCCAACGCGAATGCAGGGGGAAGCCAAATGAATACGCAGAGACTAACTTTCTTGGACACGATCGTGAGGGCACATCACCGCGCACGAAGCTTCGGTTATCTACAACGACGACTACACTGACAACACCTGCCTCTGCATCAGCAAATGGAATTCCGGGATCCGCTCGTCGTGCGGCACGACCTCCTAAGGTCGTCACTGGTTCCAGCTCGTGCACCAGTTGGCGAGTTGGTGGCTTATTTTGTGATTTTCCTTTTTTTTGGCCTTTATGATAATTTTATTGTTCTGCGTTGTTGGGCTTTTTTTTTTTTAAGGATGGCGATTGCAGAGCTTTACTTTACACCCCCTCGCTTTCAACAGCATTTTCATGCAAGTCATGACATGTGATTTTCTCCTTTCGTGCCATGCCTGCATTTGTGACAAGAACTACCAAGAAGTAAACAAGAGGCGACGAGTTGAGCAACAGCAAGCTCTTTAAGTTCTTGCGCGGATAGAGTGATCTAAGATGAATGTATGAGCTAGAAAGCATGGGTTGTAACTTACGAGCTGCACCACATAGACTCCCTTTCCCAGACAGAAATGACGATGGGGTGATCAGAGAGCTGTCGCGCGGCAACGAACTGCCCAATGTTATCCTGAAAAGATCCCGACGGCTCGAATCCCTCCACGAAAATATTCTGCAGGCTGGGCAATACTTCTGTTATTCTGCCCCCAACGAGTTCTTGCAAGACGGCTGCGATACCTGGCGCGAATATCTCACGTAGGTAGAGATTCTTCATTGCGGTAAATGGAAGTAAGAGTTGTAACCATAGGGTGCTCTCGATGGCATCGATCTTCGAAACTCGTCGCCAACATATATGCTTGATGTAAAGGTTCTCTACAAAGGAAAGGGAGTGAATAGAGTGACAGACCTGGCCGACGGACAAAAGCTCAGGCTGCTGTGGTTCTCTGCACGAGATCCCTATCTCAAGAATCCTGAGCCAGGACCGGGCTAGAAGTGCGACGCTAGTTTCGAATTAAAAATTGCACAAAGTGCTTTATCACATGCCCTGAGTGTTGGTGTACGATTGGTGAATTGGGCGAGTTGTGGACAGTTAAAATCGATTTGATGGAAGAAATCTATCTCCATGTAGTCGAGTTGAGGGGTGTCAATGCGGGTCACAAGTTCCTCTAAATATCCGGTAACGCCGCTGAAATAAAGTTCCCTAAAAGAGGGGAAGATAGAGCGTTTTGATGGATCCGGCAGACTTCGGCTTTCCCGGTCAGGACGTGATTGAGGCGATCGGAATGCGAGGGAAATTTTTTCGAGGTTGGACAAGGCGCAGAGGAGAGCGACCATCGCTTCAGGGGGAAATACCCGGAATGAGGAATATTAAAGAGCGCAAGATCGACAAGGTGAGTAGCAGACAAAAGTAGTTTTGGCAATCCCATAAATGGAATGTTACAGCCGAAGTACAGCAGACGTGGGGCAGATCCATCCAAGAAAGAATCGGGAATGACTGACAGCGTTTCACCATTTGAGCGGAAGTCAGATCTAGATGTGTCAACTCTGGGAATGGCACCTGCATTGCTGCCAAGATGTTTTCCCATTGCCAATCCGCAAGCCAGAGTGAGACTTGACATACGCGATTGCTCTGCCCAAGTGCTGCGATGGTGTTGTCCATGCTTGTGGCTAATGTAAAGGCCATCTCGGCCTCAACGATAAGAGGCAAGGCTGGCCAGACGTCCAGTTTGCCTTTTACGAATGACTTAGGTGTACAATAAAGTCGCAGATTCAGGCGGCGTGGTGATCCAAGAACAAGGCTTCTCCATCGTCGACTCACATGGACCAGTGATTGCCATGCCTCTGTGTCCGTTTTGCCCTTATATGATGGATGCATAATCATATAAAATTCAAATATTTCTAGCAGGACGTCATCAGGGAGTACGTCGATTCGTTTCACCTGGCCTACATCACATCACGTCAGTTAGTCGTCACGGTGGGATGTCGCGCAATGAAAGACTTAATACGTCGACTTCGTTCGGTTCGTTTCATCCGCGTCCAGCGGCGATTCTTTGCCATCAGCAAGCCTTCAGAACGGCAATCAACTGGGATAAATATCTCAGGTGACTAGGAAATGGTGGAGAGGCGAAGGTTGAGGAGATCTGATAAGGGGCAGACAGTTTGGCAGTAGGTCTATGACCAGTACTTGATTCAGGGGCTCCCGGGCGCGGGTTCAGGTCGTTCACGGCAACAGCACCACGCGTCCTTTGGGAGGGTCGATGCGGCAAAAACTGCCGATGCTTGATGCTTCGAGTTGTATGCGATACTCGTCTTGGGCTCATCCGATAACCGAGCGTACTGTGCAAACACATTTCAATTAAGGCCTTACAGTAAAAAAAAGTGACAGGAATTCTCACTTATGGCGCGGTCACGGACCTCACGGTAGGGTAGGTCTCAATCTTTTCGTATGCCCCCGGGAAGGCCACGTCTCTCAAACAGCGCGAGGACCCGTATACATCCTCCGAGATCTGCTACCGCTCATCGTCTCTGAGACTCAGTGGTCACGTTGTTAGACTGCGCGAGGAACCGCACCATCTGGTGAAGGGACACGCGCACGAAGAGGTATTGCATTGTCCTTGAAAGGAATATAGGTCAGAGTACTCTATCAACAGTAAGGTCTGCGGCAAGTCAACAGACGAGGCATGTGCCTAGGACCGGAATCCGGGTGCTTGTTAAATGAGGGATCTGGCTGGGCGGGCTTGCTTAGAAAATACGTCACTGTACAGTTGTACGACATCATCATGATGACATCGATGACTGTTGAAAAAGTTTTGCAAAGTTTTGCAGAGTGCAACATTCAACATTCAACGTGACGGCGTTCAATTTGTGCGTCGTTGTCCTTATCGTTATCAGGCTCATAGCCCGCCGAAATCTCCCGGCCAGCGCATCAGAGTGGATAAACATGGCCACTCCCGCGGCCTCATCAGACCTCTCTCTACCCGAGCTTCCATGGACTCTTCCGGAGAAGCCACCGTGAAGGCCGCAAGCACCCTGCCGATCATCGACATCGCTCCTTGGCTCGAAGGACATGATCACAAGGGTCGTCTCTCAACCGCCGCTGCCATCCACGCCGCATGTCTCGAATACGGCTTTTTCTACCTCGATGTTTCTGCATTTGTCTCCCCGGATGAACCAGAAGAACTTTCCCGCCTTGCACGCAAGTTTTTTGGGCTGCCGCAAGAGGAAAAGGACAAGATTTCGTTGAACGGTCAGGATTGCGCTAGAGGTGCGCCCTCCCCTAACACATCGCTATCTGTCGCTGACTTAGTATCCTTTCTGCTAGGATATCAAAGGCTAAGGGAGAATGTTACGTCAGGACTGGCGGATAATCACGAAGCAATCGACTTTTACCATCCAGTGGAGAATCCAGACAAGGGAAGGCTACTATGGGGAGAGAACCAATGGCCGACCGTTCCCGAATTCCGGGAAAAGTACGAGGCCTGGATAAACAAGATGAAGACACTTGGCCTCATGGTTATGCACGCGTAATTCTCCCCCATTATGTTTGTTTTGTCATGCTGTTTCTAAAGCGTACGCAGGATGGCGATAGGCCTTGGAATGAATAATGCTGAGTGGGAAGACCTTAAAGCCCAGGTCGACGACAGCTTTTGGGTGCTACGCATCATAGGTCCGTTGGGCTATGCCACCTCTTGCGTCGTAACTTAAAAATGCTAGGATACCCCCCTCTTCCCAATGATGAAGATGGATTTTCTTGTGGCGCCCACAAGTGAGGTCATTCATCGCTCATAGCCGCGAAGCTTGACACAATCTATTGCAGGGATTACGGATGCCTCACGTAAGGCTACATTCTTTCAAGTTGTCCAGCTCAGGATGCCCACTGCGTTTGAATCTCGGACAGTCTCCTATGGACCGACCCTACGCGCGGTGCGCTGCAGGTATTCCTGCCGCACCAGTTCCTAGCAGTCGAGAACCCGGGTGCTGTCTTCCGTCAGGAAGGCATTGAAGAAGGAACGTGGATCACCGTGGACCCAATTCCAAATTGCATGGTCTGCAATATCGGAGAGAGTCAGTGGTCGATTACTATACGAGCCAAGGTTCAGCGTCTGATTGATATGTGGTAGTGTGGGAGGTTTGGACGAATGGCTTGTACAGGAGCACGGTTCACCGTGTGATACATCGTGGATCGAACTATCGGTGAGTCTGAATGGGTTTTATGCGTGTCCAATATCCCTGATCCCCTCTTTCTAGCGTATCGTGAGTGGATCTATTTCGGCCTTCAAACCCATGTCTTTACAGATCATGCCAGCATCCCATTTTTCTTCGAGCCCAACTTCGATACGGAAGTTGCACCGCTTGAGGCTGCACGGCGCATTCAGAAAGACTTGAGCCTCCTTGGGGGAGAGCACTATACCTCCAAACAAGTTCTGAAGAAGACATATGAACCAGTCGTTTATGGCGACTTTCTCCGGGAGAAAGTCAGCAATAACTTTGATGGTGGAGTCAGATACAACTAGGCATTTTTAATGAGACTATGATGGGCAGACCACAGGGGTGTAAGATACCCGTTGGGTTGCGAATGTATCGTATGTTCGGGAGGGTCAATGTCGATTATATTGTAGTAAACACTGTTCATTTGCTGCTGGACTGTGCTCGAGTACTGAAAGTTTTCAAATGAACATCAATTTGGACCCTTGTACACATACTGGGACTGGGCGCGAATACCAGTAGTGTTCGCACTTGGTTGCAGTGAAGCCGACGTACTATGCTGAAGGAGAAGCACACTGCGTAGAACGCTTTCCTCATCTCAGCGTGGATGTGAATCCTATCATCGTTCAGTCCACTAGTACATTTGATACCTTGTGCTTGGAGACAATTCGAAGGAGGCTGAGTATACCATTCAAGCATTGCCTTCGGATCCTGAGTCCAGTCCGTAAGTTTTAGGGCATCGGGGATTTGTGCAATTACAGGTATCTTCTTCCCCGAATACCCCGTCTTCAATTCCGCATTCTCATGGTCGTACCATACGAATTGTTCTGGAAATCCCTACTTACAACGACGGTGTTGTTCCGTAAATATCAGTTCGGAAAGGAAACGACGGGACACGGGGAATCATGTTCCCCGTGGCGTTACACCGTGATTGGTTCGGAAGGCGCTGTCACTAGCATTCGGGGTTAATGGTATCACCGGACTGGAGGAGTCGGCCACGACCGCAGCTATTCCGAGTCCGTCGTCACAGTTGTTGCTCCGGGCTCGAGTCTGATTGTTGTCGATACGGAGTCAAGGTACAGTTCATGATACCAGATCGATACTCCGGTATCTCAAGCGTCTCACTTGCGGTCGGTAAGCACTGACTTAAACCGTTTACAAGGCAAATGGACCTAGCGTGGTGCAATGACAACTCGACAAGGCCGTCGCGCACCAAGGCTAACTTACACTTACAATACTACCTAGGCTGAGGTGGGACAACAACCACAGTACTACCCTAATGGACGGACCTTTTGTTCGTAATATAGTAACGTGCCCCCAGTTCGCCACTACTACCGGGGACCGGTGAGTGTATGATACCCGCTATGCAGGTGGGAAGAACAATCATGCATGCGAGGCTGCGAAGGCGACCTAAGATTCGTGAGATGTCCGAGTCAGCCGAAGAGGGGAGGGTCCTCCCTGAGGCTGGCTGCTGCAAATTGTCTATGGTACTGTAAGACATAAGTGTCTGTTTCATGGGTCCCGAAGAGATTCGCACTGGCACTCGTTCACGCAGCGAGTTTTAAGTTGGGCGATCACATTCTTATCGAGTAGTACTTCTCACCGTCTGGTCGATCTTCGAGAAAATGAAAAGCCTGTAGACTTTCAGTAGCCCAGCCAGGGTAGAGGAACCATACTAATAACGAAGGCACAGAACGTTCGAACTTCAAGTTTGTCAAAAGTTCCCAGGAAAAAGAAGTTCGTCTCGTGATAGACGAGAAGATAGCACCTAGCAACGATGAACAAAAGGGTGCGACGGGACCTATTATGATAAGCTACTGTCCCGGTACGCCCGAACGAGCTCGGCACTTGGCAACCGTAACACGCCAAGACAATCTGCGAAAGCGAGAATCGGAGGTCCGGCAGGAGATAAAGACAAATTAAACGATTTGATGTAAAGGAAGGAAGGTCGTCGATCATACTGCGGTACTAGTACACGGGTCTCGGCACTACTACTAGTACAGTTGTACAGTATGCGCCATCCCTTTGGAGAACAGGCCAACCAGGCATAGGGCCATGCAGTGAAAGGTAATAATAGCACTCACGCACAGAATACCGCGCACGAACCAACGCATGGTAAACATAACTTACTGTGTCGCGACAGAGACAGAGAGGTCAAATGGATAATTCATAAATCATACACCGTGCGGCTACTAATTTTTCCTAAAATGTTTGCTGCGCGTCGCGCCTCGATCCATCTGCTGGGTAAAAAAAATAAGCCTTGAACCTTGTCTTCAAGAACTACTGTACAGAAAACCGTCGTCAGGGCTGATGTTGTGGGTTGCCAACGCGCTGCGTGCGCAGCCTTCAAAGACGCCGGGAGCAAGAAGGGACCGGAGTATTTATCAGCAGCCACAATTATAGAACCCTCTAACCTGGCTGTTTCGGAAATTTCGGAAGCTTACTTTTCGAGACTATGGCCGCCGCTAGACTCAGCGACAGGACATTCGATGGGTTGGGAGGACACAAGCTCTTTCAATTCATTTGCCTACAAGTCCTTCTAAGTCCTTCGTCTCTGTCTCTTACATTAGTCGAGCATAAGCTTGTCCCGTACAAATGGTACTGTATGGAAAAGATCAAGCACCAGCACAGCTACCCGCTGTCGCATTCCCGGCCGCCATCATGGAGGCCATCATTTGCATGGCAGCCTTCAGTTGCTTCTGGGCTGCCTTGTCAGCATTGCTAGATCTGCGCGCAAAGGGCAAACCCAAAATCAGCTTCGAGACGACAGGATACAGAAAAAGAGGCACATACGAGTTTGCAGCAGCCAATTGGTTCATCGCAGCAGTAAGGTTTCCGTTAACCTGTTGGGCAGCAGCAGCATTCTTCTTCCCTCCTGCTGCCATTCCCGCGAGAGCCTTCTTGGCTTTCTTGACGTTATCACTTGCTTTCGACACAGCACCTGCTGCAGTGTTGTTTGAGGCGGCGGCGGCGGCGCAGTTAGCTTGCGAAGTTGAGTTATCCGCAGCGGTTGAATTGCTAGCACTGCTGGTTGAGTTGGCTGCAGATGTCGAGTTGGCTGCACTGGTCGAATTGTCTGCGGCAATGGTTGAGTTGGCTGCAGAAGTCGAGTTGGCTGCAGCGGTCGAGTTGTCTGCAGAGGTTGAGTTGGCCGCAGCGGTCGAGTTGTCTGCAGAGGTCGAGTTGGCTGCAGCAGTCGAGTTGGCGGCAGCGGTCGAGTTGGCTGCAGAAGTCGAATTGTCTGCAGCAGCTGCAGCGGCTGCAGCGGCTGCAGCAGTCGAGTTACCGCCAGCCGCCGCCGCCGCCTTGTTCTTCTTCTTTCCCTTGGCTGCTGCTTTAGCCTTGGCTGCTGCCACTTTATCCTTGGCTGCTGCTGCCGCTCCCTTGGCAGCTTTAGCCTTGCCCTTGCCGGCCTTTTTACCACCCTTAGCACCTGCACCTGCACCCGCACCCGCACCGACACCAGCACCAGCACCAGCAGTGGCGTTAGCCGCGAGACTCGTGGCATTGGCCGCGCCTGAACAGTTTCTAGATATGCTCATTTAGTTCAAGGGAAAGGAGCGGGAAAACGTTTGGGACATACGCCATCTGTGCGGCTAGGTTTGACAGCATATCACTCATCGCCTGGAGCCCTGTTGATGCATTTTGTTGGGTTGCGTTGCATTGCGCCACACTCCGTTGATCAATAACCAAAGGTGCTATTTCACAAATGCCGTCAGCGAACGAACGAACAGGGCATATCGGACACTGGTATGGAAACGTACCAGCTCGGACAACCCCTAGACCAGCTACTGCGAGAAGATACAACGAGAGAAGTTTTACCGCCATGCCAGCAATGCAACGGACAGAATGTAAAGAGAACTGGGAAAGGAATAGGACGAAAGGACTAGAAGGAATGTGAGCGAAGAAGCGTCAAGCTTGGAGTCCTGCTCCGGGAAAGGACAATGAGGATCGATATGTCGCGCCGGACGACATTTATATATGGTACCTCTCGTGAAACCGATGCATTGACCGCAGCAACCCTATCGGAATGGCAACAGGGGTATGTGTAGCGAAGTGAAACATCCGCGCTCAGGGAGATGGTAGTAACGGGGGTAACAAGGCCGAGCGCCCCGACTTTGATGGTGCGTACAGTAATGTGATTCAGACCTCTGGGAGCCCCACAACCGTCCTCTGCCAGGTAACCAGGTACAATACCAAAAAAAGTAAGTCAGGCATTCATTAATGACGGCGCCAGTATAACAAAGGCAAGAGCACGTTGTCTTAGTCCACATGGACAAAGCATACGTCAATCAGATTAACGTTCCCGTCCCAAGGAAGTACAAGCATGAAAATCTATGTCACGACCACAAAACGGCAGATGTGACATTGAGAAAGATAATGTATACTGTAAGCGAGATGTCTGGGTGAATCAACTGCTCCGCAGCACCGAGTATCGGCTCACTTGCGAGTAGCTACGAGATCCACCCTAAACATTGAAAGGGTTTGAATCTGTCGCTGGCGAACGGCGACCTCGGACATATACGGGTAATGGTATGTATCTGGACCCAAGAGACGGAACAGTTTTGGAACAACGTACCAATCCGACTGGCCAGGAACCTTATTGCAGTATCTAAGTTAGCTGTAATACTTTGATGGTAAACTGATCGTTGTACGCACCACTTCAGGAGCAGACCTCGGTTTCAAAATCGCAGCGTCGACAACGTCGATAAGTTTCACGTTCGGGCGGTTGTACGACGTACATCCCAGATACCTGTAAGCGACACGGAAAGGGAAATGGGCAGTTTCAAGCGATCCAAAGGTGACGAAAGCCCGATGGAGTAGCACCGGACAACGGGCGACGGAAGAGATGGCGAAGATCCACAAATTCAGTCTGGAACCTCAGGGCCAAAGGGTTAGAGGGTTAGAATAACGCAGATACCACGGCAACGATTCTCAGGATGAATCGATCGACGTTTCTCATTTCCTGATCGAAAAAGCCTACAAGGTGGCCCGTTCGTTCGCTAGCAGTAGGGCAGAAGTGGGAATGACCGTAGAAACGTGCGTCAGACGCACAGGCTAGACGCAGGGACCAGAAGCACACAAAAGCACTAAGATGAATGGAGTCAGGAGATTCAGAGATCGTGCTAAGCAGGCGTGTCGTCGTTGTGGGGGCCCGTGGATAGCTTGACGACGGGGTGCTGGAGCGGAAAGCGGAACAAAGCGTCACCACTGTGACGGCCCGACTGCGGAGCGATTTTCCCAGGACCTTTCCACTAGCGTCACAGTTCACAGTTGACGATAATGAGTGCAGCAAAACCAAAGCCGACAAAGACCTCAGGATCATCGACAGGACTGTATAAGGCTGATTCAGTCAAGGTGTGCGAGCTGTTCTTCCTATAAGGCTCTCTTTTCGAACGCTGCCAAGGATGTCGCAGAATCTCTTGGGATCACCAACCTCCCTGATCCCGTCGCATCCGCCTTAGCAAGCGATGTAGAATATCGGGTACATCAGGTTATCGAGGTGTGTCATCTCATCCTCCACTCCGTACCGTTATCCCTCAACCCATCTCCAGGAGGCAGCGCGTTTCATGCGTCATGCGCGACGCACAACCCTCACCACAGGAGACATCGACCGTGCATTGCGCGTCCTTAACATCGAACCTCTCTATGGACACAGCCCATACACGACACCAGTTTTTCGTCGTGCGCTCCCCTTCCCCCAAATGGCGTCCGTCGGTCCCGTCTATTTTGTCGAGGACGAGGAAGTAGACTTTGAGCGCGTGCTTCGCGAGGAGAAACTCGTGCTCCCGCCAAGCGTCCGCTGGACCGCGCACTGGTTGGCCGTTGAAGGCGTGCAGCCGCTTATTCCCGAGAATCCACCAGCCGTGCCCCGCGATGATCCTTCGTTGACCGCACCGGGTGCTGCTGCATCCGATAAACGCGCTGGCCAGCAGGCTTCGCTTGTCAAGCAGGTTCTTTCGCGCGAGCTCCAGCTCTATTACGATCGCCTTACATCGTCAATACTTCCCTCTGGCTCCGGAACGACGGATCCTACCAAAAGGACCGCTGCATTGGCAAGTTTCAGGCATGACGCAGGACTGCAACCATTGTTACCATACCTCGTGCGCTGGGTTGGTGAGAACGTTGTCAGCGTACTACATGACGGCACCCAGGACGATGCCTCTGGACGCACCCTCGAGGTATTACTGGACGTCATCTCAGCCCTGCTCGAAAACGCGACGCTCTTCGTCGAGCCCTATGTACGTACGAGTTGACTCCAGCGAGTTTAGCAAATATTAATGTGATTGCTGACATCGTTGCCCTGGTTCATCAGCTTCACCAAATCCTGCCTCCCGTGCTCTCTGTTCTATTACATTCCTCGCTACCACCCATGCATTCGGATCACCTGCGCAAATCTGCCGCCTCCGCCCTTGCCCGGATACTCACGCAGCATTCCGTAACCTATCCCTCACTCGCACCACGCATCATGAAGACACTGCTCTTGGCTCTGCTCGCCCCAGAGCGTGGGCCTGGCACGCGACTAGGAGCGCTGCGGGGGCTCATCGGCGTCGGCAAGGAGGCGGTACGAAAGGGAATACTGGATGCGGGAGGGGCAAAGGCCCTTGGAGACGAGCCGAGAGTAGCGGGTGCGGTGATCGAGGCACTAGAGGTGTTACATCCACCTTCAGAACGCCCCGTACCGCTCGATCCCGGGGAGCCTGATGATGCGCGGATTGCGGAGCGTCTGCGCGAGATTTTAGGTGATTTTTTCGCGGAAAGGCTCGTGGGCGACGCTGCTTGGGCACGGGGCGTGCTTGCAGAGAGCTGAAGAGAAAGATATTTACCCTACGTTTTACTTTTCTGTCTCATTTTTTCTGCCGAGTGTACCCTAACGCCATTGCTCTGTATCGAGTGCTGTCGCCCTTCCCCCCCTTGGACCTTGCTTTTTTTTTCTCTCTGGATGGTTTCCTTTGGTCATCCCAACCTCCAAGACGCCGTCTCAGCAGCTTCACCTCGATCTGAACAGTTCAGAGGCTCCCTCTATCTCAGGTCATTCTCCGAAGAACTTTCTCTTAGGCCTGTTTGAAATGTTGCGGCCAGGGCATTAACCGTAATTTGTTCCCTCTCTCGCAGCTCTTATCCCTCCTTGTTTATTCTAGTTGATGGCGGCGATCCCTCTCAGCCCGCATTCAGCTCCACATCTCAGTCAAGGATTAGCTTCAGCACAATCAGCAGAGGGTTCGGCTTATCGGTTCAGGGCTGAATACCGCCACGCTCCAAGTATGTTCCACTGTTATCGCAGGATGCTTTTTTCGGAAGTGGCACGCGACCCCAGCGCCGGTTTGAGTCACATGGCCGCTACCTACAATCCACTTTGATAAGCCCCACCGGTGGTGGTACCGAAAGGAAAGGCGGCGCAAATTCCTGTCATTCAAGCATCCACCGTCAATGCCGAGCCGATTATACATCCTAGGATTGGTGCAGCCATCAGCTCCACAGGAGTACAGGAGGACTATGAGATTGGCTGTAAGTCCGTCAGTGGCTGTCCGGCTCCCCTCTTCCCATGCCTTTCCTTTTTCTCGTTCGCGCGAAACGCCGCTATGTAAGCTCTTTCTTGTAATGGCACCAAGGCTAACCTATCGGTTCGCTGAGTGTGAAAATTTTTTACACTAGGAGACCGTTCCTCACCGCACCGCAAAGGCGTGACTCGCTTTTTTTACGCGCCAATTTCACACACTCCCACAACTATACAGTAATGGCTGTGCCAATCGGTGGCGACGATACCAGGTCCAACGTTCTGGGTTCTGGTACATCCTGCTCAGAGTCAGTAAAATGCATCCAACTCGGCTAGTCCAGCTTACTGCGAAACTAGATATCTACTCCAGCTGTTTTCTCGAATCAGCGGATCGTGAAAATTTTAAACCCACGACGTGTTCCTCTGTGTGTGTTCCTCTCTCCCCGCGCCGCCGCACCATGGCGCAAACTCAAAGCCATTAATTCCCACCTTACGCCGTCAAGCTGGGGGTTTTTCCCTTCATATCTTTTTTGGTACCGCTAGACCTAATATCCGTGGATGGTCTAAGGTAAGTTTTGCGAATTGGAAAAAATGGAGCAATTTATACACCGCCAGTGGTTTCTCCGACTCAGGACACTGGCCCACGAAGTTGTGAACACATGCATATGAATTACAGCACCCACCAACTACAGGCCCGAACTTAAAGAAGACCACGGGACGCGGGTCGAACCCTGGGAAATCCCGAACTATTTTTCCAACATGATGGATGGATGGATGGGGCATGTACGGTATATCCTACATGTCGTTCCCTGTTGACATACTAGGGAAGGCGTTCTCTGGTTCGTTCCGCTTCTCGCGCAATCATACAAATGGCTAAGGGTCACATCGAGCAATCATTAAAAATCATTGGGGCCATCCCAGTGGCTCAATCTCGGAAGCAATAGCAGACTCTCGGTGTTCTTTTTATTTCGCTTTGCAATTGGAGGAGAAGAACAGCCTATGATCCTCGAGTTTGGATGGGCGTCAAGCAAAACTTAAGGCAGACAGACAGGCAGCACTACGCCACTGGCACTTTTCATCTGCTGCTGCTTCCAACAATGTCGGAGAACAAGTGGATGATGCCAACTGGCACGCAGCGCAGCTCAGGCGTCTGTCTCGTTGAGAAAGCAAGAGAATATTCCAGAAGTCCTAGTATTAAAGAACCATAGCCCGTCGTCATCGCCCTGTTACCGTTCATTTCCTGGCAAATTGGCATGAGGGGGGTCCGAGCAAGTCATCTCCGCCAACGCCCGTTTACAGATTTCCGACACTTTATCATTGCATTTTCCTTTCGTGCGTCGGATCGCATCTCCGAAATGCGAACGAAAAAGCATGATAAACGCATGAAAGGGGGAAAAGAGAGGGCGATCGATGGGTGACTTGATAGAGGCAATAAGCAACGTTCATCGGTGACATCGCCGAACTTGTCTTAGCACTCGCTCTACGCCGCCCATAACCACTCTGGCAAGTCACGGGAACAGGCGCGCACGTCGGCGATCCGCTGTCTTGTGCCCCGTTACCCAGATATATTATAGGAACGCACGCTTCCCAACAAAGTTTTCCTTGGTTTCACTCTTCGAAGACGCTGCATACCTTAATCTCCCTTCTTTTGAGCTAGTATCCCTCATGTATCTCCTGCGCCGCGCGCTGAATTGGACAGTGTGCCAATAGACTCCGTGTATCAAATACATTGCGGCAAAATTAGTATCCGAACCAATACAGTAAGCGCTACAGAGTCGATTTCACTTGAAAGTTTGAGGAAGGCGATCTAACTTCTACACGAATTCACGAATGATTTTACAATATTAGCTCGCTACGGCGGCACGCAGGTCACCAATCGTGGCCGTAACATAGTCAGGAACTATTGTCGATGCGTTGGGCCCCGTCAGGTTTTCCTCTGAGGTGATACCTAATAACCATTTCATCAGAACATTTGGACTTGGACAGATGATCGAGGGGGGAAGTGAGGTGAGACCACCGCACCAGTGAGGACAAGCAACGTTGCGAGCCCACCAGCTTTACCGAATTGTATGTCAGTGTTGAGCCTGTCGCCAACCATGATCGTGCGTTCTGGATCAAAGTTGTGCCTACCATCAATCAACCGCACGATGCCAAAGAAAAAAAAAATTAAATCAGTCAGCATTCTGCCGGAAAAACACGCCTATAGTTGCGTGAAGCGATAGGCTAGAAGACGAGTTTGTGGTGGAACACCCACTTGGCTTTGATCGCATCTAACATCGTGCTGTTAGGTTTTCCGATCGCGGTGACTGGTCGATTGGGCCCCAGCGCGGTGACAAGAGGTGCGAGGATGGCGCCTGCGCCGGGTAGCAAACCATTCTCCGATGGGAACGTAGAGTCATCATTCGTGGCAAGAAATACGCATTCAGGGTTCGAATGGAGGTAGCGGAATGCGCGCGACAGCTTCGTGTAGTTAATGGACGTGTCGAGGCCAACCAGCACGGCGCCAACCGAAGGATCAGGTGGTATCTCGCCGGGCGCAGAGAGCGTGTTATCTGCAGGATCCTGCGACGGCAAATGAGATGCGCGTTGAAGGATGACGCATGAAAGTGACGACTCACGGTGCCGCCAATGAAGAAGATGCCCTCACTGCGAAGTTCATCTTCGAGCCCTGACATACCGATCACATACACCCTCTTGTCCATGGGAAAGTTGAGAACCGAAGAAAGGTAAACAGCAGCCGCATATGCTGATCCGAAGACTTCGTCCTACAGCACGAACAAACGAACGGAGGTAAAATCTGCATCCGGGTCATCCAATTGAGGAGAAAATACGTACAACATGCGCCTCGATGCCCAGTCCATCAAACTTCTTCTTGTAATTACGCCGAGACTTGGTCGCATTATTAGTGACGAAGACGACGCGTTTCTCTGCAAGAACGAGAAGGATCGGATCGAGAGAGAGTCAGCGAGGTGCGGAGGCGAAAGGAACGGGGTTGAGTACAAACAGCTCCATAGACAGAGACTTGTACGCTCTTACGTACTCTGGCTGCGTAGAAGTTGGAGGACCTCCACCGCGCCGTCTATGAGACGGTCTCCGTGCCATAGCACACCGTCACAATCGAACATCCAAGTGTCATACTTGTCCAGAAGCCCCTGGTAACGTTCGGGGTTATTAGTGTCTAGGCGGACACTCATGCGTGCTGCGTTTGCGCTCTAATTCTTTCTTATCTGCAGCAGGTGTATTGCGTCGTATGATGGTGCTTTTCCGAGGGGCTAGAAACAGAGGGTGATGGTCGTCGGTAAACAGGTAAATGAGCGATGAGCTGGCATGTCTGGCTCGCTCGTGCTCGGACAATGCCGGAGGGACATGTGCGTGAGCTCGGAGATGATTTTCCCGTTCGGGGAATTCCAGCCACTCCCTCCTACAATCATCACTGCAGCTTCAGGCATTTCCGATTGTACACAAAGTCTCGACAGACTGCCGTTTTCGGCTTTCAAGAAAGAGAGAGAGAAAAAAAAAGAGATGAAACTCGGCAGTGTGCTCTCCTAGCAAAATGTGCATTTTTCCAGTGATCTTGCTGCCGGGGTTGCCGCACGTCTTGCACGTTGCCCTCTGCACCCCCATTGCGATGCGTCGGCTTTCACCGTCAGGGTGTCCAGCTATTTGGCCGATGCCCGGGCACTAACTAACAAATTGAACCTAATGCGAACCTCTCCGTCCGCGCCATTTCCCGTTGTACTGCATAAACTGATCAGCCTCAAGTGCCGTTCGGGGTAATTAGCCCACGACCCGGAGCTGAAGATATTGTTTTGTTTCCTGTATTGTCTCTGGTTCATTGGACGTCTGCTGGCTCTGGGAAGTGAGATACCTACCATCCAACTCTCTTTTGACGTCAGGCATCCGCCGAAATCGTTTGCCAAATGATTCTCATCCGACTCCGTCGGACACTTCCGGAGGGAACGACGACTTCCACTTCCTGACCAACCAACTCTCAAGCCATACCGTATACTAAACCCGACGCACGTCCTCTATAACCAGCAAAGATGTAAAACTGAACTTGAATGATGCACGTCGCGAATCGAAATAAGTCCGTCTCTTCTCACAACTCCATTCCATCGCGCTGGCCCGACGATGACCCGCGGCGCAGCCCTTCATATTCCATCCCGTGGCTTTTGGCGTGCTTACGTCGTTGGGCACGCGTTTCGGCCTGCTCACTTTTGACAGCGGCTACGCCCACCGGGAGGCCCCTCGGATCCGATCTTTCGCGCGGCGCCGGAGATTACACTCCGCGTGACAAGCCTATCTGCGCTATCAGGGTGAGCCCGTGTGCCCCCACACCGATCTCTCACTCGGAAGCAAGATATGAATATGGCTTTCCTTTCGTCCGTCGACCCATAGGACAACTTCTCAGTCTCAGAAAATGGATGTGAGATGTCTTCCTGTCTCTTCCCAGCCTTTTTCATCACACCCCTGTCTTTGGGCACTTCTTGGTCTCGTGACATTTCACGTGTTCCCGTTGACCTTGATCCGAGTTCCGAGTACAATTTTCACTGACAAAAAGTCCTGAGAACACGGAGCACAGATGTGAAGCAATAGATCTTAGGCGTAACCTCTCTTGGATCGTCAACCAAGTGGGACTAAAACACGAGACGTATATTGAACTCGCCAAATAGGGGCGGTCCCTATGCGGCCTTACGCCGTCCACCCAAATTCTAAAGCAAATAACCCCGTTCAATCTGCGCAGTTTGTACACGGTCAGACGTGTAAGAATTTGCGCTCTCCCGGGTCTGATCAAAAGACTCCGTCCTTTACCGAAAAGGAAGAGACTTGTGTTGAGTCCCCTCTGTGCGAAATCGCTACTGTTTATCTCCACTCGAATTTTTTATGGGCGTTACCACAGTTCCGAATCTGTAACAGAGTTAAGAAGAACGTATGGAACTTTTGACCGTCCTTTCAAACAAACACGCGGGTGGCGCTACGGTCTGCAGAGGGGATGGTGTGTAGTATTGCATCTGAGCTACAGACGCGCAACGCCTGGCTGCTGGTGGTGCCCCTTTCTTCAAAACCCCATGGGCACAATAGCGGTTCCCCTGTATATCGCCGTTGTCTTTCTTGGACAAAATCCGCCACTTATCGGAGGTTTCCATCTCGCCTACCCGTTTCGGATCTAAAGGAATGTCCATATACAGTGGTAAATTTACAAGTTCCAACTTCCAAAGTAAATTTATGCTGGGTTAGCCCCAAGGCCAGATCGGTGGATATGGAAATGATCGTCCTCTCTCCAGTTGCAACGTGCAGACAAAAGGTACCGTCTTCTCCTCGCTTGTTGCGGAGGTTCTGAAGCAGATAGCAAAACGTGTCACCCTGTGGATCTATAGACCCCATTTGTGGCGTCTCGTCCCTAATGATTCGGACCTCTCGCGTAGAGAGAAGAAACGAGCAAAATTAATTTTCATTGAAGTTAACTGAGTTAAAACAACGATAACAGGAATGATGTAGTAGGCGATGATAATGTGTTGTGTGGACCTGATCTCTGGGACTCCCTTGTCTATACAGTACATATTGCGAATCGAGCAAATGATATCCACTTGCATGCACCTCCATCGTACGCTTGAGCATTATTCTTGATCCCGTGGAATGAAGCAAAACAACTGTGAGCCTCTATCCGCGGAATGGTATTTCGTGTTCCGTTCGGTTGCCTCTCCTTGCCATCGCACGCACCACATCACCATCATTGCGCAGCAAGACAATAAAAAATCCCGAGGTCAAAGCCTTTTTCGGGGAGCTCGCCCCCTGTTCTCATCGTAGTCGTCGCTATAAGACCAGGATGGGATGTTCCGGCCACCGAGGCGTTCCCAAAGTGCGCAGTAAGGTGCAGCCTCGATCAATGTTGGTGCCGGTCGCGGTTCCGGTCGTGGTCGTGATATTGGTGGTCGATGTAGAGCAGCCCGTTCCTGACCAATATTACCACCTTTGTCCTCTAGGCCTGTCGATCTCTTCAGAGGGGAGGGCCAGTGAGAGCCGTAGCCTCTTGTAGAGCTGTATTTTACCCTCTTCACGGGGGAAGGGAAGGGCTGTTGTGTCTCTGCTTGTGTCTCCTCCTCGAACACCTCCGCCATACTCCGCTTCCTCTTGACTGGGTGGTTATAGTGATCGCGCTTGCCACGGGCCCCAGGAACAACAATATTCGCACCCGCAAGCACGGTTTCGGGGGCCAGGGCCCAGGTATTCGAGCGACTGAGAGGTTTGGGGCGACGCTTTTTTTCGGAGGCAGCGGGGCGAGAGGAGGTGGTGGCGGCGTTGAGGGAAGACAACGGGCGCATGAGGAACAGTTGCCAGTCGATCTCCACTCGCACAATATTGGCGATCATGGTCATCGCAGCCCGAATGCCGCCAAGATTCCCACAAGTGATCGCAGCGAACGTGCTGAAGGCCTGTGCATTCATCAGTTTCAACATTGTCTCTACCGGGCCTGAGTAGTCGGTAGTGTCGGGTGGCGGTGGCGGAGGGGAAAGTTCATTTGCTCGTCGCACGATATGGTCCGATCGAGCGGCGAGAGGCAGTTGCGGGTATTCAGTGTACCACTCCGCTTTCTTCAGTTGATGCTCGTCGAAGCTCAGCGCGGCCAGCGCGGCGAACGGACACGAGTCGTCCACCTGTGCCAGTGCCCAACAGAGGAAAGACCGTGAGAAAACAAGTAGAGAACAAAAGACAACCCCGAAAAGGAAAAAAGAAAAATTAGTCGGCGCGAGTAAAGGCGCGCGTCGACCTTTCGTCTGATTCCATCTCGATCATTTTTCATTCTCACCCTCGAGGCTCTAGGCTCTAGCCGTCCTCGAGGAGCGAAAAGTAAAAAAAATGAAAGACCGAAAGACGTAAAAAAAAAAGCGTTCAGTTTGAAAAGTACGTACATTGTTCATTCTGTCGATGATGAGACCCGTGGAGAGGCCATGCAGGTCGAAATAGGCAGCGATCGTCTCGGCGTCTTCTTCCCAGCCCCCGACATCATTGTCCCCAGAGTCCATTCGTCGGCGCCAATCGCGTATCTGTATACACAAAACCAGGGGCGGACATATGGCGTGAGCGTTCTGCCTACGCGCCCGTATATGCAAAGACGGGCGGAAAGAAGGCGGAGAAGAGAAAAAAACTGACTTTTGCAATGGGTAAAGTTACTGCTACCGCGCCTGATTGCGCACACGCGGTGGCATGGATCACGCCAGTCACGAAGGTCAGGTTGACATTGATCCCATCTTCACGCTGTAGTCTGGCCGCAGCTTCGATACCGGACACTGTTGCCGGAATCTGTTTTATTTTATTTTTTCCGTGCATGGTTTCAAGTGTGCCAAGTCAGAGACGCCCTTGAAGTGCGTGAAGTTTATGGCTCACGGCAACCATTAGCATATCCCTACTGCGGCCCAGCTTCTCGAAGCGCGCAACGAGGCTGCGCGCCTTGTTACAGAGGGCGTCTGATTCGTCGTTGCGGGCATCTACGATTGTACAATGGGGCCCATCGACAAAATTCATAAGCGCGTTTCCGAGCTCTGCGAACTACAGGAGTCATAGCCCGCGCGGGGATTTGACGAATTTGACACGAACCAGGGGCAGCAGGAGGGAAAAAAGGAGGGGGCACAGGGTTGTACGTTATTTAGTTGCCGACGCGCCCGCATGCAAAGAGTAAACGGGAAGACTCACGAATTGCTCTAGGGCACCGTCGAGAAGCTCTTTCAGAAATTGCGTCTTCTGATCTGCACGGACACTAGCGCCACTGAACCTTTTAAGAATGTCATGTGTCACAATCAGTTCGCGTTTTCCAACAGGCACGATGAGGACTTTGAATAAATCTAACATGACATTTGGTGCCTCTGCTAGCACCTTGCGCACAGCAACCCAGAGGAAGTAGTATGTCTCCATGTCATTCTGAATTCCCTTGTAGACGTTGTCAAGTGACAGAACGCTCGCATCCAAGTTATAATGCGCTAGAGCTATTGCGGATAATCGATAGTGATGAAAAAGAAAAAAAAAAGAAATTTCAGATTTTTCTCAAAACTCCCCACGGGACGGCACACGCCAGGGGCGGCAGCCCGCGAGCGCGTGAGGGCCAAAAGAACGCACAAACTCACCATCCCAGTCTAGCGTATCGGCAAGAACACGTGTGCCGAGTCCCTCCTGCAACATTTTCAAAAGATATGGTCGGTGCCGAGGTTCGGACAGCTGCTGAGGGGCGTTGGCATGGACGATCCCATCGGTCTTCCGTTGATGGGCTAATAACGGCATGTGTGTGATTGACAGCTGAGACTCCGCCGGCCGTCGGTCGTGGGTCGTGGGTCGTGTGGGTATCACGCTAGCGGGAATCCCTGAGACGTTCAAAGAAAGTAAAGGTTTGATAGATGGGATGGAAAAAGTTGGGCTTGTGTGCCCTTTACAGGCAGGGCGTTGCGCGCGCGTTAAGTCGCTTGAGTTCCTAGGGTCGTATGACCGTTTGTGGTGTGGTGTAATGATTTTGGTATTCGATAACAAAAAAGAAATGCCAGCCACACCACAAAAAACTCCCCAAAACCCAACCGAGTCCCAGTTCTGAAAGAAAAAAAAAGAGTTATAAAAAGCCACAAAGCCACGGAATGAATAATGAGATGCAAGTTGCGTCAATGCATCGAAATATTAAGTCACGTGGAGTAAGGGTTAGGAGGGAGAGAAGATCGACTGCCGTAAATGACTGCCGTAAAGGAAGGTCTGTTCGGGGGTTCGGACCCACACACCACACATCACCGCATACACAAGTACATACCACTATTATAGTGTCAGGGCCTGGCATATGGCCCGGGTGTATGGAAATAACGGCATGATAACGGCATAACAGATGACGAACATACTCATTCCCCAAATCACACCCACCATCACCCTCCCGATCGACCTGATTGATCATCCCCGGCAACCCCCCCACTCCCCACCTCCTATTCTATGTCTTGTTTTTATGGTTTAGCGAGGAGTGCTTAAAACGGCGTTTGCGAAATTGCAAAGTCGATATTCCCCGTTATTTTTTTCGCCCCTCCCATCACAGGCTCCTACTTGCGGTCTCGCTATCTCTGTCCCCGCCCCCTTACGCTCACAACTGCGCCAACGCCGCCAAGTTCGGGGAATCAATTGTCAATGTTGCTGAGTACAAGAACCACAATCCCAGGGTGGAAAAAGGTTTGGCACTAGAAGAAAAGCTGGTGGCGCCGCTGTCTGTCTGTCTCTCGCCGTCGTCTAGGTTTTCTACTACAGTGCTATCATGTTGTTCGGTCCTAGTTGAAAAAAAAAAACAATAATTGATAGGTTTCTACTGTATATGTGTGTGGGTGTATACATAGGAACGTCGGGTGTTGTAATTGCAAGGGTCATATGTATCAATCATCATAAATTGGCACTGTGGCATATAGTGGCGTGGGGGTCGAAGAAGCCAATAGACGCGCTGTTATCTTGACGATGACGCAGGGGAAGTACGAGTGAAGACTCCAGCTCGGTCTGTTCTTACCGAGGTGACGACGGGGCTGTCTAGCTAGGCTGTCTGGTCGATATGAATATTTATTTGCTTGTGAACACCCGTCCCTGCACATGAAAGAAAAAAAAATTGGAGAGGGATTTTGGGGTGCGACGCATTTCTTTTCCATTTCTTTTTTTTTAATCAAGAAAAAGGAAAAACCTTTCATTCGGCATTTTACTATCATAGGCCATAATAAGATAAAAACGCGAAAAGGAAAGCAGCGCCGTGTACACGTGCTCGCCTCTCTTCACTCTAAACTTGTTAGTAAAGAGCGCTGGGCGACGTATCGATGAATGCGCCGTCTTAGCTGCGTTCACACATTAACACCCCAATATGGGGTGTTGGTTGGCTTGCCACTTGGGGATCCAAGCGAATCAGGCATCAGTGGCACTGGCACATAATGACCCACATATTAAAAACGGGGATGACGACCCTGCGATTCGAAGCATCACAGAGATAATGGAGGAAAAATAAAAGAAAACCGCCCCCCTCGGCATGTTCCCTTTGCACTGATGGCGTGCGCCGTGCTGAGCCGCAATTTACAAGCTGCTTTGAGAAGACAAAAAGGTTGAAGCTGAGTGATACGCTTCCTGTCCTTTCATTTGGGCCATGGTTCCTTGACGGGGAATAATATAGAACGATATGCAAAATGATCTTTCGTTCGTTCCGCAGTTCCGACGCAACCGTATAGCACTTTAGACGGAGAGGTTGAGAAGTCGGAAGCAAAACCTTGCAGGAAGAGAATTCAGGGCGAGGTGAAACGGCATCTCCCGAAAACGTACCTGTTGTTCATTCATTGAAAGGCTAGGAGCGATGCGATGATACTCTCCCTCCCAACCAAGCTAACTAATTAAGAGAACCCTAAAAAAATACACGTTGACGGGGATAGTGAGAAAAAATGAGTGGTCGACATATAAATAGGTATTGAATGGGTGGCTTGACGGTGAAGAAACGGGGGGGGGGGGCAAGGGAGGCGTCCTGTATAAAACTTGAAAGGGTTCAATCGATTGCACCGCACCGCCGGAGCGGGGAGGGAGAGAGCAGGGGGTGGGGCAAATCGAGTTCTGCGGCGCGGCGCACGGCACAAAGAATGGTAGTGTCCCCATTTGGGTTGGATAGGACCGGATATCGGGTACCGTGTAAAAAACTTGCCTCGAGGGCAAGCAGCAGCCAGTTGGGATCACAGCTTCGGATGTTTCGGATGTTTCGCGCCGAATAGCCGCCTTTTGAAGCAAATCAAACCCAGGACAAGGCACGACCGCAGATTCCGAACCTGTCGGGGCGTAATATGCCCACAAGCACTCAACTTTGCGCAAAGTGGGCTCAGCAGAGGCGCAGATGCACTTAGAGATACGGAACCCCACGGAGTCATCACGAGTTGTCGTTTGACCTCGTGACGGGGGGAAGTGAGGCACCAAGGGAAGGTACGAAGGAGAAGCCAGGAGGGGAAGGGAAGGGGAAGGGTGTGTGTGAGGGACTGATCCTCGGGATGCCCGTCTGTTTCCCCCCTCGGCTATCTCTATATCTTTCAGTTAGTTGGGAACAGGAGCCAATGGGCAAACACAAGGGCTGAATAGGCTGATATTGTTACACAAGATGTGGCAATGAAAACCAATAGATATACACAAAAAAGCTAAGATGGTGAGAAAATGGAGACAGAAGCGAACCCGACGGTATGGCGCGGTAGGCGACAACCCATACTAAGCAACACGGCAGGCGCTCCGTCATGCATGAAACAAACAGATTCGGGCAATTCCCGTGTCAGATCTAGGGATGAATCTGCGTGCGATCCGCTGAGTAGCTCTGCCATGAGCTCAGCTCGGCCGAGTGGTGTACGTGGTTAAACGAATGGACGGGTGAATAAGTCAAGCTATGAGACGATTCCTGCGTCGGTGACTTAAAAGCACAGCAGACACCCAATCACGTCAGACACTGTCCATATCGATCGAATAATAAATCCAGTCGACCTACAATATAATCTTCCTCTACTTTTACATCATAATGAGAGGATGGGTATTGAGGAGCTCCGGTCAGACCATGGCTGCCGGGCGTCGTATGGATGGTCGGCGGTAAGCACCGCGACGACGACAGACCATGCCCTCCACCGAGAAGGTGGGAAGGATTCTCATTCACCGACTGCTGTCGACGACGAATGTCACTAGGATCCAGAGCTCTAATAAGGCGCACAGTCTCGCTGGGAGCTCAACCGGCCGGTGGGGAATAAAGTACTTGCCGAGTATGATGTAGGCGTCGAGGCAGAGCTCGGCGTGTTAACAGCAGGAAGCTGATAGCTTAACGGACCATTTTGCACTCCGGAGAGTATCGAGTTGGACGAGTTCAAACCCGGGCTCGAGTAGGAAGAAGTGTTATTTGACGAGGGAATATACCCGTGCGAGAGTGGTGGTGGTGGCGGTGGTGGCGAGTAGTTGGTCGGACGGGCGGAGGCCTCAATCGTTGGTGGGCTTGGAGTCTGGCTGGGACTCTGTCATTTCGTTCGCGTCAGAAAAAAAAGTGGGACCAGATGCGCAGGAAAAATAAATTTACCAGGTATACGCCGTCGACGTTTTGCGACAAGCGTCGTCGCTTAAGTTCACGATCCGGGTAGTCGCTAGACATGGAAGACTGGAACGAGCTGCGGCGCGCCATGTCGAGGTGCGGGTCTGTCATGAGAGATGGCCGCCGGGTCATATGCAGTTGACGGCGCAACTCTTCATTCTCGCGTATGAGCTTGGTGTTTTCTTGTTCGAGCTGGCGGATGCGCAGCGTTGGTGGTGGGAGCGCCGCGACCTGTTCGGGTGAGAGTGCAAGCGCTGTTTGGAGTTTCGTCACGGTCTGCTCAAGCTATAGATTTCGATGGAACGGCAAATCAACGGACGAGCGCGGTGTTATGTGCGGTAGGGGCGTTACCTGCTCGATGTAGGCCTTTCGTTTTGCGCGATGCCTCGCTTGGGCCTTTGCATTGCGACTGCGCTCGGGGCGGTCACCACTGGCCGCAGACGGGCTATTGGTTGTTGCTTGTGCCATGGATGATTTACAAGTTTGAGAAACGGAGGACGAGATAGCAAGATGGTCACCGGGGCTGTGCGAGTATGTGAGTGAGTAGGACGAGTGGAAGGAGGCGACCTGTAGAGAGATTGAGAGGAGAGTAGAAAGCGGGATTTATAAAGAGTTTGACAGGTCGCCCTGAACCGAGAGATCTCCAATCTGGAATCTCGGGCGAATCGAATAATTGTCCTCTTCTTTTTTATTATTATTATATTTTTTTTTTGCGTTTGCGTTCTCACCGGTGTTATCGCTCGGTTTGGTCATCCGAATAGCCTTTGCTCACTCGCTCTGTGGCAAAATGCTTCCGCGTCTTTGATATCGTTCATTCATTCTTGACTCGCTCAAATCCCACCCACCCCCACGCTCAATCAAATTCCTCTGTCCTTGTTCCGTGTCTTCCTTTCTCTGCCAGCAACGTCCCTCCCCACCCCTTTTTCTCCCCCCCCCGTCTCACTTCACCGACTGCGTCACCGTTCACTTTTACTACTACTGCCAAATAAGGAAGTCCTCGTATAGTTGTATGTCATCATCGTGCATCACGATCAGTCCTGTCCCAATCTCTTTGCGCATTGCATCTGCGCCGTGTATACCCCCCAATTAGATTAATCTTTGTGTGACGCTTCGATGCGCCAAACACAACAACCCCTTCCCTCTCCCCAATAGGTCGGCCGTGGAATATGAATTGTCAACTGTCCAATTAACGGTCGCTCGGGCCAACTGAGCGCGCTACTAAACACTTGGGAGCCTGCCATCGAAGCGAGTGACAACTTACAAGACCTTGACAGGACAAGGCCCCGTCCCTCCTGGAGTCCGTACGCCACATTCAATCCCGAATCTTCTTGCCCCCCCTCCTCCTCCTCCCCTGAGCGCTAGGCTTCTCGGCTGGATGCAGCCAATCACAACGCTTGGTACCGACTTGCCTTATATGCTCTTTGTCGCGGAATGCCGTAGTCACCTGAGCGGGTCCTCGCCTGAATGTCATGGCCCTGGCCTTTATCTGCCTCATTTCTTTCCTTGCCTGCCTTTGGAACCGCTTCTTTGCGCCCAGAAACCCCCCAAAATACGTATTTACGTGCATGGCCCCTTATCAGCCTCGCGGTAATTGACGCGTGTCTTTCTTTAGGTTTTGACGTGACCCGTATTGCTGCATTCCCTTTCGACATCCTCAAGGCCTGTCTTCTTTTCCGACGAAATAAAAAACTGTGTTTGACGATGATGATATCATGCCCTGGGAGATTGGGATGCGGGGAGGGGGGAATGAAAAAAGGGGCATTCGATTCGTTCATCGGGGCGAACCCCTCAAAGCGGTGGCTTCCACTAAAGACAGTCTGTGCGACAATAGCGCACACGCACAGCCCGCCCACCCCCACCCCCTTGCAATAGCAAAAGGACAATGGGGGTGTGTGGAACGAGATCCGATCGAAGTACGCATTTACTTTTCGCAGCAGCACACAGCGCCGAATGCGCTCGGGTCATGTCCATTTTGGAGGGACGGCGTCTTGGAAAGGGACTCAGGACTGGTGCGAGAGACAAGATCGGTTTGGGCTGGATCTGCAAATAAACCGGGAAGGGGTGGCGGTCCAAACATCCAAGGGGGGGAAGGCCAAGGGTGCGCGAAGGAATTCCGAATTCCCTAGTTGTTGCGCCCGGATGCTTTGCCGGGACATATTCAACCCTTTCGCGGGAATTCTCTTTCTCAGGCCCGGAGAGTGCCGGTTGTCTCATGTCGCGGTCAGCAGATATATTCCATCAGTAGAGACGCCCAAACCTCTCCTTGATCATCGCTTTCCCCTTCTGGTAACCTTGTTTGCGATTATTGGCCCGCCGTTCCTTTTTCTCTCACACCGGCGCTCGCCGTCTCTTTCTTCAGTCCGATTTCCAGCGTCTTATCGCGAGGCTGAGCTGAGCTGTGTAGATAAAGGCCCCCGCGGAATAAATGAGGCACCTTGCAAGGGGACAAAAACGTCACTATAGCAGCGAGCGCGCAGCCACTTGTGTCTCTTCGAACCTCGAAGGCACGCCGTGAGAGGGCATTTCAACACGGCAACGGCCGAACATTCCATCGCCGCATATAAGAGGCTTTACCCGAGTCTGTTCGGTTTAATTATAGAAGCCGATCTGTCGCCGATATTCTGGTTTTCCATTTCCAATTCATTTGTCGTCCATCTGCGTCACACAACCGTGACGGTACACACACACATACCTCCCGGTGAACAACAGACTCTCTCGACAAAACACGAAGTGTGAGATAATGCTACCCCCGCGTAGGCAATCGTTACGATGCCTATGGGTTTTCCGAACCCTTTGCCGCAGTTCCACAGTTGAAACACCAAACAGAACAAAACAGAAACAGAAAACACCCCCCAAAAAAGAAGATAGAGTGGTACAATGATGGAGGTGATCGTGCCTCGCTGGCTGACCAGCTGGTTAGCTGGCAAAGGCTGGTTCGCCCGGTTCGTCCGAAGTCGCGCACAAGTACGGTACGTGTTGCATGGGTAAGACCTGACTTCTGTTTCGTGGAGTTAACCATAATCTGAATCTGCGATTGCGTCCGAACGTCCGCTAGTATAAGCCAACCCACTGCAACGCGGAGTGCACGCGCCCGCGGCCCTCACTCTTCCTCGTCCGAGATAATTAATCTCATTCGACCCTTTGGATGCCCGCCATTACTGCTACTGGTCGAGGTGGTGGTCGGCTCGCGGCCAGAGTCGCCCTTGTGGCCAATAGAAGGAAGAAGCACCGGTCTTGTTGCTCTACTTGGCGATTGATCTTGCCCTGGCTGCGCTTGCCCCACATCGTCGTCATCCGTGCCTCTTCTGGGAGACGTGTCGTCTGGAATTGCATTATCCGGTTCCTGCGAGGCGATGGGTACGCCGCGGTATCGGGGTCGTGCTTTGGGACGAGTTTGTGACGCCACGAGTGGAGGATCGGAGTGGCGGTGCTTCGCCGTCGCCATATCGCGATGGGCCAAGAAAGATCTATCACTGTCGTGGTCAATGTCACCTCTGCCACTACCATCATCGCCACCATCGTCACCATCTTCATCATCACTATCACCATCATCATTAGAAGCAGCTGCAAGAGAGGGCCGCAGCGCTCCCGCATTAAATCCCCCGTGATCGCCGCCTTCGTCTTGTTCTTCGCTGTCCACATCGTACATTCCAGACGATGACAGCGCGGACCTCCGACTCCGTTTAGCCACCCTGCCTTTAGTACCAGCGGCGGTGGTTGTACCAAGCGATGGCTGCCTACGCCTGCGCTTCTTGGTGCCCGTCGGTCGCATCGTGCCGATATGACTAAGACTATCGATGGCAGCGAGTGCGGTACGCTCTCGCAAAGCCGCCTCCCGCGCAAAGAAATCTTCGATGCCCCGTCCGTACTCCTCGTCGCTATCTTCGATGAACTGCGCAGACATGTAGTTCTCTCGTTCGCGCGCTTTGCGTGCCACCTTGCGCTTCCGCCCGTCGTCGTCGTCATCGCATCGTCGTCCTTCGCCTCTCCTTCTGAGCCTGAAGCTGTCGTTTGTTTATGGCGACTTCGTCGTCGACGGGATTGTCTCTTTTTGTGAAGCAACTGTGCAGCACGTTTTCCTTCAAGGTCGAGCGGGGTCTTTTCGAATTGTTCGATGACAGTCAGAGATCGTTGTAGATCGGACAGATCGATACCCGCGGGAATGTACCACTGTGGCTCGTCGGACACATCTAGATCGAGACCTATTTCATCCAAAAAAGAAAAAATTAAATAAAACCCACAAAACGCAAAACGTGCAAGCGCGATCGATGGCGAGAATACGACCAAGGACAAGACGGTATGCGACGCGACGCGAAAACGCGGTATCCGCGGGTCATGGGTTACTGAAGCCGTACTAGACGCGGGGGGGCAAAATGGAACGGGGACAAATGCCTACGCACCTCCGTTGTCATCTTGCAGAAGATGAAAGTGAGCTAGCCGAAACATCAGTCTCAGCTGCGGGTTTCTCGTCGCCGCGTCTGCCCGTGCGTCGGTCGTGTATGGGATTACTGCGGGCAGAAAAATGTTATTTTTTTTTTTCAATATTACCCCCGCAATCCCCGACACTGGGGTTTCACTTTGGAAGAAAAAAAAAAAAAGGCAGACGTACTGTGGTCGACGATGGCGATCTTGATTCGAGCCACATCGGACGCTTGGTCGGCTGATGGTTCTGTCTCAATCGTGTCTTCACCGATGTCCTCGCCCCCATCGTGCGAGGCTCCCCGAGCGGGATCGTTTTTGGCCCGTTCTTCGATGCGCAGCCGCTGTGCTATGACAACAGTCAAGATCTATTTTACACCTCAATTAGTCAACAGCCGCTCTGGGGGCCTTGCCACGTAGGACAGACGGACAAATTGGCAGACAGACCTCTTTGACCCACTCGATCAACTCGCTTTGCCCGGCGTCCTGAAGGGCAGCCATGGCGATAGCGAGCTGCTCGCTCCACGAGAACCCTTTCTTGACTTGGACATCCGGTGGGTGCCCCGTGTCAACGGCCTTTGTCTTCTTCGTTTTGTTTTCGGGTTCCCAGCTAGAGTACCTCTTCCATCGATTCCGATTCTTCGGGAAGAATGCCTGCATACATGGAAGATTCAGATGGAATCCGCGATCTTTTGAAGTTTACAATAACGTGAGAGGGGCGGACGTACCTCTATGAGGACAAACGAGTCTGCCTCGACGGCTTTGAAGAACTGACGAAGTACATAGTTAATGAGTGCTACAAGATCTTTGTACGGCTGTTCCTTGGGGAAAGATTTTTGGTCGGCGAGGATGGTCTTGAACAAGTTCAGGGTGGATACCTAACCAGACCACTTAGAAACACGTGCGTGCATGAGAGTCCCCCCACGCAAGAAACGCATGGAAGATGCTGTCGACCCACTTGGAAGAACAGTCCTTCGGCCTTGGCACGCACGGCCTGCCGATGCAGCAGGCTGACCACGCGTTTCATCTCCTCGGATGACGTGAATTCTTTGTGACGCCCAATGTAGGTCAGTAGCGACTGCGTGATGTCCGCATTTGCGAATTTCTGGGGTTCGTGTCAGCAGTGGTGGTTCGACGTGCGTATCACCGCACCGCGGGCGCCCTCTCACCAACTCGAAGCTTTCGAACGTGAACATGGTCTCTTCAATCACGTCATCTTCCGGTTGTCTTTCCGCAAGTTCTTCTTCCTCAACGTCGGGAACGCCATCTGGTTCTCCTTCCGTGCTATGAACTATTATGGAAGGTATTGTCAGAGTCGACCCAGAGGGTAAGAGAAAAACAAAATTTGCACGCACCCCTGGCTCTCCGTTTTTTCTTCGGTTTGGCCCGCTTGCGCACGTACGAGCCTTCGCCCGTTGTTTTGGCCCACTTCTCGAGCATCCGCATCAGGGCGTACGTGAGGTGTACGCTGGAGCGAAGGAACGTGAGCGATTGTGTGCCGTCCTTGTAAACCCGTAGGCCATCCAGCGCGGCATCGAGCACCTGGCCATTGTAGACAAGTTGTTGCTGGAGTAAAACAGCAGCTTCATGAAGCTCTGCCGCCTCGTCTGTTTCTGTCTTCGTCGAGGCCATCGCATCGAGGAGCGCGAGCAGCTGCGTCAGGCATTCGATACCGGCCTGCAGCTCTGTCCATAACTTGGGCTGTGTAACGCACATGATGCGTGAATAAAACGACGTTAGAGCGGCCCAAAGTTCCCTCCCACCTTCTCTTCGACGGCACCATTCATACGCTTGAGCACCCACACAATCCAGCTGCGCTCGATAACTTCGCCGACGAGCCCGAAAGCCCACGGTTCGGACGCACCCGCAGTTTTCTCCTGCGTTCGGACAGCGAGGAAGTATTCTAGGAACCACTTTGTGACGAAAAGCAGACGGAGATTGTCCTTCTCTGTAATCTTTGGGCGCTCCGATTTGATATCCTTGAGTAGGGATGCTAGGAATGCTGCATCGTGGGGCCATTATGGGATGATAAGGGTCACAAGGTGTGTGCACGCAGGAGGGGAAGAGGATGGCGCACGATTAAAACAAGATTCGATGAACGTGTGAGCAAGTCCACGCAACGCCGTTCGCGCTTCGGGCGTCAAGTTATCGTTGCGCGCAACTTCATCCTCCTTCTTGCCCTTCTGTTTATTCTGACGCTTGACAAGATCGATGACCGCGCCAGACTCTTTGCTCAGAGCTTGTTGTCGATGCAGGACAAATGGCTGGGAGGAAGAGGTGGGCGCATTGGGAGCAATCGGGGTCCCTGCATCACCTTCGGTAGGCGCTCCCGACGCTCCGGAAACCTTTTTCGGGTTTAATCGTACCGAGATGGTGGTCCCAAAGCGCGAGTGACGTGAAGGTGCGTTGCGAGCAAAGTCGCGCCGGCGTCGATCCTCGATCGTCAGGAGCTGCCGTAGATTCTGCTTCGTTTGCTAATGAGGAACAGGGTGGGGTGCGAGAGTATCTCAGTTGGACCAGCGGAAGAATAAATGAAATGATGTATTTCGGGTTTCGGGATTATAACAACTCACCGCCGATTGTTCCAATACGAGTTGAGTAGGCTTAACTCCCCTGAACAAAAGATAGAAGATTTCGAGGACGAGCGCGTTCCAGTTATTGAACGTGGCGTCGCTGGTCGCGCTGGAGGCGATGGTGAGAAGAAGATCAAAGAAACGGGATTCGGAAAGAGTGCGAATGAGTCTGCTCTGTAGCGATGAGAACTCTGCCTGGTCGGCGCTGAGATGCACATTGGCAGGGAGGTCTTTGATAAAAGCTAAATTTCTGATGAGATGGAGGATGACGTTCACGATCTGCACGTCGCGCTCGGTCCTCGTCTTGGTACCACGAGCGAGGCAAGGCAGGATGATGCTGAACAATGCCTGGAGGACATCCGGTCTGAGTAGGGCAGCCTTGTAGTGCAGATGGCTCTGCACAAGTTGCGTATAGTCCGATCCGCGATCAAACTCCTCGTCCAACTCCTTGAGCTCCTCCGCCAAGTCGATGGGCCATGTCATCGCAGTGATGAGATCGGTGCACGCGATAGCTCGTTTGTCTTCGACGTGACCCTTTCCGGCCGTCTCGAGGATGATAGGGACAAGGTCGTTAGGGAGGACGCGCGATGCCCACAAAATACGAGCGACGGTACGCTCGTCATCGGTCTCGTCCTTCCGCCAGAACTTTTTCAAGTCTTTCAGGCATCCGTACGCTTCGTCTCCGAGACGATACACCCCTCCTTCGTAACCGCCTAGCGCATTGACGACATTAATGATCGCCGGTTCCAGAATAGCTCGTCTTTGGAGGTCGTGATCTTGCTGCTCTTCCCCAGAAGATACCGAGATGACGTCCCCATCTGCCATGTCTGAAGTGGAGAACTGACAATAATTTCACCACTGGCGACGCGCAACTTCACGTGCTGTCACCAACCCACGTGATCGTGACAACTCGCGCCATAAGGCGTATTCCCACGTGCGCAGTCGGTGTTGGTTGCTCCATCGGTGGTTTTACACAAGTTGGGCCCGACTATTTCCCTTTCCCCATCTGATCACAGAGAATCCCCGGGCCCCGCTACTGCCCCGCTGTCAATTGACTGAGACAGAAATCACCTCCCCGTCCGCCCATCGGGTTCATGTCCCCATATATGCGATGACACTAATCCCAATTTGTCCGCCTTCGGTCACCCACTACAAGGAGGCTGTCTGGTTGGACAGCGCAGTCGCTACAGAAGCGTGACAGCTGAGAGGGGAATGGAAATGCGCCACAGGCCTCCTGATCATTGTAAAAATCCTTTTACTGTATGGGTTTCCGTCTAAACCAAACAGACCGTTTAGAGTTCGAGTTAAGTCCAGTACCACGAGCACCATCATCATCATCATCATGACTCGGCATTCCCACACCCCCTTCCATATTTCGTGACCCTCATACGCTTTGCATTTCCTCGTCCATGCACGGGGAGTCTGGAAAGCATCCATCATGCTATGACGCCCACTCTTACGGGAGATCTACGTCGGTCCCGCCAATTTAATTGCGCATGTGTAGAGGTTTACATACAAGCAGCAACAGAAATCTCAAAGTGCCAATCTGCATATATATATTTTTACGGCATAATGTTTTTAGGCACAACGGTTCTTCTCCCCACTCCACAAACATATCCTTCTTATTTACTGTATTTCTTTTTGTATTATTATTTCCGCACCCCGACTGTATGTGTTGTGGTGGTTGTGCCTGCAACAGGTTCGCCGGACGTCACCGGGTCACCGCCTGAGGTGTTCGCTTCCAAAGAGAGTTTCTATTGATAGTCCATTCAGTCGTGGTAGGTCGGGATATCCCTGAGCTGGCCCTGCCGGTCATTGAATTGTTGGCGGTTCCCATCAAATCAAATCTCATGACTTCTTCTCTCAATTCAAGTCCAAATGCATTCGTGGTCACCGCGTTCGGCGTCTCAGCGGTGCTCTCAAACAAGGCAAAATTCCTGAACCACCCACCTTGAATTCAATCATTCAATTCTCTTTCCTTTCCCTCATTTCGGTATTACAGTTCCAGTAACGAATGGGGATCAGACAGAGATCATGGCATCATCATCAGTCCCTGCGAGATTGTCCGACTCCGACTCTGACTCCGAGAAACACCGATAAGTTTTTGACGGCGATCCCCATCGGTGCTCGGGTGGGTGGTGAATCCGCTAGAGACGAACATTCGTTTCGCTTCTCTCGCAGAAGTTTTACCCTCCCATGCACTTCTCTAGTGCAAGCCAGTCTGACTTCCACTTGGATGACCGGTGATCCGTGATCACAAAACTTGTCGCCAGTGAATACGGTATAGTCCCCCCTTCCCGTCTCGATCCCTCGCGAC
Source organism: Russula griseocarnosa (assembly GCA_022884055.1). Taxonomy (NCBI): domain Eukaryota; kingdom Fungi; phylum Basidiomycota; class Agaricomycetes; order Russulales; family Russulaceae; genus Russula; species Russula griseocarnosa. Next base: position 112,261 of record JAGKRU010000066.1, on the reverse strand, counting down.
CAAAAGTCAAACACAAACTACAGTAGAAACAACTCCATGGATCCACTTGGAGCACCTTACAGTTATCACCCTGAAAATATTCGAAAGCCCGATTGGCCAGCTAGTTTTTCCTGAAAAAAAAAAAAAACTTTTCAAAAACACAGAAAGTCCGAGTCCCTGATTTTTGACCGCGCCCACGGGTCGGCGGGTCCTGTTGCCCCCATCGATCTCTCTATGCCTCTTTAATGCCTCTAGTCCCCACTTGGACTCATAGGCGAAACAGATTTAACCAGTCTATTGATTTTTCTGCGCCTACAGAATTCCCGTTTTTATATGCATATGGAGCCAAGGAAGACGAACGACGTGGCAAGGCATGATGACAGTCATGACATAGTCATGTTGAGTATACATAACTTACTCTATGTATACGCGCTTTATCGGTTCTTGTCTGATCCATCGAAGTACGGCGACGGTAAATCATGCAGAGCCCGGGGGCGTAATTTGATGCTCCTTGCACAGTACGGTGGCATTCATCAAACTTCCTCCCGCAAATATATGCACCCTGTTTTCACACTTCACACGTACCCCTTGAAACTCCACGACAAACAAGCTACTTACTCTCAAACCCTCTGCCCTCAATCTTCCCTTTCCCTGGCCGACGCCACGTATTAATAGCGTGCCTGCACGTTTTTAGAGTTGTGAGCATATACGATGTCTTATCAATGTGGCACATGGCATGGCTCCACATCACTTGACCGATATCATGGAGAATGGCGATAGTGGATACTGTAATTGTCAATCACAGAGGGACGGGGAAATGTTAGTTTGCAGTAAGGGGGATACAAGATATTACGCTGTTCGCTGACTTCTTCCAATTTCACTGGCGTTCATCGTGCCAATGACAAGGGACAGGGAGATGACATTATTCTAGTTTGTTGTAAGGGGAATACAATAAATGCTACTGCCTGCTGACTCTTTCCCATTTCATTGGCGGATGGTCATCAACGTACATCGGCGGCAGCGGCAGAATAATGATCAAGACACATCGCTCTTCTTCTTGCCTATCCTTTTTTTCTCCGCCTTCTCTTTCTCCTTACGTGCTTCCTCTTTGGCCATTTCGTGTGCCGCATCGTTGAGGCCAAGTCTATTGCGTGAGATCTGTAGGTGCCACTTGCCTGGTGAGTGACCAATCAAAATTGAATGAATAATGTCAGGGCGTACCTCAATGGCATAGAACTATGTCGTTTTTGAATAGATCGTGTCCAGGGGAAGCATAACGTCGGGAAGTTACGACAACATGTCAAGCAAAGAACATGGATGACACCTCACCTGTATTCGCGTTACTACGATCCCAACGTACCCGCGACACAAATCGCAAGATAAGCCAATCAACGACCAAGGAAATATGCCCATCCAGAGAACTCGGCGTACCAAAAATTGTGTTTGTTTCGCTATATTCCCTCGTCGCATCGGCGCGAATCAACGATCCGAAATTATAGTCTGCGATTTTCCCCTCATATCTGTGTTATGGTACGCGCGTGTACGAGAAAGAGAGAGAATATTGCGATTGAGCAATCAAAGCCCCAGGATGGATATGAATGGCGCGCGGAGACACGACGCACGCATTGATAAAAACGCGCCAGCGCTCTTTGCCCTCTTTACTCTTCATCCAATCTTCGTCTAGCTTGATGAGGCCCGCATGCGGCGCAGCCGCAAACTCGGAGAAGTCGCGTTGTGTGTGTTCAAAGATCTCGTCGTCGTACCTATTTCCTCCGTGCGTGAGCCCTACTACCACCACAGCGAAACGGAAAGACGAGCGGTACCTTGTGAGTTTCAACGAGCGCGGCGGGATCTTCTCGAGCAGGTTCCAATAGGTCTAGAATGAGAAATGTCATCGCGACGCATGCCAAAGTGACGTCAGTTTTTGCTCTTGCTGAGCCTGGAAATAAATTCAGGGGTGTCGGTTACGCGCTAACCTGTGCATGCTCGACAGCCTTGACCGCGAATCTAGAAGTAATACAAACACGTAAGAATGTCGTACAGCATACAGAATTCAAGAGAAAGGAGCAGCGGCGGGATAAGAAAAAGTCTTGGATACGCACTGTTTCTCGATCTAAACCCCCCAACAACAAACGGAACCCTTAGCCGCCATCTCAGGGACCTAGGTACCGGATGACGCACCTCGGCAAGATTCTGGGCTTGATTTGGGTCGAATGTTCCAGCCATGGGTGTGCGTGGAGAGAAACAAGCGTATATATGGGATTAAAAAAGAGGGGGGAGGAGGGAGGAAGAAAGGGCGGTATTTTTAATGAGTGCCAATCGAGCGTGCAACAATGGCAGTCACAGAGGTCAGGTGATTGTCCCACAGTGGATCATCGTTGTCACTTACAACATGCGGTCGATAAACTCGCTGGGCACGCTCTGGACACAAGCGTCGCTACTGACGGACTTTCATATATTGTAAAAATAGGGTACGACGATAATGTACGTAAACGAAAGGGCGGTCAGTTTACTCGGTTAAGTTAAGATATAGAGGCCCGCCCAACGTTCACACCAAAAAGCTTTAATTTCTCAAAATACTTTTGTACGCGGGTGGCAACCTGACGCGGAGTGCGACGACCACCCATTGCCTTTGATATCTTGGACCATCTTTTTAGAAGTTGTATCCATCAGTGGAAGCTCGTCACGGAGACGCAACGAGGTCGCATACCGATTCTTTTCACCATCTGGAATCTCGGCAAGAAGGCGCTCAAGGAGGTGCTGCTCTGAAACGGACCATGCTTGTTTGTACGTCTCTGACCTTGGTTTCTCTTTCTTGGCGACGGGGGGCTCAGAAAGCTGCTTGGTTTTGAGGGCACATTGCTTTGCCTTTGCCGTATGCGGACGAGCCGGCAGCGGCCGGCGAAGTCGTGAGGACCGCATACTCGGAATTGATATGGCCGTCGGCTCCGTCAGGGAATGCGGTGGTAGTGGAGACGTAATCACGCTGCTCGGTGTCGGTGACAGCGACTCGCTGTCCGTTGCGATGTTGACGTCTTGGCTCTCATCCTGCATGTTGCGTAGGATGTGCACGCCCGATGCACGCACCGTGAGTCCACTCTTGCGGAGGTGTATGCGGCGAATTTGCTGCTTTTCACGGGGCGCTGGTTCTTGCTCCTCATCAGACGAGTCAGATGAAAGTTCGAATGAGGCGAGCACTGGCTCGATAATAGTACGCCTGGCCGTACGCACGAGCTGCTGAGCGGACGAGAGCGCACTTTGTTGCTTCATTGATGGCTGCGATCGTGCATGATGAGTGGCGCGTAAATCCGCGGCAAGGGCGTGGAGAGGAGTGGGGTCTTTAACATTAAAGTTATTAGTTGAAAGTAAAAAAAACGAGGGGGCGTGAAGGGGCACACCTTGACATCTGAACAGATCCCAGTCGATTTTATCTTGAACCTCGGCAGCAATGTCGGGCTGACGATCAAGGGGGAAGACAATATCATTGAGCTGTGCGATCATCAAGTTTAGAAAGGGAGGTTGGTCATTGAAGACAATGGAAACCTTTTCGTCGAAAGAGTGGAAAAATGTCTCTGGGTGGGTGGCTGCCTGGTCACGTATACGGCGAAGGCGGTCTAGGTCGGATTGGGTGCGGGCGAGGAGGGCCTTCTGCGATTGGATGTAGGTGTCGAGAGCATTAAAGCTGTAGAAAGGTAAGGGGTGAGGGGGAATAAAATGAAGAAAAGACGTACGTGTTTTGGAGGGGATGCTGCATGAAAGTGAGAGGGGACACATTTGAGCAGATACTCGAGAGCTTTAACAATCCAATTGGCTACCCTAAATCCGTCCATATGTCACATGTCACGTAACTGTCACAAATCTATCATATCCCCAGTGCAGTCTCAATCCCGTCCAAGGCTCCCCCTAAGATCGGATCATCCGTCAACTTTCACTCTCTATCAGCCACTCTGCCACTGCCACATTTGCGTACGGCCACTCACCGGTATTGCCCCTGGGCTATCTAACCTCTCCTTCAGAGAGGCACTGAACCCAAGCTGGAACACGTCCAGTTCCCTGTAGCTCATCTCGGTCCACCGTACATGGGTGTACTTGACATCCTCGCCTCCTTCTGGGCTCCAAGTCACCCACCATGTGTCATCATCCTCTGATCCCAATTCATTGTTTCTTTTGTTAGCCACGGCCACCAGTCCGATCATAGTTATTAACTTACCCCTTTCCGGCCCTGCTTGCCCATAACCCGTAAACGACAATCAGGTGCGCTAATAAGGATTTCACCCACCGCTCCATTTCCCTGATAGATTCTCAAATGCCACCGATGACGTTGTCTCGTACGGTCCAAGTGGGGCGACTTCAGCGTCCACCACCCAGACGGTATCGAAGGTCAGACTGAGTGGGCCGTGAGTGGAGGGTATGTTGGCAAAAGCACTCGCGTCTAGCAGGAGCCCTCCGCCCGTCTCGACGATCTGTGTGACATTATTAAAACTAGTAGTGTTGCCCATCGTGGCACGGGCTTCTGGATGACGGAGGATGATGTGTCAATTACGAAATCTACTGTGAGCTGGCCGATTTGAAGCGTTGGCCGCGCCTTGTGAAGGAATTGGGGGAAAAGGCAATTGAGGGGTCTGTCAGAGTCAGACGTTGTTCGGGCGACCCCCGGAAGTTGGCGGATCCCTTTTTGCTTCCAATACGCGCCCAGGACATGCATCAGAGAGAGTTGGCCTGCCCTAAATCATTCACTGCCCACGTGGTGACCGTCCCTCAACTTTTCACTCTCCTCTGCCCACGGTGAATGGTGTGTGTCTCTTCTTTCTTTGCGCCGTGACGAGTCATCATGTGAATCGCTACTTTCGAAGCCTCCCGGCTTATGAAAAATTTCTTTTCTATACCCAAATTTCTGAGCTCTCTCACGACTACCAGTTTTTTTTCCCCATTCTAACTGCAGTTCGTTCGTAGGCGCCAGTCCACAGAAACATGGCGGAAGGTGTCTTGGGCGTTTTACTATGAAATATCCATGCAGATAGCTATCTTAGGATCGATGGTGAGGAGTCTGACGATTCTCTCTCTACTCACAAGCGTAGATGCCCGTTATCCTGGCACCTGATCGATCTTTTGGCACTTTCTCTGCTCTTGTCCGCGGTCGACGAAGCAGTTCCACCATGCCGGTTCACTTCTCTAGTGACAGCCCTAGCGGGGAGTGTGAAATTGGGATTGTCGGATATGTCCACGGTGAGTCCGCTTTTCAATCTTTTGGGAGGATCGAACACAATAGAAGTCAAGCACTAAGTTCGTCTAATATGGGCGAGCGCTGACGATCATCCATGCTAATACTGACCGCCTCATCTTCACATCCATTAACCACAATCGTGCTCATATTTGTCATCCTCTAGGTTATTTGGTTCATTCCCGCCGCACCCCATGCTGTGAATGTGGAACAAAACGTCTGCCCCAAACCAATGACCTATGTTGGCGCTTCCAACGCGCCATTCCACCGAGCGTTATGAGTGTTATAGTTATATGACGGGGTTTTGAACGGCGCGTCCATTTTCTCCGTGGGGCTTTTGTACTCTCGGTGCCCTTATTAGCCTTTCTTGTACTTGTCTAACCGTACCGGGTACGCCAGCTAGCATGCTAACCCGGAACATGCTGTACGGGTGTGGAGATGAACAAAGATACCGCCATAAATCCACCTTTTATCCCACCCTTCGTTTAACGTCGTGTTCGAGCTCCAACCGCATAAAGAGCGCACCTTGAAACCGTGTTCGGCGCAAATATTGAGGCCATATTGAGGGCGTCATAAGATGTCATCACACCTCGTGCTGGTGGGTATGACCCTTCCATCCAATGCCTGCCTAGTGGCATCGGAGTTTATGCATTTATGATCGAAAACAAAAGAATCTCCGACTTGCGCGCGGCTGATGTCAAAAGCTCATAAACAAAATATTGGTATGTCCCCTCAATTCGTCAATATTAATATCACGGATTTGTTACAGAATTGTCCATCTCATAAAATAAAGCGTGGAGTAACTAATTCGGGACGACAAGGGTAGAGATGAGCTTTCATTGAAAGGAGATGTTTTGGGGCAGACCGAGATGACCGCTATTCAAGGAGAAGGGTGGCTAGCGTTGTTGCAATCTTTCTGCGGCGGCCGCACGGCGCGCTCTCCAGTTTTTGCAAATGAAGGAATGCGTGCGTGCATATACTGTTCACCCCAAGCAATTGTCAACAATCATTTTTCGGTAATATCGGTTGATTGTGCCCCATCAATGCCAGTGCTTCTCGAAAAGTACTTGAAGGAGTCTATCCCCACCAAAGCGACAACCCGAGCCAACCAAGCCAAACCAAACCACGGTATAACATCGGACGAGGTCATTAAGGTCCCATGTGCTGTATGAGTTTTTTAAGGTATGCATAATTCACTGGCGACTCTAACGTTCAATCTGGCATCAAGATAAAGTCCACAAAACGTTCGTTAACCGCCAATGCTCCTCGGCAGAAAGACACGTAGAAGCTTCAATTGAAGTTCCACTGGCGCAACATTTGTTGTGTTTTCGGTCAAAACGTACCTTCGTCACGGTGTGTGTTGTACTGTATCAACGTATATAAACTATCAAGCATGGTTGCTGATCCAAACAAATGAAGCGAGACGAGATATCGTGGACAGATCCGACTCGGAGTCACGCGACCACGCAACCCTTCTGCCCCTTGTACTGTAATCAAACAAGCTAGAACCTTTTCGTGGAAGTGTTTATATTTCTAGGGTTGTAAAGGACTGTATCGTGTGAGAACAAATTTCGCTGTAATTTGATTGCTTGTAACACAGGGTGGGTTCATCCACCTTATCCATGACCGGATGATCCTGCAGTGCCTAACATAGTCTGATTAAGCTCCAGGTTCCTTGCGTTGTCACTTATACTCCGGTAGCAGCCTGATGCAGTCACGGACTCACGGATGCAGCGGCAGCTTGACTGACAGATGTCAAACAAGCCTAAAGTTCTATACTGCGTACGGTCAATCTCCTGGTGATAGTGTACTACGTAGCTGATGTGATCAGAACGATCTCTTCGTTCGGCCCTAGAAATGATGTTTTGAACTGTATCAAAAACAAAAACAAAAACAAAAGTGTTCCGAACGCTAGATGAGAAATTTGTCTATACCAAAATAAATAAATAAATACGGTTCTGGATCTAATCTCCTTTCGCATCACAGCATCACAACACGCTACTTGATGTAAGGACGTGATCGTACCTCCTACTATAATCGTCCAGTGACCGCCTTGTCGGGAGAATGTAGAAAGCCGAGCGACTCGGAGACTCGAATTAAGAGAGAAGATTCAGAAGTACGTATCAATTAGTAGCATACCCCGCTATACAATACTTACAATATCGATCCTGACCTCAAGCCTCAGGCACAAAGGACGGGAAGTATCGTAGACATAGCTAAGCACCCCAAATCCGAAGCATCGGAAAGATAGAAACGAGGACAAAATTAATCTACTATACTGTAAAACGTGAGAACTGAGCGTGCAGTTACAGTAATTCCATTAACGGACAAAATCATGAGTCGTCTCTGTTGAGACGGTCGCAGCCTTCGAGATACGAGACAGACCATGGCCAGTTCGGTCATGGACTTCACTCAGGCCGTGCACGATTTGCGTGGCCAGCCGCAACTTCCCAACAACTCGGAGGACATCAGATCTAGCCTAAAAGAAGACTGTAAGTTATGGACCTGCCTGGTCCGCTAGGCTCTACTAAAGATGTATCTATAGGATTACCCAACAATCTAGTTCGAAGCGCGCAAAAGCTTCGTGATGCCCTTCCGTGCTCTTCTTGAGCGAGTCCTCGACCAGGGCATTCGATGCAGCCCTGTATCTCATTTCCGTTGAGCAGGCTGCCTCGCGCACCGAAAACAAACACCTCTCCTTCCTCTGGGCATGAATGATTGTCCCAGCCAGAGTTCCGATTATCAAAACCAGCATCAATCAACATAAACTATTCGATCTCATACGGGTGGTACGTATGTGTGTAAGTGCATGTACGAGGACGTGTCAGACAGAGCACCATGGTACAATGTACTATAGATGGAGGCAAGAAAGGGAGGGACGGGGGAATTTTCAGTAGAAATGTGGAAGTAAGCACGAGGCGAGGCGAGTTGAGCAACATCAAGCTCTTCTTGCGCGGCTAGGGTAATATAAGATGAATGCGGACGCAAGAGAGCATGAGCTGTAACTTACGGCTGCATCATATCGACTCCATATCGGAGTCATTGTCCCAGACAGAAATGTCGATAGGGTGACCGGAGTGCCGTCGTGCGGCAGCAAACTGCCCAATATTTTCCTGGAAAGGTCCCCATGGTCCGAACCCCTTCACAAAAATATTCTGCAGCCTTGGCAACACATCTGCTATTCCGCCCCCAACGAGCTCTTGCAGGGCGGCTGCGATACCTGACGCAAATTCCTTGGATAGGTAGAGATTCTTCACCGTGGTAAATGGCAGTAAGAGTTCCAACCATATTGTGTTCTCGATAGCATCATTATTCCAAACTAATTCCGAATATTGATGCTCGATGTAGAGGTCCTCGACCGTGGAAGGGGGAAGCATAGAGGAGTTACAGACTTGGGCTATGGACGAAAGCTGCCAAGCTGGTTCTCTGCACGAGATTTCTATCTCAAGCTCAGAAGCCCTGGAACAGGCTGCTAGTGCGACGCTGGTGTTCCAATCATCGAATTGCACATGTACTTCATCGCGTGCCCCGAGCGTTGGCGTACGATCAATGAATTGGGCGAGTCGTGGGGTGTCAAAATCGGTTGGATTGAAGAAAGTTATATAGAAGTAATTGAGTTGGGGGGCGTCAATGAAGGTCACGAGGTCCTCTAAATACTCGATAACCCCTTTGAAATGAAAACATGTCAGAGCAGGAATGACAGAACGTTTCGATGGAGGCGGAAGTTGGGTTTCCCAGTCAGGGCGAGATCGAGGGGATTGGAATTTAAGGACAAGTGTTTCGAGGCTGGTCAATACGGAGAGGAGAGCGACCATCGTTTCGGGTGAAATGTACCCGGAATGGGGAATATTAAAGAGCCAAAGTTGGACAAGTTGAGTAGCAGACAAAAGCAGGTTTGGCAATCCCGGAAATGGAATGCCACAGTCGAAGTGTCGCAGAAGTGGGGCAGATCCACCCAAGAACGAATCGGGAATGACTGACATCGTTTCTCCATGTGACGTTAGCACCAGCTTTGTCAACTCCGGGAATGGCACCTGCATCGCAGCCAACACTTCTTCCAATTGCCAATCCGCAAGGCTATAGAGGATGACTTGACATACGCGATTGCTCTGCTCAAGTGCTGCAATGATGTTGTCCATGCCTGATGATAAGGCCATAATGTCCTTAACGATGAGAGGCAAGGCTGGCCAGACGTCCAGTGTATCCTTTGCGGGTGTTTTTTGTGTACAAAGAAGTCGCAGATTCAGGCGACGTGGTGATCCAAATACGAGGTTTCTCCATCGTCGACACACATGAACCAGCGATTGCCATGCCTCTATATCCACTTTGACTCTATATGATGGATCCATAACCATATTAAGATGAAATATTCCTAGTAGGACGTCATCAGGGAGTACGTCGATTCGTATCACCTGGCCTACATCACATCGCGTCAGCAGCAGTCATTGCGGGATGTCGCGTAATGAAAGACATACGTGGATTTTGTTTGGTTGGTTTCTTCCGAGTCCGGCGACAATTCTTTGCCATCTGCAACCTTTCAGAACGGCGAGCTATTGATATCGATATCCCGGGGGTAGCTAGGAACCGGTGGAAATACGAGGGGGGGACTGGTCCGAACTGGAGTACGGTGGGGAGTTCTGATGAGGGCACGCCTTTTAGCTGAACTATTTGAGACTTTATTTAGTTATTGATGTAGCGTGTGAGTTATTCTTGACATACAACTGGGAGCGACTGGTAGGAGAGAACCGGTTGCTTTTTTTAGCGTTTTATTTAGTAATTTGGCACATAACTTCCTAAATATAAGTGCTAAGTATCAGCCATTACTTAGCGCACGCTGAGGCCGGCCGTGGCCAGATATCGATACCGACCTCGAGCTCTAGCGTAGACGTAGGTAAGCATGTTTCTCAGGCTGGCGAGACGGTCACTGGAGTTCGGTTTTGCGCAACTTCTCCGGCAACTTTCCTAACGACTCGGAGGACATCAAACAGCCTAAAAGGACTAATACCGTTCTGTCACTGATGTCAGCTGCTGAACATATCACCCACGACCATGACCATCTTCCAGGGTAACTAAACTTTAAGTACGTTTAAGTCCCTCCAACGGTATTCGGGTATTCGTATACATGTAACTCCATGACGACGCACGCTCACGAGTACCTCCACAGGTGAACGGCACTTTCTATTCACAAACTTGTTGATCACGCCGCGAGCTTTCTGCACCATAATTAAATGCCATTATATTACCCAAGTGCGAGTGAACATGACGGCCCATTAGATAACTGGCCAGTCATCTGGCACATGCCTTGATTAAAATCCATAACCAAATTGCCTCTATTTCACACAATATATAAAATAATGTAATCATACAAGGAGATCAATCACGAGTAATGTCAGCGAAATAGCATGATTGAGGCCACTGGGGTCTCGAAAGCAAGAGAATAAGTGGAAAGGAAAATAGTACGGGGTCAGTAGACAACATAATGGGTCGGGACTTTGAGAGCAGAGGGCATGCACCTATCAATCATTGATCTCCTACGGCCTGCATCACATCATACCTCTATCCCAGACAGAAATGGTGATAGGATGGCTAGAAAGCTGTTGCGCGGCAACGAACTGCCCAATGCTTTCCTGGAAAAGCTCCGAGGGCTCGAGCCCCTCCACAAAAATACTCTGCAGGTTGGGCAAAACTGCTGTTATTCTGCCTCCAACGAGCTCTTGCAGGGCGGCCGCGATACCTGGCGCAAATTGCTTGGATAGATAGAGATTCTTCACCACAGTAAATGGAAGTAAGAGTTCCATCCATAGGGTGTTCTCAATGGTATCATTCTTCCAAACTAGTTGCGAATATTGATGTTCGATATAGAGGTCCTCTACCGTGGAAAGGGGGTGTAAAGAGGAGTTACAGACCTGGGCGATGGACGAAAGCTGCCAATCTGGTTCTCTGCATGAGATTGCTATCTTAAGAGTTCTGGACCCGGCTGGAAGTCCGACGCCGGCAAAGATATCATCGAATTCCACAAATGCATCGCGTTTTCTGAGTTTGGGTGTACGATCGATGAATTGGGCGAGTTGTGGGGTGTCAAAATCGATTTGATTGAAGAAAGTTATGCATGTGGTCGAGTCGAGGGGCGTCGATGAAGGTCACGAGGTCCTCTAAATATTCGGTAACGCCTTTGAAACGAAGCTCGTCGAGAGCGGGGAGGATAGAACGTTTTGGTGGGGGCAGACTTCGGCTTTCCCAGTCAGGGCGAGATTGAGGGGATCGGAATTCAAGGGTAAGCGCTTCGAGGCTAGACAACACGGAGATGAGAACGACCATCGCTTCGGGTGAAATGTACCCGGAGTGAGGAATACCGCAAAGGTAAAGATAGACGAGGTGAGTAGCAGACAAAAGCAATTTTGGCAACCCCGGAAATGGAATGCCATCTAAGTCAAAGTATTGCAGACGTGGGGTAAATCCCGGGCCACCTAGGAACGACTCGGGAACGGGAATAGCTGACAGCGTTTTAACATGTGACGAGAGCCGCAGATCTGTCAACTCAGGGAATGGAACCTGCATCGGTGCTAAGACTTCTTCCCATTGCCGATCCGCAAGGCCCCAGAGGAAGACTTGAGATACGCGATTGCTCTGCTCAAGTGCTGCGATGATGTTGTCCGTGCCTGATGTTAAGGTCATGACACCCTCAATGAAGAGAGGCAAGGCTGGCCATATGTCCAGTGTGTCCTTTGCGGGTGTTTTAGGAGTACAATAAAGTTGCAGATTCAGGTGACGTGATGATCGAAAAACAAGGATTCTCCATCGTCGACACACATGAACCAGTGACTGCCATGCCTCTATCTCCGTTTTGCGTCCATATGATGGATACATCTTCGCATAAAAGTCAAATATTTCTAGTAGGACGTCATCAGGAAGTACGTCAATTCGTTTCATCTGGCGGCTCTGGCCTACATCACATCACGTCAGTCAGTAAAGATTGCGGGACGCTGCGCAATGAAAGACATACGTCTGGCGCGACTAGTAGCATTCGTGGATATTCTCTTCCGATCCCGGCGAAGATTTCCCCTCAGCAAGTCACCCGAGTCAGAACGGCGATCCATTGGGATTGATATCCCAAGGCTGCCAGGAAATGCCATTCCGAAATGGTGGAGAGGCAGAGGCTGGGGACTTTTAGCTGGGCTATTTGAGACTCTGTTATTGATACGGCGCGTGTGACATACAACTGAGAACGGCCGATTGATGAGGATTCGGTGGCCTGGTAGGGGAGAACCGATTGCTTACTACGATAGTGCCATGCCAAACACGTGTTCAAGATGTCACGATGCAATACATGATCACGTGCCTTGTAATTGTCCGCTGTCCGCTCCATTCCCTCTTCCGAGTCCACACTCTATTCTTCTTTGTCAAGCACGGTGTGTAACGCAATGGTTCCTGTTTCAGGCTTGCGCACAACTATAATTTTCGTCTCCGTTCCGTGGATCCAAACCATCCGAGTCGCCGTTGTCTTCACTGCGTTCAATGGCCAAACATCTCCCCCTTAACACCACAACTTGAACACCCCTCAACACCTCTGATCCCTCATCTCCCGCAGCCGCGCAGGCACAGCGTCAAGTTGAATGCTACATGCCGGGCGTACTGGCGCTAATGCGATCGTGGAATATCCCCCAAGAATCTATAATATCTACTACTCCATAACAATGTGTCTTTGCCGCTACACTGTGAGGTTGAACAGGATATAACACGTTGCTGGAAAAAGAGAGAAGGTAAAAGAAAAAGCAATGAGGTTGCAGAGCAGAAGCTCAAGTGTATCAGCGTCCCATGGCGCAGGAATACGCACGACATCGCCAAGATTTTTTTTATCGGTGTCTGCTATGGCTAAGCTAGGGCCGCGAGATGGGGAAGTCGTCCAGTGAAAAGGAGGGGGGTGAGACGAAAGAAAGAGAGAACGGGTGGCGACAGCGGGCGTGAGGACAGCGGTCCGACCACACGAAGGCCGTAGTCGCCGAGTGGGACGTAACGCGCAAACGTGGCGGCGATGAGTGCGAATCACACTGAAGGTGAGAAAAAAAAGAATAACGCACTTCGAATTGGACACGACGCCCTCCTCGACGCTGACCTCGAATACATAGACTGTCCCTACTGAGACGCCCGAGTCGGTGAGGGCTACTATGTCCAGGCTTCCCGGTGCAAGTGGATGCGCGCGCTAACGCAGCGCTGAGTGTATAGAAAAATGTTGTCCATTCCGTTCCGGGCGTAGCTCTGACCGAATCCTGTACACTGTATTTACGCTCGACACCGCACATTACGCAACTTTTTCCACTTGATACCTATTCCCCCATCGTCTGCGAAAAGAGGTTAGCCAAATTGTTAAAACGCTACGGGTGAAGTACGCACTATACTTGATTCCATCTCAGGCTTCTTCAGTTCGAGTTCACCGGGCCGTACCTTACTGACCCATTCAGTAAACTCTGGCTAGGTTAAACAACGTAGCTTATTACTGATGATGCAGGTAGCAAATTTGCATCTCCCGTGATGCTATGTACAGCACTCTGTGTTGGAAAAACGGCGACGCGTGCGGAAACGAGTGGGATTGTGTGGGACGTGGGGGCAAACGCGCGAGGGCGCCCGAATGTAAATACAAGTACTTTATGCCCTCCAAATGTATGTACTGTAGTACGTCAAAGCGAATGGAAAATAAACTAGGGTGACAGTTAAAAGGGTGCTAATGGTAAACAGACATTGAGCCGCGCGAGCTCGATTTCAACACACTGTTCGTTGATGTGGAGACACATGCCAAGGCTCGTGTTTGTGTTGAGTCGGTCCACTAGTTGCGATATCATGTGGTGCGGCTGAGTAGATAGCTGGCCAGTCATTAAATGACTTGATTAAGATCTATAACCAAGTTGCATCTATTCCACACGATATGTGATCATACAAGGAGATCACTCAATCACAGAAAAAAAATGAATAGCATAACTAACTTGAAGGTCTCGAAAGAAGGAGAACAAGTAGAAAGGAGAATAGTACGGGTAGTAGACAGCAAGAAACATTAATGGGACGTGACTTTGAGAGCAGGGTACCTATCAATAATCATTGATCTCCTACAACCAGCATCACATCCTGCCGCTGTCCCAGACAGAGATGACAATAGGGTGACCGGAGAGCTGTCGTGCTGCAACGAACTCCCCAATGTCTTCCTGGAGAGATCCCGATGACTCGAGCCCTTCTACGAAAAGATTCTGGAGGCTGGTCAACACTTCTGTCATTCTGCCCCCAGCGAGCTCTTGCAAGGCAGCTGCAATACCTGGCGCAAATTCCTTGGATAGGTAGAGATTTTTCACCGCGGTAAATGGAAGTAATAGTTCCAACCATAGGGTGTTCTCGATAATATCATCCTTCCAAACGAGTTTCGAGTATCGGTGCTCGATATAGAGGTCCTCTACCGTGAAAGGGGGAGGCAAACAGGCTTTACAGATCTGCTCGATGGAAGAAAGCTGCCAATCTGGTTCTCTGCATGGGATGTGTATCAGAAGATCGCCGAAGCTAGACATAGATGTCGGGCATCGAAGCGTGACGCTGGCGAAACTATCATTGAATTGTACATGCGCTTCATCGAGTGCCCTGAGTGTTGGTGTACAATTAATGAATTGGGCGAGTCTTGGGCAGTCAAAATCGATTTGATTGAAGAACGTTATATGCATGTGGTCAAGTCGAGGGGTGTCGATGCGAGTTACCAGTTCCTCTAAATATTCAGTAATGCCTTTTAAACGAAATTCGTGAAGAGCGGGAAGGATAGAGCGGTTTGGTGGAGGCAGACTTGGGCTTTGCCAGTCAGGGCGAGATTGAGGGGCTTGGAATTCAAGGGTGAGTGTGTCGAGGCTGGACAAAGCGCAGAGGAGAGCGACCATTGCTTCGGGTGAAAAGTGCCCGGAATGAGGGATATTGGAGAGCCAAAGGTAGACAAGGTGAGTGGCAGACAAAATTAGATTCGGCAATCCCGGAAATGAAATGGAATTCAAGATGAGGAATCGCAGACGTGGGGCAGACCCACCCAAGAATGAATCGGGGATGACTGGTGGTGGTTCATCAAGTGACCAAAGCCGCATTAGCGTCAACTCCGGGAATGACACCTGCATCGGTGCCATGACCTCCTCCAATTGCCAACTTGCAAGATGCAAGATTATTTCACATACGCGATTTCCCTGCCCAAGTGCTGCAATGACGTTGTCCGTGCCTGGTGATAAGGTCATATTTCCCGCAATGATGAGAGGCAAGGCCGGCCAGACGTCCAGTGTGTCCCTTGCGGGTGTTTCGGGTGTACAAAAAAGTCGCAGTTTCAGGCGACGTGGTGAATCAAGAACAAGGCTTCTCCATCGTCGACACACATGAACTAGCGATTGCCATGCTTCTATCCCCGTCTTGCCTTCATACGATGGACTCATATCCACATAATAATCGAACATTCGCAGTAGCACGTCATCAGGAAGTACGTTGATTCTTATCACCTGTCCTACATCATATAAAGTCAGTCAGTAGCAATTGCGGGATGTCGTGCAATGAAAGACATACGTCGATTTTGTTTCGTTCGTTTCTTCCGAGGCCGGCGACGATTCTTTGCCATCAGCAAGCCTTCAGAACGGCGGCATATTAAGATCGATGCCCAAGGGCGGCTAGGAAGTGATGGAGAGGCAAAGGGGGTACTGGAATATGATAAGGGGCACGCCTTCTGGCTGAGTTATTTGAGACTTAATTAGTTATTGGTGTAGAGTGTGAGTTTTTCTTGACATACAATTGAGAGCAGCCAATCGATGAGGATTCAGTGCCGGGATGGTAGGGGAGAACCGGTTGCTGAGACTGCCCACATCTTCGGGTTTATACGAAGCACCGAGACCACTAGTACTAATCCAGATAGGTGTACTAGGAAATGTGTAGATGCGATGCATGTGATCTTGTCAGCGTCCTCCGGCCGAGCGCGCCTCCGCGCGCGCGCGCGCGATCAGTCCGAGGTGTTACCCTACACCCGCACGTGACACCGCAACTTGTACTTTATTGTAAGACAAGGCGTCTAGCTTCAACAGGGCAAAATAAGCATTGACCGGCCACTCCAGAAGTGACGAGTGACGAGACATAACTTGCTTCCATTATATGGAAGGATTCCTCTGGGCATGAAGGATAGTCTCGATCGGAGTTTCGACTTCAATTCCGAAACCTAGCACCAATCGACATAACATTAGATACAACAGAGGGTATATAACGATGCAGGTAGTACGTATGCGTGCAAGTGCATATGTGAGGACATATTAGACAGAGAATGGCACAATGTATGATAGATGGAAGAGAGAAAGGGAGGAACGGGGAAACTTTCAGGAGAATTGCAGTAGTAAACAAGAGGCGAGGAGAGTTGAGCAACACCATTCTTGCGTGGCTAGAGTGATACCAGGTGAATGTGAAAGAAAGAGTGTGTGTGCTGTAACTTACGAGCTGCATCACATTGGCTTCATGTTGGACTTGGAGTCTTTGTCCCAGACAGAAACGGCGATATGGTGAGGGCTGGAGAGCTGTCGCGCGGCAACGAACCGCCCAAAGTTTTCCTGCAAAGGTCCCGATGGCTCGGGTCCTTCCACGATAATATTCTGCAGGCTGGGTAAAACTTCTGCTATTCTGCCTCCAACGGGCTCTTGCAGGGCGGCCGCGATACCTGGCGCAAATCCCTTGGACATGTAGAGATTCTTCGCTGCAGTAAATGGAAGTAAGAGTTCCAACCATGGGGTGCTCTCGATGGCATCATTATTCCAAACTAGTTCCGAATATTGATGCTCGATGTAGAGGTCCTCTACTGTGGAAAGGGGGTGCAAAGAGGAGTTACAGACCTGCTCGACGGATGAAAGCTGCCAATCTGGTTCTCTGCATGAGATTGATATAAAAAGATCGTCGAGGCCAAACTTCGACGTCCGGTATCGAAGTTTGACGCTGGCTGTGCCGTCATTGAATTGCACATGTGCTTCATCACGTGCCCCGAGTCCTGGTGTACAATTAATGAATTGGGCGAGTCGTGCGCAGTCAAAATCGATTTGATTGAAGAAAGTTATATGCATGCGGTCGAGTTCAGGGGCGTCCATATGGGTCACGAGTTCCTCTAAATATTCGGTAACGCCTTTGAAACGAAATTTGTCAAGAGCGGGCAGGAGGACAGAGCGTTTTGGTGGAGGCGGACTTCGGCTTTCCCAGTGAGGGCGAGATTGAGGGGATTGGAATCCAAGGGAAAGTATTTCGAGGTTGGACAAAGTACAGAGGAGAGCGACCATTGCGTCAGGTGAAATGTACCCGGAATGAGGGATATTGAAGAGCTTAAGGTAGACAAAGTGATTAGCGGATAAAAGCAGTTTCGGCAATCCCGGAAATGGAATGGCCTTCAAGGAAAAGATTCGCAGACGTGGGGCAGATCCATTCAAGAAAGAATCGGGAATGACTGGTAGCGCTTCACCATCTGAGATGAGCCGCAGCTCTGTCAGCTCCAGGAATGGCACCTGCATCGCGGCCAGGACTTTTTCCAATTGCCAATCCGCAAGGCCCCAGAGGAAGACTTCACATACGCGATTGCTCTGCTCAAGTGCTGCAATGATGTTGTCAGTGCCTGATGATAAGGCAATATTGCCCGCAACGATGAGTGGCAAGGCAGGCCATTTGTCCAGCGTGTCCCTTGCGGGTGCTTTGGGTGTACAAACAAGTCGCAGATTCAGGCGACGTGGTGATCCAAGAACAAGTCTTCTCCATCGTCGGCACACGTGAACCAGCAATTGCCATACCTCTATCCCTGTTTTGCTTATATTCATATAGAAATCAAATATTTCTAGTAGGACGTCATCAGGGAGTACGTCGATTCGTTTCACCTGGCCTGCATCACATCACATCGATCAGTAGACATTGCGGGATGTTGCGCCACGCCGGAAGACATACGTCGACTTCGTTTCTTCCGAATCCGGCGATGGATATTTTCCATTAGCAAGGCTTCAGAAAGGTGATCCATTGGGATCAATATCCCAAGGCAGCCAGGAAATGGTCGAGAGGCGAACGCGGTACTGGGGTACGGTGGGAGATCCGATGAGGGACACGCTTTTTAGCCAAGCTATTTAAGACCGACTTAGTTATGATGCAGCGTGTAAGTTTTTCTTGACCTACAACTAAGAGCAGCCGATAGGTGAGGATTCGGTATTGGGAAGTGGTTGCATGAGATTTCTCACAGCTGGGTTTATATAAACGTCCTGGAATGTATAGATGCGATTCATGTAATCTTGTGAGCGCCCTTCACTCCCACACTCACTTCTTCCCCGCCACAGTCCGGTCTTGGGCACAACTAGGATTATTGCTTCCGGTCAGTGGATCACTGTCGTCTTTAATGCGTTTTGAAGGACGCTTAACCTCTCCTTCAGAAGGCACTGAATCCATGCTGGAACACGTCCAGTTCCCCGTAGCTCATCTCGGACCACCGCACATGGGTATACTTGACATCCTCGCCTTCTTCTGGGCTCCAAGTCACCCATTATGCATTATGTGTCACCATCCTCTGATCCGAATTGTCCTTGTTTATTAGCGACGGCCACCAGTCCAATCATAGTTATTAGCTTACCGCTTTCTGGCCGTGCTCGCCCAACCATAACTCGTAAACGACAATCGGATGCGCTAATTGGGGTTTCACCCACCGCTCCAATGCTACAGACGACGGTCCAAGTGGGGCGACTCCAGCGTCCACTACCCAGACGGTATCAAAGGTCAGACCGAGTGGGCCGTGAGTGGAGGACATGTTGGCAAAAGCACTCGCATCTAGCAGGAGCCCTCCATCTCGACGATCCGTGTGATATTATTGAAACTTGTAGTGTCGCCAATCGCGGCACAGCTTGATGACTGAGGGTGATGCATCGATGATGTGTCACATTGAGGGTTGTCAGACATTGACATTGTTCGGGCGAACTCCGGAAGTTGGCGGAACCATCCAACGTTCCAATACTGTACTGTACACGACCGGGACATTCGTTCCATAAGCGCGCACAAAATACAGTAAACACACCGGCAGACAGGCCCGCGCCGTCACGCGTCACGCGTCACGATTGGCACCGATTGGCACCACGGAGAGTTGACCTGCTAAATCATTTAATCACTGTCCACGTGGTGAACATGACTCAGCTTCTCACTTCGTCCAGCCATGTGAATAGTGTGTTTCTTCTTTCTTTGCGCCATGACGAGTCATCATGTGAATCGCTACTTTCGAAGCCTCCCGGCTTATGAAAAGTTTTCTTCTCTATACCCAAATTTCTGAGCTCTCTCACGACTACCAGTTTTTTTCCCCCCATTCTAACCGCAGTTCGTTTGTAGACGCCAGTCCACAGAAACGTAACGGAAGGTGTTTTGGGCGTTTTACAATGAAATCTATGGTTCGACTCCACACAGATAGCTATCTTAGGATCGGCGGTGAGGAGTCTGATGATTCTCTCTACTTACAAACACAGATGCCCGGTTGTCCTGTTACTTGATCGATCTTGTGGCACTTTCTCTGCTCTTGTCCGCGGTCGGCGAAGCAGTTCTCACCATGCTGGTTCACTTCTCTAGTGACAGCCCTGTGTTTTTAGCGGGGAGTATGAAAATGGTATTGTCGGATATGTCCGCGGTGAGTCCGCTTTCCAATCTTTTGGGAGGACCGAACACAATAGAAGCCAAGCACTAAGTTCATCTAATATGGGCGAGCGCTGACGATCATCCATGCTAATACTGACCGCCTCATCTTCACATCCATTAACCACCATCGTGTTCATATTGTTATCTTCTAGGTTTTTTTGGTTCATTCCCGCCGCACCGCATGCTGTGAATGTGAATCAAAACGTCGGCCCTAAACCCAATGAACCTTGTTGGCGCTTCCAATGCGCTATTCCACCGAGGGTTATGAGTGTTATATGACCGGGTTTTGAATGGCGCGTCCATTTTCTCCGTGGGGCTTTTGTACTCTCGGTGCCCTTATTAGCCTTTCTTGTACTTGTCCAACCGTACCTGGCACGCCAGCTAGCATGCTAACCGGAACATGCTGTACGGGTGTGGAGATGAACAAAGATACCGCCATAAATCCACCTTTTATCCCACCCTTCCTTTCGCGTCACGTTCGAGCTCCAACCGCATAAAGAGCGCACCTTGAAACTGTGTTCGGCGCAAGTATTGAGGGCGTCATAAGATGTCATCAAACCTTGTGTTGGTGGGGTATGACCCTTCCATCCAGAAAGAGGATGTGTTGGGGCAGACTGAGATGACCGCCAATCAAGGAGAAGGGTATCCCCACCAAAGCGACAAGCGAAGCCAATCAAGCCAAACCAAACCACGGTATAACATCGAGGTCATTAAGGTCCCATGTGCTGTATGAGCTTTAAGGTATGCATGATCCACTGGCAACTCTAACGTTCAATCTGGCATCAAGATAAAGTCCACGAAACGTTCGTTAATTGCCAATGCTCCTCGGTGGAAAGATACGTAGAAGCTTCAAGTTCCACTGGCGCAACATTTGTGATGTATTCGGTCAAATGTTTCTTCGTCACTGTGTGTGCTGTACTATATCAACTATCAAGCGTGGTTGCTGATCCAAACAAATCAAGAGATGAGATATCGTGGACAGATCCGACGACATCACGCGACCACGCAACCCTTCTGCCCCTTGTGCTGTAATTTTTAAACAAGTTAGAACCCTTTCGTGGAAGTTTTTAAATTTCTAGGGTTGTAAATGACTGTGTCGTGTATCGTGTGAGAATAAATTTCGCTATAATTTAATTGTTTGTAACACAGGATAGGTTCATCCACCTTATCCATGGTCGGATGATCCTGCAGTGCCTAACAGAGTCTGATTATAGTAAGCTCCAGGTTCCTTGCATTGTCACTTATACTCCGGTAGCAACCTGGTGCAGTCACGGACTCACGGATGCAGCGGCAGCTTGACTGACAGATATATGTCAAACAAACCTAAAGTTCTATACTGCGTACGGTCAATCTCCTGATGATAGTGTACTACGTAGCTGATGCGATCAGAACGATCTCTTCGTTCGGCCCTGGAAATGATGTTCTCTGATGTTTTGAACTGTATCAAAAAAAAAATCTTCCGAACGCTGGATGAGAGATTGCCCATACCAATAAATAAATAAATTCGGTTCTGAATCTAATCTTCTTCCGCATCACAGCATCACAACACGCTACTTGATGCAAGGACGTGATCGTACCTTTTCTGCTGCAATCGTCCAGTGACCGCCTTGTCGGGAGAATGTAGAAAGCCGAGCAAGACTCGAATTCTTGAACTTGAAAGAGAGAAGATTCAGAAGTACGTGTCAATTAGTAGCATAACCACTATACAGTACTTACTGTATCGATCCTGACCTCAGGCCCGGTACAAAACAAAACAAAACAAACATGAGAACTGAGCAATGAGGTTACATTACAATAACGGACGAGTCATCTTGTTTCTTGTTGAGACGCTGCTTCAACGGGCCGTGCACGGCCCGGGCTGCGTGGCCGACTGCCAAATGATCGGAGGACATCAAATCTAGAACTTGAACTAACAGGTCATTTGGCATTTAGGTGTCATATGTTCACGACACGGTTCGGCATGGCGTAGCGCGTCGTTGTCGCTGTCTGCTTCTTTCCCACACTGGCTCACTGGCAATGCTCCGCAAGGGACTATTGGTTCCGCTCGAGAAGATTTCATATCTGTTCGTCTCTCACACACCGCATACACATCCTGGGATGGCAGCTGAGACTGTCAGCCATGGATCTGTCTGGCCCTGCTTGGCTCTATTAAAAATGTATCTTTCAAGTTAGGATTACCCGACAATCGCTTGGACTAAGGGATCTGTCGATGAATTCGTAGCTGACACTGCGCGTCTTTCGGCTGCGTCGTCGCCAGAAATCGATGCCAAGATTCAGGACCGACAAGACTTGATGAATGCCGCGCCTTTACGTCAAATATGAGTTGTTTGGAACATTGGGTGAGCATCTGGAGCGGCTTCGTGAGATAAAGAAGTATGACCCTCAGATATTGGGACTTGCAGGCGGATGGAAATTCAATGTATGATTCGAGGGTGGGTACTCGTATAGCTCCATGATGATGACGCACGCTCACGAAAGTGAACGACACTGTACTCACGAACTTGTTGATCACGCCGTAAGTCTTCTGCGCCATAATGAATACCATCATACTACCAAACTGCAAGTGAACCAAGGACATCGCATACAAGGAGATCAATCAGGGGTTATGTCAACGAAATAGCATGACTAAGGTCTCAAAAGCAAGAGGACAAGTAGAAAGGAAAATAGTATGAGATCAGTAGACGACGGGAAACGTTAATGAGACGGGTCTTTGAGAGCAGAAGGCACCTATCAACCATTGATCTCCCACGGCTATCTGCCTCTATACCAGGCAAGAATGGCGATAGGGTGACCGGAGAGCCGTTTTGCGGCAGCAAATAGCGTAATGTTTTCCTGGAAAGGTCCCGGCGATGGCTCGACTTGGAGCCCCTCCATGAAAATATTCTGCAGGCTGGGTAACATTTCTATTATTCTGTGCCCAACGAGCTCTCGCATGGCGGCCACGATAGCAGGCCCAATTTCCTGGCATAAATAGAGATTCTTCACCGCGGTAAATGGAAGTAAGAGTTGCAACCATAGGGTGTTCTCGATGGCATAATTCTTCCAACCTCGTCGCGAATATAGATCCTCAATGTAGAGGTCCTCAACCGTGGAAAGGGGATCCAAAGAGGAGTTACAGACCTGCCCAATAGACGAAAGCTGCCCATCTGGCTCTGTGCATGAGATTGTTATCGCAAGAGTTGCGGGCCGGGGTGTAAGTCGGACGCGGGCGAAGCCAAAATCGAATTGCACATGTGCTTTATCGAGTGCCCTGAGTTTTGGTGTACAATTAATGAATCGGGCGAGACGTGGGCAGTCAAAATCGATTTGATTGAAGAAGGTTATATCCAAGGCCTTGAGTTGAGGAACGTCGATGGAGGTCACGAGGTCCTCTAAATATTCGATAACCCCTTTGAAATGAAGTACCCTGAGAGCGGGGAGGATAGAACGTTTTGGTGGAAGTGTAGGTCGGTTTTCTCGGTCAGGGCGAGATTGAGGGGATTCGAATTGAAGGTAAAGTTGTTCGAGGCTGGACAACAAGGAGAGGAGAGCGACGGTCGCTTCTGGTGAAATGTACCCGGAATGAGGGATATTGGAAAGGTGAAGGTAGATAAGGTGAGTGGCAGTCAAAAGCAGTTTCGGCAATCCTGGAAATGGAATGCCATACAAGTCGAGGATTCGCAGACGTGGGGCAGATCCATCCAAGAACGAATCGGGAATGACCAGTGGTGATACATCATTCGAGAAGAGCTGCAGATCTGTCAACTCCGGGAATGGTACCTGCATCTCGGCCAAGACTTTTTCCAATTGCCAGTTTGCAAGGCCCCAGAGGAAAACTTGACACACGCGATTGCTCTGCCCAAGTACTGCGATGACGTTGTTCGTGTATGATAAGGCCATATTGCCTGCAATGGTGAGAGGCAAGGCTGGCCAGATGTCCAGTGTGTCCCTTACGGGCGTTTTGGATGTACAAACAAGTCGCAGATTCAGGCGACGTGGTGATTCAAAAACGAGGCATCTCCATCGTCGACACACATGGACCAGCGATTGCCATATCTCCGTTTTGCTTTTATTCATATAGAAATCAAATATTTCTAATAGGACGTCATCAGGAAATACGTCGATTCGTTTCACCTGGCCTACGTCACATCAAGTCAATCAGTAGTCATTGCGGTAGTGATGAAAGATTTACGTTGACTTCGTTTCCTTTGTTTCTTCCGAGTCCGGCGACGATTCTTTGCCATCAGCAACCCTTCAAAACGACGGTCTATTGGTATCGATATACAGGGGCGGCTAGGAAATGGTGGAGAGGCGAAGGGGGTACTGGAGTATGGTGGGAAGATCTTATAAGGGACACGCCTTTTTAGCTGAACTATTTGAGACTTTGATTATAATACAGCATGTGAGTTTGTCTTGGCATACGACTGAGAGCGGCCGGTCGATGAGGCCTATGAAGGTTCGGTACGTTCAGTACTTCGGTGCGGGGATGGTAGGAGAGAACCGGTTGCTTGAGAGGGTTTATGTTTATACGGATGCCAAACACGTGTACTGGGAAATGCGATGCACGTGACCATGTCAACGCCTGAGCGCCATTCCAAGCGTGTAACGCAATCATGGCTTCTTTCTTGCGCACCAACCAGGATTTTCGTTTCCGTTCTGTGGATCTCCGCCGTCTTCAATGAGTTGAAGGATGCTTAGTGTAATCTCATATTAGCCATCCCAAAAATATCTCCTTTCGCTTCAGGACAACACCAACACCCTCAACACCTCTCAGGTTGATCCCGAGTCTCCCGCTACGGCGCAGGCACAGCTTGAACGCTACATGTAGTGTGTACCGGCAGAATATACCCAAGAACCTATATGTCTACTCGATTCCAAGGTGCCTTTGCTGCTACACTATGTGTATCTACCACATCACTCCTGTACTGTCTTCCCAGGCATCCGTCATGAACCTCGGTTGGACTAACGCATCAGGCAGGCTCGTGGCTGACGCTATGCGTCGTTCGGCTGTGTCGCTAGTCGAGGCAGGGATTCAGGACAGGCAAGACTTGAAGAACCCCTCGACCTACAGTATGTTAACTACGCATTTTTTGGAACACCGTTCGAAGCGATGTACGGTAAAAACCTGGAACGGCTTCGTGAGATCAATAAGACGTACGGTCCTGAGAATTTTATGGGATTCGCAGGCGGATAGAAATTCTAAATGTCTGATCCGAGGTTTATATTTCTGACGGCCACGTTAGAGTGAAAAGGAAAACAGTGCGTAATAATTAGACGTAGATGAATGACAAGAAATGCAAATGGGACAGTACTTGAAATTGAAGGGCACTTTACAATCTTCGACCTCCTAGATGAAGTCCGAGTCTGCGTCCAAGTCTATATCCCAGAAATGATAGGGTGACCAGGTTCACACGGAATGCAGGCGAACGACGGCGCGGGATTGAGTAAACGGCGACAAATCGTCAGGGTAACATAAATCCTAATATACTATCATGATATAGCCACGAATTTGCCTCTATTCGACATGACAATATATAATGGTAGGTGATAACAAATGCCAATTGGATACGGGAATGGAGGCTACTTATCTATTAGCGAGGTATTACCAGGTCTCGTCATATTTTATGTCCCAGGTGGAGACTGCTATAGGATGACCGATGCGCCGTCGCGCAGTAATAAACCCCCTAATGCCCTCCTGGTTATGTCCTGATGGCTGAAGCCCCTGCACGAAAATATTCTGCAGGCTAGGCAACAGTTCGGTAATACTACCCTCCTCGCCACCCTCCTCACCACCCTCCTCGCTACCCTCTTCACTACCCTCCTCGCTACCCTCTTCACTACCCTCCTCGCTACCCTCTTCACTACCCTCCTCGCTACCCTCCTTGAGGTCTTCCAGGGCGGCCGTGATACGCGGGACAAAGTCCTTGGAAAGGTAGAGATTCTTCAAAGAGATAAATAAACGTAAAAGTTTCAACCATTGAGTGCTCTTTATGTCCTCGCAGCTCCATGTTAATGCCGAAGAAGAAGATTCGTAGATGTAGAGGTTTTCCACCGTGGAAACGGTAGGTGACAACGAGGCACAGACCTGTACCAGACTTGAAAGTTGAGAGTCCAATTCTCCGTATGTAGGACTGTCACGAAAGTCTCCGGATGAGATTCCCACATCGAGTAATTCGTGGCCAAATACTTGTGATGGAAGTCTGACCTCAATAGCGACTCGGACGTCATGAAAGACCAATCGTGCTTCATAGGACACCCCTAATTTTGGCATGCGACTGACGAATTGGGCGAGCTCAGGGGTACCGGAAACACGTCGATTGAAGGTTGTAGACAGTTTGTTGAGTTTAGGGGCATCGATCAGAGCCACCAGGTTCTCCAAGTATTCGCTGATCCCTGTGAACTGAAAACACTTCAGAGCCGGGAGAACAATGCGTGTCGGTGGAGACGGGTGTCGGCTTTCCTGGTATGGTGGATAAATGTGGTATTGAAATACAAGAGAAAGTGTTTGGAGGTTGGTTAACACGGAGAGGCAGGTAGCCATCCGCTGGGATGAGATGTATTCAGGGATATCACTGAGGCTAAGTTCGATGAGATGAGTGGCAGACGAGAGTAATTTCTGTAATCCCTGAAGTCGAACGGCATTCATCCAGAAGAATTGCAGACGTGGAGCAGATCCACCCAAGAATGAATCGGAAACATCTTGTGTAAATGGAAGTTCCAGCCATTCTGACTCTTCATCTCCGACTCGTCCCTTCCCTCTTGCCTCAAGCCACAGATGTGTCAGCTCTGGAAACGGTTCCTGCATTGCTGCCCAAAATTTCCCCGATTCCGGACTGTAATATCTGAGGTCAATTTTACACACGCGATCCTTCCGCTCAAGTGCAGCAATGAGGTTATCCACGACGGATGATGAAGCATGGCCATCAATAATAAGAGGCAAGGATGGCCAGACATCCAGGATCTTCCTCGTAGGTGTTCGATTTCTACAAACGAGTCGCAGTTTCAGACGACGCGGCGATCCAAAAACGAGGTTTCTCCATCGTCGACACACATGGACCAGTGTTCGCCATACGTCGACCAGTATTCCCTTCCGTGTAAGAAGATCTTCACCCACAAAGAAATCAAATATTTCTAGTAGGGCATCATCAGGGAGTATGTCGATTGAAATTATCCGGCCTAGCATCGAGTCAGTCAGCAGTCCTTGTTGGGTAAAGAACAGACACGTACGTCGATATCGGTTAGTCAAATTCTTGGCAATGCTATGATGTGCTGCATAACGTGCATGACTTTGCGACATAGACGAACCAGGGTATCCAGAAGATGATAGAGGAGAGGCTAAGGTTGGGGTACAGTAAGGTGACTTCACGATGGGCGTGCAGTTGAGCGATGCTATTCGAGAATTTGTAAGTTAATCACAGAGGGTGAGTTCCTTCGACATACGGCCTGAGATCACTGAGCGCTCGTCGATGAATTTGCAGTTGGTGGGTTTGCAGTTGGTGGAGAAACTGGTGAGATCGAGAACTGTGACGCGACGCGTTAATGTCAATTCACAGGCACGTGAGTTGCACGTGATCATTGACAACGCGAGCCTCCCGCTCCGCTGTACACACTGTACAGTGATACATACTGATACAACTCGCCGGCCCTTCTTAATTTTAAAAACGTCCTTGAACCAAAATAACGCTGCACCACCAGCCACTATCAGTCAGCAGTCCAACTAAACCTCCTTGGGACTAATTCAGTACACCTTCATCGAAGTCGTCGAAGAGCACAAGGCTGTCACGCTCCAGATGGTATCTTTCTTAGTTCTCGGTAATCGCCTGAGTCCATTGGGAGAGGAATTAAAAGTTCCGTCCCACTACCCTCGGCTTTGGTGCAAACCTCATCACCAATAATGCGTACAGTAGGTCCCAACCGTTATGATTGGAATTATTTGACCCAAGCTGGCCAGGCGCTCGCTCCTCTCCCAATCGATGACAATCGCTCACTGCACGCTAAACAACCCCTACCCCTGCGCTGCCGAGATGGCCAGAGCATCATTGCAGTATCACAGCGCGGACATGTTGATGTACAGTACAGTATATCCTCGCGTTCAATTCGCGCGTCATGCTTCCATCCTACCGTTCGCACTATGGTAGAATCAAGCGTAGGCTCAAAGGGACCATCAGACACATCGTAACACGTGAAGCTGTCATTGAGACGATGTCGAGGGGTCTCGTAGGGGTCCAAAGATTGTGTTTCACGCGGAGGACGTCGGCGCGGACAAATAAATGGCACTTGGTGCGTTGTTCTTTAGAGTGCGTTCGGTGGGGCTCATGCAGGTTGCGTGTCTGTACCACCTCATCTCGACCAGATGACGACGTCGGAAGTAATATGCTGTCAATTATTGCAAATGACTTTTTGAAAATAACGTGTCACTCACAATTGCGCCGGCTGCCAGCGATGTGGGCCAAGTGTTGGTATCGCTGGCCAGCCTGGCCTCCCTCTCGGTGGAGGCGAGCGCTATTCCTTTTCCAGCTCAAGGCATATATGTATGTGGCAGGATGCTCTTGGAAAACAAACGAACATGGGCTCACCATAGACAGTAGACTCCGCTATCGAATTCTACCTCGTATTACCGAATAGGAGGCAACCGACAGTGATCGAGGCGGACAATGATCTTTGGTTTGCTCTCGAGGTGTGTCCAAACGACGGCGACGGATGGAGGTGTAATGGGCTCAGTGTTGACCGGTACTATAAGGTGAACCCAACAACTATGTGATTTCCCAGTGTTTATTGAGAAGGCTGCTAAACGATGTTTTGTTGACAAGGGAATCATGACGAAGTTCACCCTGAAATCATATCCGCAAACTGATTTCTGGCTGTCTTTCTCACTTAGGAGATGATACTCAATATCCCAACTTGAATACGGTAGCGTTGCTGAGTTTCGGGTGGTCGTATGCTATGACGACGCATGTTCACGAGTACCTTGACAAGTGAATGGCACTTTATGCTTCACGAACCCATACATCTCGTCCGCCCACTGCGTGATCACGCTGCAAGTCTTCACGATCCCATTATGTACAAATTAAAAGCGCAAGTGAACTACGAACATCATGACGGTTGAGTTGATAGCTAACCGGTCATTCAAACACGTGTGTTGATTCAGATCCACGTTTGGGCCCTTCGCGTTCCTTTTGCCTTCGAGGAGACGCTTGGGAGCCGAAAGAGAGAAAAGACTGAACTCGGCGATGTAGCGATTCCAAGCTCGCGTAGACTTAGAAAACCCTCGTCAATTTCGTCCGCAATTTCTCCTCTAAGCGCACACCACTATGTTAGCTTCACGTCTGACAGATGCTAAGGCAGAGTACATACTTAACAATGTGCTTTCTTCTTCCTCCTCTTCCTAGGTCTCAGAAAGAATTGTTCCTGACTCGGACAGAAATGGTGACAGGGTGATCGGAAAGCTGTCGTGCAGTAATGAAATGCCCAATGGTTTCATGGAAAGGTTCCGATGGCTCGAACTCCACGAAAACATTCTGCAGGTTGGGCAACACTTCTGACATTCTGCCTCCAACGAGCTCTTGCAAGGCGGCCGCGATACCTGGTGCAAATTCCTTGGATAGGTAGAGACTCTTCACCGCAGTAAATGGAAGTAAGAGTTCCAACCATAGTGTGTTCTCGATGGCATCATTCCTCCAGATTGGTCCCGAATATTCATGCTCGATGTAGAGGTCCTCTACCGCGGAAAGGGAGGCAATGAGGAGTTACAGACCTGGGCGACGGACGAAAGCTGCCAATCTGGTTCTCTGCATGAGATATTGATCAGAAGATTGCTGATGATCATCTTAGGTTTCCGGTATCGGAGTGTGACGCTGGCGGTGCTATCATCGAATAGCACCTGTGCCTCGCGTTTCCTGAATTTGGGCACACGATTGATGAAGTGGGCGAGTCGTGGGGTGTCAAAATCGATTTGATTGAAGAAAGTTATACTCAAGGCATTGAGTTGGGGTGCGTCGATGAAGGTCACGAGGTCCTCTAAATATTCGATAACCCCTTTGAAAATAAAAAAATTGAGAGCGGGGATGACAGAACGCTTTGGTGAAGGCGAACGTCGGGTTTCCCAGTGAGGGCGAGATTGAGGGGATCGGAATTCAAGTATAAGTGTTTCGAGGCTGGACAACACGGAGAGGAGAGGAACCATCACTTCGGGTGAAATGTACGCGGAATGAGGGATATTAATGAGCCTAAGGTAGACCAGGTGAGTGGAAGACAAAAGCAGTTTTGGCAATCCCGGAAATAGAATGCCAGATAATTCGAAGTGTCGCAGACGTGGGGCAGATCCACCCAGGAACGAATCGGGAATGGGAATGACTGGAAACGCTTTACCATTTGAGAAGAGCCGCAGATCTGTCAACTCCGGAATGGCACCTGCATCGCAGCCAAGACTTTTTCCAATCGCCAATCCACAAGGGCCCGGAGGGTGACTTCATATACGCGATTGCTCTGCTCAAGTGCTGAAACGACATTGTCCGTGCCTGATGTTAAGGTCATAACACCGCCAATGAGGAGAGGCAAGGTCGGCCAGATATTTAGTTTGTCCCTTGCGGGTGTTTTGGGTGTACAAAAAAGTCGCAGATTCAGACGACGTGGCGATTCAAGAACAAGGATTCTCCATCGCCGACACACATGGATCAGCGATTGCCATGCCCTTGACCCCGTTTGGCCTCCATGTGATGAATTCATAATCATATAGAAATCAAATATTTCTAGTAGGGCGTCATCAGGAAGTACGTCGATTTGTTTCATCTGGCCTATATCACACCACGTAAGTCAGCAGTCATTGGGGATGTCGCGCAATGAAACACATACGCCGACTTGGTTCGGTTGGTTTCTCCCGAGTCCGGCGACGATTTCTTGTCACCAGAACGGCGATCTATCTGGATCGATATCCAAAGGCGGCCGGGAAATTGTGGAGGGCGAAAGCGGTACTGGAGTATGGTGGGGAGATCTGATGGGGGCCAGGCCTATTAGCTGAGCTATTCGAGACTTTGTTGTTACAATAATGATGCAGCGGCGTGTGTGTAGTTCTTGACATACAACTGAGAGCGGCCGATCGATGAGGCCGATGAGGATTCGGTGCTGGGATGATAGGAGAACCGGTTGCTTGAGATTGCCCACAGGGTTTATACGAAGCACTACAGGCCAATTGGCTAAACGCCTCGCGGTGTTGGTGCAAGGCACCGGACCTTGTCAGCGCCTCTCGTCGTGTAACGTAATGAATGTCTCCTGTCTTGCACACAAGCCATCCCAAAAATCTCAAACTATAACATCACAACTTGAACACCCCTCAACACCTCTGATCCCGAGTCTCCAGCTACCGCATAGGCGTAGCTCGAATTTACATGCAGGGCATACTGGTGATGATGCGAATCACACAGAAGGCAAGAAACGAAAGAAGAACTCACTTCTAATTGGATGCGATGCTCTCCTCGACTAGGAGGGAGCTGACCTCGAATACATAGACCGTCCCTACTGAGAGGTCCGGGTCGGCGAGGGCGAGGTCCGGAGCAAGTGGATGCGCAACGTTAATGTACCGCCGAGTGCACAAACAAAATGCAAAAAAATCGTGAGAAATTTGTTAGCAAAGTGTAAGGCATAAGGCCATAAGGATTGAATTGTCAATGAAAGCGTACAGCTGGCGCGCTGCGGCTAGACTTGATCGTTGGTGTTAGAAAGTCGAAAGAAGTGACAGGAGAGAAGGAGAAAGAAAGGAGTGAACGTGAAGGCTGGAGGGTATTCATTCGCTGATATCTTGTTCCGGTAGTCGAGGGGCGTAGTCTATCTTGGTGTTGACGCGAAGAGATGGGAAGAAGGAAAAGATGAGACGAAAACATGTTGAAGTTCGGCGCGTCAGGCGGGCGATCTGAAGCGCGGTTTGTCCGTTCCGTTCCATCCGAGCGTAGCTCTGGGAATCCGAACATTGCCTCCGCGCGCGACACGACACACGACACGACTTTGTCTTCTTGATCCATATTCGCCCATCGCCTGCGAAAAGAGGTTAGCCAATTTTCAAGACGCTACGGTTGGAGTACGTCCATGTAGCGATCTTTTCACGGCCTTCACGTTCTTCATGAATAGATTGCCGTTCTGTAGCAGGTCGTCCTGCAGACTGAGTGGATACAACCACGAGAGTGATTCTTCGCATAGGTGCTCGCATTCGAGTTCATCGAGTGACTTGCGTTGATAGTGCCGTGTGGCTCTATCGTTGCGGAAAAAAAAAGGAGGAATCGATGGGTGAAGCTACTTGAGAGAATGGAGAAAGGGGAAGGAATAAAGGGCGACTACCCAAGCGAGAGCACGGTTGGAGATGAGCTTATTTACCAGGTGGAAGGCCTGTGTCATGTGCGGGAAGCCATGTTGATGAGTGCTGCGCGATCATTACACAGTAGAGACTCACTCTTGAACCAAGATAACGCTACGCCGCTGCCGCTGCCAGCCAAGGCTCGTTTTTGTGTTGTGTTGGCCCACACTAGCAAGAGCGTCCACCATATGTGGGCCATGTATTGCCTCCCTGGAAAGCGGGCAAGAGAGAAAGCGCAAGCGAACCATATCATGCGGTGGGGCTGAGTAGATAGGTAGCGATTCATACCTATAGCTAATCCCTTACATATGTAAGAATACAAGGAGATCAATCACAGGTAATGTCAATAGAATAGTATAACTGAACCGAAGGCAAGAGAACAAGACGACCAAAAACGTTGATGAGACAGATATCAAAATTGATATCCTATGCACTTCTAGCCTCTACCGGTTCTACCCTGAATGAAATGGCGATAGGGTGACAGGACTGCCGTCGCGCGCCAACAAACTGCCAAATGTTTTCATCGAAATATTCCGATCGGTAGCGGTCCTCCATGCGCTCCACGGAAATAGTCTGCAGGCTGGGCAACACTTCTGTTATTCTTGCACCAATGAACTCTTGCAGGGCACCCGCGATACCTGGCACAAATACCTCGGACAGGTAGAGATTCTTCACCGCAGTAAATAGAAGTAAGAGCCGCAACCATAGCCTGAAGATGTTCTCGATGGCACGATTATTCCAAACTAGTCGCGGATGTTTATGCTCTATATAGAGGTCCTCTACCATGGAAAAGGGAAGCAAAGAATTACCGACCCGGGCGACGAACGAAAGCTGCCGACTTGGTTCTCCACATGAGATTGCTATATCAAGATGGTGGGAGCTAGACTGTGACTCAGATGTCCGGGATTGAAGTTTGATGGTGACTGTGCTATCATCAAATCGCACACGTGCTTCGTCGAGTGCTCTGAGTGTTGGTGTAGAATTAATGAATTGGGCGAGTCGTGGGGTGTCAATATCAATTTGATTGAAAGAAGTGATATACAAGTAATCGAGTTGAGGGGCGTCGATGAAGGTCACAAGGTCCTCTAAATATTCGATAGCGCCTTTGAAACGAAAATGATCGAGAGCCGGGAGAACAAAACGATTTGATGGAGGCAGACTTCGGTCTTCCCCGTCATAGCGAGACTGAGGGGATTTGAATTCAAGTTCAAGAGTTTTGAGGCTGGGCAACACGGAGAGGAGAGCAACCATTTCCTCGGGCGAAATATGCGTGGAATGAGGAATATTACAGATCCTAAGGTAGACAAGGTGAGTAGCAGCCGAAAGCAGTTTTGGCAATCCCGGAAATAGAACGCCAGACAAGTCGACGGTTCGCAGACGTGGGGCAGATCCATCCAAGAACGAATCGGGAATGACTAGCAGTGTTTGATCGTCTGACGAGAAGAGCTCCAGATGTAGACTTGTTAGCTCCGGGAATGGCACCTGCATCGCAGCCAAGACCTTTTCCAATTGCCAACCCGCAAGGCTACAGAGGTCAACTTTACATACGCGATTGCTCTGCCCAAGTGCTGTGACGACGTTCTTCAAGCCTGATGACACCAATGATGAGAAGTTCATACTGCCTTCAACGATGAGAGGCAAGGCTGGCCAGACGTCCAGTGTGTCTTTTGGAGGTGTTTCGGGTGTACAACAAATTTGCAGATTCAGGCGATGTGGTGATTCAAAAACAAGGCCTCTCCACCGTCGGCATACGTGTACCAGCGATTTCCATGCCCCTATCTCTCCACCGGTATCATCTGATGGATACATCTTCGTATGAAAATCAAATATTTCCAGTAGGACGTCATTAGGAAGTGCGTCAATTCGTGTTATCTGGCCTATATCACCTCACATCAGTCAGTAGTCATTCCGAGATGTCGCACAATGCAAGACATACGTTGACTTCGCCGTTTGGTTCGTTTCTTCTGAGTCTGACGACGATTCTTTGGCATCACAGGTCTTCAGGCTTCAGGAATCAATGGCAATTGTTAGTGGGGTAGATATCGAGGGTGGTGGAGGCAACAGGCACGCTTTAGGGGCTGAGTGAGGCCCGTCGTTTTGCTGCCGCTTGTCCCCGCTCTTAGTCATTTTAACACGACGGGCAGGAGAGGATAAGCGGAGCCCACTTATGGTCAACTAAGGGATCAAATAGTGTCCAATAAGTCGACAGGGTGCAGATTTTAAATTAAAACTGTCTACTTATGTCTTTCTCAATTCAATTTGTCAATAAGTAGACTATTTGTATTTAAAATCCATTAGTCGTTAACTTATTGGACATCATTTAATCCCTTAGTCGACCATAAGTGGACTCTCCTTATCCGCTCCTGCCCGCCGTGTAACTCCTTTTTTTACACTCCTTCCACTTCCACAAGCGCTTCCGGATTTCAGCGCTCACCATGACTTCTAACCTGCAGCTTCAACTCTTTCAAAACTCTAGTTGCCGGCGGATAGAGCAGGGAGCAAGTCACCCTGTTTCTAGCAAAGCTCTAGCGTAAGAGAGTCAAACGATGACGCTCTCCGGGATGGCCCTGACCACACGGTCCACAGCGGCCACAGCAGCCACAGCAGCCACAGCAGTCCCCAGGGCAAGGTGCTACCACAAGGACAGACTCACCAGAACGAGCCCCGGCCACACGACCATGTTCAGTCACCGCACGAGCCTCAGCCACACCAACAGCCTATCCCAATCCACGAAGTACAACCAGCTGCTCGACACTGCGATCTCCACCAAGGCGCCACAACCCTGTACTGCCTGGAAGGCCGCCTGCATGACTCTCCCTCCCCACGACGACCTCAGCTGGTCCATGCCAGACAAGGTCGACAAGCGAGCCCTACAACTATTACCTATCCACCTACGCGCCAAAAGCCTCACTAGGTCATTGGGCGCCCTACGACTACGCCATAGAGAAAATTTGCAAATTTGAGTACGTGTCCTTGTGGTACGTCACCGACACTGACGGAGCGTTCGTTTTCCGCAAGAGAGATGTAGCCTTGGAGCCGATGGAAAACAAACGCTCCGGGACTATTTTACACCATACTCCAAGGTACATCTCTATCTTAAACGCCATTATCGAGAGGTCGCAGTGTGGTCATACTCAACTTAACCTTTTCATATCAGTGCGGCTCCAATCGCATTTGTCCCAGTCCCGAACATGGCAATCCCTAGGACCACTCATTTTCTCTTCGTAACCGTGTGCGACTATGTCTGATCGCCATTTACCTAGCCTTCACATCATATGCCTCAGTCATTTACTTCGATCCCACATAACCTATCATATATGAGATACCCATTTTCTTAGTATATAGCGTGCGATGTGCACTAGAATAAACGTCGTCACTCTGTTCTCATTCCTCTGTGTGTCCGCGTGCCTCCGACAGGTAAGCGAGCCCTTCGGCTCCCTCTGTCGCACCCCGAACTTTACCCGCTCCTTCCTTGCGTGCACGCTACCGCTGCCCTCTCTTTCGTGTTTCACTAGGGCTGTTTGTGACTAATCAACGACATGTGAGTCTCTCTTGACATACAACTGCTAACCGATCAGTGAGGCCTCGGTGCGGATGGTAAAGAAGAACAGTTGCTTGAGACTGTCCAGTTCCGGAAACCGGGAACATCGGTGCACGTGATTACTATAAGTTGAAGTCGAGAGACCATTATTTCTTTGGTGGGTGCCGCCGGCCTGAGGTCACCCTGATGGCACTAACAGGTGGACCCCCATTTGATAACGGCTTTCCGCTGGTTTGACCATTGGCCTGTCAGTGAGGCTTGCACTATACGAAGCCCATCTTGAATGGCGTTCACAAATGAGAAAAAGGTGAGCAATAAGTTACTGTAACAGTTGAATAGATAACTTTGATTAGTTCTGGGGCAAGAGGCTTGGCCAATAGGACGACAGCGTGTTGGTTGCTTACACCATCGAGCCACTCAAGCTCACCCACAGTTCACCATCCGCGGACCCGACGAATGCGAGAGTCACACAGAAGGCGAGAAACGAAAGAAGAACGCACTTCGAATTGGATGCGATGCCCTCCTCGACTAGGAGGAGGCTGACCTCGAATACACAGACCGTCCCTACTGAGAGGCCCGACTCGGCGACTCGGCAAGGTGCGGTGCAAGTGGATGCGCACGTTAACGCACCGCCGAGTGCACAAAAAAATGTAAAAAAAAATTGTGAGAAAATTGTTAGCGAAGTGTAAGACACTAAGGATTGAATTGTCAATGAAAGCGTACAGCCGGCGCGCTGCGGCTAGGCTTGATGTCAGAAAGTCCCTGTGCCGGTGGTTGAGAGTGTAGTCGATTTTAGTGTTGACGAGAGACGGGAGGAAGGAATGAACTATGTTGAGGTTCGGCCCGGCAGGCGCGTCGGGCGCTGGGCGATCCGACTTGGTTCATCGTTTTCTGAGCGTAGCTCTGCCAGTGGGAATCCGTACACTACCTCCACGCGAGACACCACACGACACAACTTTATCCGCTTTGATCTCTATTTCCCCATCGCCTGCGAGAAGAGGTTAGCCAAATTGTCAAGATGCTACGGTTGGAGTACGTCCATGTAGCGATCTTTTCACGGCCTTCAAGTTCTTCATGAATAGATTGCCGTTCTGTAGCAGGTCGTCCTGCAGACTGAGTGGGTACAACCACCAGAATGGTTCTTCGTCACGAAATAGGTGCTCGCATTCAAGTTCATCGAGTGGCTTGCGTTGATGCTGCCGTGTGGCTCAATCGTTGCGGGAAAAAAAAGGAGTAATCGATGGGTAAAGTTGAAAGAAGGGACAAAGGGAAAGGAATAAAGGGTGAGTACCAGAGCGAGAACACGATTGGAGACGAGCTCATTTACCAGGTGGAAGGCCCTGTGTCCTGTGCGGTCAGCCATGTTGATGAGTGCTGCGCGATTATTACACAGAAGAAATTCGCTCTTGAACCAAGATAACGCTACGCCGTTGCCGCTGTCAATCAGGACAATAAAACAAAACTCGCTTGGAACAAGTTCGGCTCACCTTCCTCAAACTTGAAGAACACAAATTTATCACCCTCCAGATAGCACAGTTAGGAACGTTCCCGGTACTCCGAGTCGTGGGGCACGTCGATTGCCTTTTGAAAGAGTTGCGTCATTATACTATTTTTCGTTCTCACCTTTGCATGGAGCGAAGTTTTACCACCAATTTCTTGTAAGCAGAGCCAAGGAATTAACAAGGAAGAAACGCACTTTGTGGCACACTCTTCACTGGCACAAACTCGTAGAACTCGCACTACACCTACTGCATGATCATTAACTCGGATCAAGCCGCCGTGTGCACTAGCTGTTCTAAGTCCCAATAACTCGTCCCCCGGCGGTCAATGCTCTAAGTGCACATCCAGGGAGGTGGTGACTCTGCCCTTGCATAGGCGGTGAAGTGTGGTGAATGCAGGTAACGCCTTGCGGTGCATCCATACTAGCAAGAGCGTCCACCATATGTGGGCCACGTGTTGCCCTGAAAAGCGGGCCAGAGAAAGCACAAGCGAACCATATCATGCAGCGGGGCTGAGTAGATAGCTTGCCAGTAATTCACATTCAATACCGATTCAGACCTATTGTTAATCCCATAAGATATGTAAGAATACAAGGAGATCAATCACAGGTAATGTCAGTATAACTGGATTGAAGGCAAGAGAACAAGACGACCAAAAACGTTAATGATATCAAAATTGATATCCTACGCACTTCCAGCCTCTAGTCCCTGAATGAAATGGCGATAGGGTGACAGGACTGCCGTCGCGCGCCGACAAACTGCCAAATGTTCCTCTCGAAATATTCTGACTGGTAGCTGTTCTCTATGCGCTCCACGAAAATAGTCTGCAGGCTGGGCAACACTTCTGTTATTCTTGCACCAATGAGCTCTTGCAGGGCATCCGCGATACCTGGCGCAAATACCTTGGACAGGTAGAGATTCTTCACTGCAGTAAATGGATGTAAGAGCCGCAACCATAGCCCGAAGATGTTCTCGATGGCACGATCATTCCAAACTAGTCGATAATATTTATGCTCTATGTAGAGGTCCTCTACCATGGAAAGGGGAGGCAAAGAGTTACAGACCTGGGCGACGGACGAAAGCTGCCGATTTGGTTCTCCCCATGAGATTGCTATATCAAGACGGTGGGAGCTAGATCCTGACTCAGATGTCCGGGATTGAAGTCCGACGGTGACGGTGCTTTCATCAAATTCCACACGTGCTTCGTCGAGTGCTCTGAGTGTTGGTGTAGAATTAATGAATTGGGCGAGTCGTGGGGTGTAAATATCGACTTGATTGAAGGAAGTTATACACATGCAATTGAGTTGAGGGGCGTCGACGAAGGCCACGAGGTCCTCTAAATATTCGATAGCGCCTTTGAAACGAAAATGATCGAGAACCGGGAGAACAGAACGATTTGATGGAGGCAGAGTTGGGTCTTCCCAGTCATAGCGAGACTGAGGGGATTTGAATTCAAGTACAAGAGTTTTGAGGCTGGGCAACACGGAGAGGAGTGCAACCATTGCCTTGGGTGAAATGTACCCGGAATGAGGAATATTCCGGAGCCCAAGGTAGAAAAGGTGAGTAGCAGACGAAAGCAGTTTTGGCAATCCCGGAAATAGAATGCCCTTCAAGTCGACGTTTCGCAGACCTTGGGCAGATCCATCCAAGAACGAATCGGGAATGACTGGCAGCGTTTCATCGTCCGAGTCTGAGAAGAGCTCCAGATCTGTCAACTCCGGGAATGGTACCTGCATCGCAGCCAAGACTTTTTCCAATTGCCAACCCGCAAGGTTCCAGAGGTCGACTTTACATACGCGATTGCTCTGCTCAAGTCCTGCAATGACGTTCTTCATGCTTGGTGACTCCGGTGATGAGAATTGCATACTGCCTTCAACGGCGACAGGCAAGGCTGGCCAGACGTCCAGTGTGTCTTTTAAAGGTGCTTCGGGTGTACAACGAATTTGCAGATTCAGGCGACGTGGTGATTCGAAAACAAGGCCTCTCCATCGTCGGCATACGTGTACCAGCGATAGCCATGCCCCTATCTCTTCACTGTCATCACTGTCATCGGCATCACTGTCATCGGCGTCACTGTCATCGGTATCACTGTCATCGGCATTTGATGGATCCATCTTCGCAAATATTTCTAGTAGGACGTCATTAGGAAGTACGTCGATTCGCATTGTCTGGCCTATATCACCTCACATCAATCAGTAGTCATTGCGGGTTGTCGCACAATGCAAGACATACGTTGACTTTGCCGTTTGATCCGTCTCTTCTGAGTCCGGCGACGATTCTTTGTCATCAACAAGCCTTCAGGCTTCAGGAATCAGAATGGCGATCAATTGTCAGTGGAATAGATACCGAAGGGATGAGGGTGGTGCTGGAGAATGGTAGGTGGGAAAGCAAGATTCAGGGGCTGAGGCAGCCGCGACCGTGGCCATCGCCATCGTTTTGCTGCCGCTTGTCCCCGCTCCTTATTTCATCCCATCACATTCCTTCCACTTCCACACTTCCAATGCTTCCCAAGCCGGTACAAGAAGCGGTTGTTTCTTCTACCTCGGCAAGCTCAACGAGGAGACAATGAACGTGTACATCAAAGAAGTTGACGTCAAGCATAATGCTGTACTACTATAGCCACAATTGAAAGCGGTGAATATTGGTGAATGCCCATCCCTAGCACGTCACAAATGCAATGCCTTCTCCTGAATTGGTCAATCACTGTTCCTTCAAATGCACCCGTGACACTTCACGGTGTACCCATACCCTTAACCGTACGGGTATGAGTATAGGTACAGTTATGAGAAACTATACTCGAGGGATGC
Organism: Russula griseocarnosa; assembly: GCA_022884055.1. NCBI lineage: Eukaryota > Fungi > Basidiomycota > Agaricomycetes > Russulales > Russulaceae > Russula > Russula griseocarnosa. Next base: position 72,225 of record JAGKRU010000066.1, on the reverse strand, counting down.
CCGCGGGGTTCCTTAACAGCACCCTATCCCGCATTGTCGCTACGTGCAGTGTCGGTACCATCATTCTCTTATCTGGTGCAGGTACTGTATCTACCTTGCTTGCACGTCTCACGATACCTTTTGCTGTGCGCAAGTTTGTCGGTCCAGATATCTCCCTAGCGTCATCGACGCCCAGTCCCTCCAACTAGCCATTTGCGTTTATGGCTCTATCCCGCTCCTCTTCCCGTGGTCTCCCACCGTCCCTATCTCAGCAGTAGCACGTTGCAGCAGCAGGAGCGTCCGATCCAGCCCTTTCGCCAACTGCTCTACATTGTGGCCTCCACCACCTGCGCTCGTGTGCGCGCTGTTCCCGGTCGTCCGCGTGTTGTATGGCCCTCGGCGCGATGGCATCATCCGGATGATGGTGCAGAATACTGTCCCAACACGGACTCCGGCTGCACAACAGGGGCTGAACCGCACAGATACTTGCCCCTTATGTCCAAGCTAACCCAGGCTTGCACCAGATAATCTCACAGGAACGAATGTCAGTCGTTCGATGACCAAACACAAGAGACACCCCTCACCGACTAAAAGGTAGGAACCTGCATGCCGCCTCAGTAGTCATTGCGGGATGTCGCGTAATGAAAGATTTACGTCGACTTCGTTTGGTTCATTTCCTCCGAGTCTGGTGATGATTCTTTACCATCAGCAAGCCTTTAGAACGTCGATAAATTGGGGTCGATATCCAAGGGCGGCTATGAAATGGTGGAGAGGCGAGGGCGGTACTGGAATACGGTGGGGAGATCTGATGAGGGGAACGCCTTTTGGCTGAGCTATTTCAATGATAGAAATTTTGTAAAAAAGAAATAGTGAGAAATTTGTTAGAGAAGTGTAAGACACTGAGGATTGAATTATATGAAAGTGTACAGCTTCCGCGCTGCGGCTAGGCTTGTTCGTTGGTTCAGAAAGTCGAAAGAGGCAAGAGAAGGAGAGAAGGGGAAGAAAGGAGTGGATGTGAAGGTTGGAAGGGAGGGTATTTATTCACTGTCAATGGTGTCTTACGTCGAGGAGGCGTAGTCGGTTTGGTGTTGACGCGAGGCGATGAGAGGAAGGGAAAAATGAGAAGAAAATGTTGAAGTTCGCCACGTTAGGTGGGCGCGATCCGACACACGATGACCCAGGGCCGGCCGTCATTCCGTTGCGAGAGCTAACCTTGTCCTCTTGATCCTGATCCCTCTTCCCCTATCGCCTGCGAAAAGAGGTTAGCCAAATTGTAAAAACGCTACGAGTGAAGTACGTACAACTAGCGATCTTTTCACGGTTCTCCGCCATGAATATATTGCCGTTCTGTGGCAGCTCGTCAGGCATAAGTTACAAACACCAGAGTGATTCTTCGTATAGGTGCTCGCATTCATCGGGCGACTTGTTTGATCTTTGGGTGTTGCTATGTGGCTCTGTCGTTGTGAAAAGGGAGAAATTGGTAGGTGAAGTCAAGAGAAGGGAGATGGAATAAAGGTTGCGTACCAGGGTGACAGTACGATTGAAGACGAGCTCATTGACCCAGGTGAAGGCCATGTGCCCTTCGTGGGCAGCCGTGTTGATGAGTATGAGTGTCGCATGAGTGCCGTGCGATCGATCCTTACAAAGTAGAAATTGGTCCTTGAACGCTGTGGCACCTCTTCACAATCTCGTGAATCTCGTACTATGCCCACCACATGATCACGCCGTGTGTGCTAGCTGTTCTAAGTCTTCCAATAACTCATCCTCCAGGGGTCACTGCTCTGAGTGCGAATCCAAAGAAGTGGTGACTGTCTCTGCCCTGCCCATTTGCACAGGCGGTGAAGTGTGGTGGTAGTAAATGCAGGTGGCGCCCTGTGGTGCAGTGCTGCATCTCCCGTAAAGCGGACCAGAGAGAAAACGCAAGTAAACCATGGCCGCTGAGTAGATAACTAGCCGGTCGTTCAATGCCTTGATTCTGATCCATAGCCAAGTTACCTCTACTCCACGGGATATGTAATCATATAAGGAGCTCAATCACCGGGTAATGTCAACAAAATAGTATAACTGACGCAAAAGCAAGAGAACAAGACGACAAGGAATGTCAATGGGACCGAACTTACTGTAAGAGTAGAGGGCACCTACTATTAATCATCAAGCGGCCCGCACCACATTCCGCTTCTATCCCAGACCGTCGCAATGCTCTCCTGGAAAGGTCCCGATGGCTCGAGCTACTCCACGAAAATATTCTGCAAGTTGGGCAACACTTCCGTTATTCTGCCCTCAACGGGCTCTTGCAGGGCAGCCACGATGCCTGGCTCAGATTCCTTGGATAGGTAGAGATTCTTCACCGCAGTAAATGGAAGTAACAGTTGCAACCATAAGGTGTTCTCGATGTCATCGTCCTCCCAAACCAGTTCCGAATATTGATGCTCGATGTAGAGGGTCTCAACCGTGGAAAGGGGGTGCAAAGAGGAGTTACAGACTTGCACGATGGATGAAAGCTGCAAATCTGGTTCTTTGCACGAGATTCCTATCTCAAAAGTCTTTGAATGGGCTAGAAGTGCGACGCTGGAGCCCCACTCATCGAATTGCACACATGCTTTATCGCGTGCCGTGAGTGTTGTACGATTGATGAATTGGGCGAGTAGCGGGCAGTCAAAATCGATTTCATTGATGAAATTTATATCCACTTCGTCGAGTTGAGGGCGTCGATGTGGGTCACGAAATCTTCTAAATATTTGGTAACGCCTTTGAAATGAAATTCGTCGAGAGCGGGGAGGATAGACCGTTTTGGCGGAGGCAGACTTCGGCTTTCCAAGTCAGGGCGAGATTGGGGGGAATTGAATTCGAGTATAAGTCTTCTGAGGCTGGACAACATGGAGAGGGGAGCGGCCATCGCCTCGGGTGACATGTACCCGGAATGAGGAATATTAAAGAGCCTAAGGTCGACAAGGTGAGTAGCAGACAGAAGTAGTTTTGGAAGCCCCGGAAACGGAATGCTATGCAAGTCGAAGTTTCGCAGACGTGGGGCAGATCCATCCAAGAACGAATCGGGAATGACTGGCAGCATTTCACCATATGACGAGAGCTCCAGCTCCAGATCTGTCAACTCCGGGAATGGCACCTGCATCGATGCCAAGATTTCTTCCACTTGAAAATTCGCAAGGTCCAAATTGACATCACATATGCGATTGCTCCGTTCAAGTGCGGCAATGACGTTGTCCGTGCCTGAATAGGTCATATTGCCCTGAACGATGAGAGGCAAGGCTGGCCAGACATCCAGTGTGTCCCTGGCGGGTGTTTTGGGTGTACAAACAAGCCGCAGATTCAGGCGACGTGGTGATCCAAAAACCAGATCTCTCCATCGTCGACACACATGAACCAGCGACTGCCATGCCTCTATCTTCGCTTTGAATCTATGTGCACGTCGTGGACGCATATTCACATAGAAATCAAATATTTCTAGTAGAACGTCATCAGGAAGTATGTCGATTCGTTTCACCTGGCCTACGTAACATCATGTCAGTCAGTAGTCATTGTGGGGTGTCGCACATGAAAACATACGTCGACCATGGTTGGGTTGTTTCTTCCGAGTCTGGCGACGATTCTTTGCCATTAGCAAGCCTTTAGAACGTCGATCAATTGGGATAGATATCTAGTGCGGTTAGGAAATGGTGGAGGGGTGAGATCTGGTGAGAGCGTATGTGTGAAGATCTCTTGACACAACTGAGAGCCGACGAGGTGGCCCGAGTCGGCAGTCGGCGCTGGACGTTAAAACATGGATGCACGTGATCTTGACCACGTGCCGCCGTACGGCCCCACTCAATTCTTCTTGTCGTTGTCGATACGAATCATACGAGCCCTTTAACACGCGAAATTCAGGTATGATATTATATATCAGACAGCACGAATACCACCGGTTAGTTCGACATACCAAGAAGTGTCAGAGCAACATATTCGTATCAGGACCAAAAAAGTATGGGTGCACCGCCAAGAACCAACATAAAGCTCAAACGCCATACGACAGTCCATAGTCCGTCCCAACGGAAAAATGCAAAGGTATATGATAAAAAAAATGAAAGAATAATTCAGACTGAGCGGAAGACAAGGAAAGAGAAAGTAGATCTTAGGGCGAGGTCCTAACACCGAGCATAAACTCCATCGATTGAAATGCAGCCGGGGGGTTGAATTGCGATATCCTATTCCCAAACGAAAAAAGAGGGCGGACGTGAATGATATGAACTGCAGAAAGAACCGCCCCACTATGGGCGCAACTCACATGTGTCCCGTGAGTGGCAATTCGTAAAATGTCAAGCCACGCTCAGACTGTACGGTCCCAGCGGCCCCTACACCGTTAAGGATGAACGAGTCTGGAATGGGCGCTTTCTGGAAGCCTTGCGCTCCACCCCCTGTCGAGAATGAAAGAAAAAGATATCAAAAAAAAGGTAGAGGGAAGGTTTGGTACGATGGTACGCACAAGTCATGCTACAGTCGGGCACGCTCAGTTAACGAAGCGGGGAGAAGGAAGACACGATTCGTCACACGAAACGACCATGAGACTTACTTTTGGATCCCAATACGTACTCTGTTGAGACGGAATGGGTATGAGCATGGTCATGGTCTTAAACGAAGTAGGACGTACCCTTCAGAGAGGATCACATAATCAGCCAGTCCCGTGACAATTACGACGGGGACGCCATGCTTTATCACTCGGGCAGGACATCCCATGTTGGGAGTGGGCTGTATCACCGGACCCAACAAAGACAGGCGAGTTGCACTCCGACCACTGCACGTTCATCGGTGCGTGAATCGCAGCTTTGACGTCTTGGCGGTTGAAATACACAGGGTTCACCTGGATTTGGGGAAATGTGCCACTTTTGTGAGGAACGGCATCAGAACGCGAAAATAGTTCATGTTGACCCTGTGATCGGGCAATGACTTACGGGAAGCCGAGAACGTCCCAGAGTACGGGGGGCTAAAGGAAAGCGAGTGTCATCGGGAAGGAGATAAACAGGTGAAAAATAATATACCATATCGAATATGCGGTAGACGTTAAACGCAGGATTAAGGAGAAGTGCAGCCTCGACGATCTCATCGTAAACATCGCAGCCTGGATCTGCCTTTATTGATGTCCCTGGTAGCGCAAATGGAGCAGGTGGAGGCGGGTACGTTAGATACTTCTTGAGATACGAGTTATAGTTGCATTTATCGGCAATTTGGTCGATCTGCGCGAGAAAAGATTGGCTGACAAAAGCAGGATGTGAGAAGAAGATATGCAGGATAGAAATAAAGGAATGACTTGAAAGGAAACACGTTCAGGTTCTTGTGTACAAAGTCTACAGAAGGCACTTGCGTCAAAATGACATCCTCGGCAAAAATAGCTGTGAATCGTCATCATCCCGATGGAGCGAAAGACAAATATGCTGGACAAACATACGGGATGCAAGCCACATTCCCTGAACCTTTAAGTCAAGGAGTGTTGGGTGCGAAAACATGTAATCTGCGATATCTGAAAGACCAATCGTGTGAACGGATTCGCACGCCGAACGAAAAAAAAACCAACACGGTAAATACATCCCAGCATACTGAAAGGGAAATAAGTAAAGGTTGGTATCAGGGCACACAGAACGCACGCTTTCTCCTGTAAGATAAAACTTCTTTTCCTTGAGTTCAGTGAAACATTAAAGAACTGTTGCAAGAATCCGACGAGTTGCGCGGCGAGTTCGGTCTCGTTCTGTGCATCACAATGTCAACTTATTGAATCTTGGCGAAGGACGCTGTTGCGAACATGGATGTTCGGTTCACCCTGGGAAAACCCTGTCCCGACGGGTTGTTCAACCCAGAGCATATGTCCCAGATTCGTCCAGCTGTAAGGGTTCGGGGTTGGCTTTGCCTGACCCCACTGCCAGCTAATAGGCTATGTGTGCGTGATTCAGCACCGATATACGGAATAAAGTGCAAAAAGTTCGCTATACCCCGTTCTCCTGCAAAAAACCCTCTAGGGACGAACAACCCGGTCCGCCGTTCGTCCTAGCAAAAGTCGCGATTAGTGTTTGCTCCGACGCGTGCCGTAATTGGCGTCTACTTACCAAAATATAAGGTCGTTTTCGCTACCATTCTTAGTTGGAGGAAAATACCAAAAGAAAAGCTGGCTGGGATTAGCCTACTTTTTGAATAGGGAATATATGCACGAACATACCTCACGCGTTTCGTTCGCGTGCGAACTGATAGGTAGAAGACCTGCCCAGCTGTCCCCGGCATCGAAGTCTACCAAAGGTATTTTCGTTCCGTTCACGTAGAATTCTGTGACGGAGGCACTAAGCACTCAAAAAATGAATAGATTTGAATGGGCGCAACTCACTCGCCGCATTGGGGTTTGCAAACCGATTTGGGTCACGACGTACGGCGTTGAAGTTGCGCTTGACCCCGGATTCCGAACGCCACTCCGGTAGTCGTCCCTGATGCTGTACTGTCGATCGTTGTCGCGAGGTGAACGTGAACGCAGCCGCGACCGCCGGAAAACCCAAAAGCAGCAAAAGCGAGTAACGCATGAGACGAGGTGCTAATGAAGAAAAAGTTGGGTATCGGGGGCTGCGTCCGAAGTTCGACCTGCTGGCTTCCTTCGGCTATATAAAAAGGAATTTCGGCGGCTTCAAAAATTAGCGCCGGTAATATGGGCCCGTGATGCGAGCGTGTGTCTGTTCGAAATGCCCCATTCGGCGAAGTGATTAATTCAATTTGGTGTTTCTTCATCGAAAGAAAGTGGGGCGTAGTGCGTAGCGGAGTGTTGCATAGCGACGCAGGGCAGTAAACAAAAGAGCTCACAACAGGCCCACGTGGCACGTATCTCGTGCCAGTACCAGTGGGAAAGGAAGTCGCTCGAAAACGGGCATTTGAGAAACAACGCCGAAGTGACGACACAATTAATTGGGCGACTACTATCATAGTAGATCCGCACTGCCTCGAGCGAAGTGGATATAGATGACGCCGATGCCCAATACAAGTTTAATACTGAAGGCCCATACCCCATCTGGCACATAACGACCTGCCCAGAATCCGGAACTAGAAATTTGTACAAATTCTTGTAGATTACTTGTAGCCGTATTAAATTAGTCTCACTCAAACAGAGGTCCGACCTCATGAATCGGCCTATACAGTTACCCCGATACCTCAACTGAATGATCTGATGTGGTTGATGATTTGTTTCCGTACTGGTGTATGTTCATATGGGTTCATTTTAATACTAGCATACAGGCTCCGAGTCCGAGTAAACGTCCCTCGGTCCTCGACTCCCCGCATGTGTTGTATTTAGAAAAAAATGACGTACAAATGCGTTATCAATGCGTTCATAATTTGGGTTAGTGTTACTAAGGGTAGTATGGTTAATACATCGATCGAGAGTACTGTATGCGAATGTAATTCGCTTTTACCACTCTCATCACCATTGTGGACCTGACTCGAATCATTTCCTCATCGATCTCATCGATCTCAGAATTACTGTATACATGCGTCAACGGGTACAGTCAAGTCTTCCGTGCTGGTACAAGGCTATCCTTATCTGGCTGCTAAATTATACTCTCCTCGCGCAGCTGACCCGCACTTTACTGTCAATGTTGCATCTGATTGAGTGTGTACCATGACGGCGGTTCTGCTAGACTAGACCATGCTTACTTGGGCCATGGCCATGCATGGACATGCATGGACCGCCGGTGACAGGGATAACAAAAGCTGGCGGACGTCACGGCCCATGGATCCATGTATTAGGCCCGTGATCACTTTGCCCGAATGAACAATTATACCATGTGTGTAGTGATGTTAGTGACGTGTCGATGGGTGTTCGTGTGAGAATCGCCGTTGCCATGCTTTGACTGAGCCCTGCATATGTTTTCTCGCACAATTAGATCGGATATCCTTGGCTCCTGCCTCGCGCTTTCTATATAAAGACGCCTTCTATGGCATTTGAATATCATTTACTTGCCCCGCTATGGGCAAGCAGAGAGGGAGTTAAGGTTATACCCTAATCACTCACGCCACTCACCAATGACCACGCGGCGTTCCAAGACGTCTTGCGTGAGTCTCTTATTGTCTTTTTACTCACTCCGAGAACATCGGTCCGTAATTCTTCGGTCATGTCCTATCTCGACCTTATGATGCGACACATACCCAAAAGATATGGCCCCTGCGTGGTGACATCCCAGGTGAGTTGATCTAAAACGGACACGGATGCCAAACGCACCCGTAATATCGCATCTACCGTCGAATCTCCACATCCACAGTATCTGGAGGATGCAAGCAGTAGTTGAAAGGACTCTGCCTCTCGAGAAGATCGTTATACGCATATTAAATTAAAAGTCGACGGAAATGCCAGGAAACTGGAATTTGCCCCAACTCTGGAAATACAACATGCTATCTCACGGCAGCACATCCATGCCAGGCTCTTCTATATGTAATCCAGATGAAGGGATGCCTAACGCAACGCATAGTGCATGAAAACATAATAAGTCAGGTAGCCGGGTCGTCTAACGTCAAAGGCCAAGACCCAGAAACAGAAGCAAAGTGAGCATAATCCTAAATGTCCCAATCTTTCTTGTTCGTCCCTTCCTGGGCTGCGGGATGATGTTTCCTAGAAGTCGCGATGATTAGAGATGCGCTGATTGCAGCATCCAAATCCGCATACCCAGCAACCAGCACCCTGCTCGCGCAAGGTTTCCTTGACTCCTAATTACCTTCCCGCAGCAGCAATCACATGTTACGCACTGCCAGCCCGCAGGTTGGTTGTTGGAATTGCTACCAGGACCAAGTGGCGCCAGTACACCGAAACCGCAGAGGGTACTAGGAGCGTGTTGCACAAGCTCGGGGACAGATAGGGAACTGTAGGCCTAAGAATGACAAAAACAGTTTTCATGCTTGGGACTCGATACGGTAGATAGATAAGTACACTTCAGTCCTTAGTCTAGAATGCAAGACCACATGGCGATCAGTCACGGGTTCCTTTTCTGAGACATCTCTCCCAATGGAAATGTAGCGAGGGTGAGGGTGGCAACGCTCCAGAAGAAGTTTTGCCAGTTTAGCCTTAATACAAATTATTCTGTCAGCTCCGCCAGGTCTCATGATCAGTGCTGCGACTGCAACTTGCTGTAACAAGGAAGAAAGGATGGCCATAACATTGAACACGCACCTAAACAAGATCTAGCCATATACACATCCGTGATCACCGATCACGAAGCAGAAGATTACGGACTACAGATGTGGAGAATACTGTTTCGAATGGTCTTTTGGATATTTCCACGGCTACTATAATTGAAAGCGGTCTATAGAGTCGCCGCAGTTGAGTTAAAGTACCATATATGGCGCAGCCGTTTGACAGCCTTCTCAAGTAATTTCGTTTTTGCATTTGGGCCTGGGATACAGGCACCTGAAGCTCATCGGAGCATCGGTACTGCACTGAACTGCACCCCAAACCTTCTTAGCTCTCTTTGGGTGTTAACCCATGCTGGAACTGTATCCCCCTATGATAGCAGATTTGATGTAGTACGTTTTTGAAACTCGTTTTTCCAAATTCTTTATTGTCTTTTACCACTTGTACTTGCTTTCCTTCCGTGACGAAGGATGAGTCGATGAGTACCAGTCCCATTAGCGATCAATTCCGCCCGGGGCCGCCAGCAACTCGTTACTCGGAGTTGCTGTAGACAAAAGAATCTGTACTTAATCAGTGAGACCAGTCGGAGTCGAGAACTCACTGCCATATTGAAGTCCCGAGTCAGTGCCTCCTGTACAATTAATCTTCATGCATCATGCTGCGGACAAGAGCGATGACCATGCCAACCACTTACGCGCCATCAGTGCCATGCCGTCAATGTCACGTGCAACAAAGAGCTTGCGCCGCCGTACCGCTACCGGTTCACAAAATGGCCTCTGTTCGCAAGGCCCTCATTAATATCGCCTCAGGGAACAAACCCCGGAAATTGCGACCTCCAAACACATCACCCGATGACTCTGCAACAGTCTTGGACCTGATATCTCTCCCCAACGCGATCCCAAAACAATACCCACCGCTGATCCTAATCCATGTCATCCTTCTCTCAGCCGCCCTCATCCTACTCCCACAAACACCCGTCCCCAACCTGCCACTTCCACCGCCCACTCGCGGGCTTGACAAGCCCCAACCACCATTCCTTGCTCCGTTCACTGCACGCCCCGTTCTGACACTGGCATGGGCATGTCTCGGCGTCGCGTTACTCATACCGTGGTGGGCTGGTTCGCTACGCCGTTGGGCACACGACGGAACCTTAGGCCAGCGTAGCATACAGCAGCGTCTTGCGGGTGATCCACACATATGGCGGGTGCGCGCTCTCCTGATGCTATTCCTTCCTCTTGTTTTCTTACCCTTTGCTCCAGGATATCTGGAATGCCTGCATCTTCACTGCCTACGCGGCTCTGGCGTTGCACGTAGTGGCTATTTTGTTCGGAGCGCCATTTATTGAGTGCGTCTCTGTCTATGCACCCGTTGTCACCTGTCCCGCTCGCTTACCCGTCCACTCACTGACGCTGGTGTACCTTCCAGGTACGTGTCACACACCGCATTGCTAGCTTTGCTCCTCGCCCTCTATGCCATTTTCCCTCCCGCATACGTGCTTGGTCCACCTCGCCTTGGTCTTCCACTCCTCTCCACACACACCGGTGATGCCGTCGTGCAAAATGGCCTCTGGGTGCGAATATTTGCAGAACGCGAGTTAGTGATTAGATCCTTTCGCGTGCGCCCCTTGTAATAGTCTCTCATCTTGACCCTGGAACAGTGCGAGGAAACCCTTTGAGCGGGCCTTACTATATCCTACGTACGGCGCGTTATTGGGAGCATGGATTGGTGTAATCCCGATCGGACTCGACTGGGATCGCCCATGGCAGGTGATCACTTATTGCGCTCCCTGCATGCAGACGGGAAAGCTAACTCGGTTGCTTTGAAGGCGTATCCTCTCACCCCTGCAGCTGCTGCATCACTTGGCTACATTATTGGTGCCTTGCTGGCTCTTGGTGTGAACCTACTCCTCTTCTTTGCAGACGCAGATCGGCTAGATTCTTCTGCGGCCGCGAATGGCCCAGTAAAAGGTGGCATTAAGAGCAGAAAACATAAGAAGGGAGGGCAAACAAATAAATCGTTGACGAAGGAGGAGTAAGGTACATGACTCTGCAACATACTCTAGGGAACAAACATTTGTACTGCCCGAGACTGTTATTTTAGATGGCCCACGGTGTAGTCTCTCAGGACATGTACCTGGCCATTGCGCCCCATGAGATTTCGTAGGGAAACGGCGCAGCGGTCGCCGGGAAGGCCAAGGCCCACACTTAAGATGGTATCGATTCATCTGTCTGATACACAGATTGACTAAACTCTTGTATGTCCTTGGAGTGCGAATGGTTTACCCTCAGAAGGGGGAACAGAATGACAGCTGCGAGATTAACAAACTGGCGACAAGCCAGAGAAAGCACTGTGATGAACAAGCACAGGTGTTACTGCATTTACACCAATTGAAGACTCGCAGGTGATACTGCAGAATCAGCGCACGAGTACAGCATGTGCTAAGTGAGCCTAGTCATTACAGTACCAAGATCGGGTAGTGCCGATGAGCTGCATAGTTTTCAGCCACCGCCACCGCCACAGCTGGCTAGCGAGCACAACAAACACCTGGTCATCGTTGAAGCATCGTCGGCGCCATAGACGCGAACCAGGTAAGTACTCATGCTTGTCTCATTGAAGCCTACTGAACGTAGTCTTGTACATGTAGTTCTATTTTCATTCTGTAAGGTGTGTAATACTGTATACCCTACTCATCTGGCCGGGGAACTAGAGCCTGCATAGCGATGGTTGGATGCGGGTGAATGTCACGGAGGGATTGAGCTTTATGCTGGCTGTGACAGCTGTTGTTACGACGAGGCCATCCACTGTCGCGTTTCGCCTGCTCATTTCTCAGTTTCTATCACGAATTCACATCTCATCACCCAATTAGATTTTTACCCCGCCCACACAGCAGTAATGGCCCAACGTGTCACTCTCCGCAAGCGCCAGCCCTACAATACAACGTCTTCAAGGCGTCGCATCGTCAAGACCCCTGGCGGTGTTCTCCGTTATCATCACATCAAAAAGCTTCCTACTGCACCCAAGTGCGGTGACTGTGGCTCAAAGCTCAGCGGGGTGCGTAACCCACTGGTTATTCCTTGCTTTGATGCGTATCACCGCTTAACTGGTGAAATAGGTTGTTGCCCTTCGCCCACGTCAATACGCAACTGTTTCCAAGACAAAAAAGCATGTGAGCCGGGCATATGGGGGTTCGCGATGTGGGGGTTGCGTGCGATCGCGGTACGTTCTAATCCTAATAATCGTCTTTGTTGAGTGCATATCACCCATAACCACTATAACAGTATTGTGCGCGCGTTCCTAATCGAGGAAGCGAAGGTAGTGAAGCGCGTCATCAAATCACAGCAGAAGGCGGGGGGCGGTCGCTCATAATCTGTCTCTTTACTCGTTATGTGATTATACGCACGCAATTCGTATGATGCATTATGGAAATTTGACAACACCCATTTGTAATGGGTGCCCTGCGCGAGGCGATTCTCCAATCTTTCTTGTGTTGGTCAAGTATCACAAATATCGGCAGCGTTGCTGGATCGCTGGCCGGTGCCGAACAAAGACGAGAAGGGTAGAACCCAAGCCTCTCTTGACTAATCGCATAATGTGCCCTACACACTCATCTGAAGCCATTGTATGCCCCGGATCTCACCTTGTATCAGCATGATCTTGGGTACGAAACCAGTGGTTAGCCGTACGATGCCGTGGAGATAATGGCTGAGGAAGGGGACACTGCGTGTGTGCATGGGATCCGACCAGCGCCGCTCAACGAACCTCAACCCCAAGAATAGTTGTTTCAAGCTTTCGGAAGTCGAGCAGGTTTCAAGGTGTTTACTGTGAAGAAAAGAGGTTCACTTGCACAAGTTTTGTTACTTGTTCCCCCGTCGTAAAGTCGAGAGACCTTCAGGCGTGCGAGAAATGACCAAACTTGAAAGGGCACGGTTCCACGCGATGGGGGTAAAAGTCGACAACAGCCCCCAGTCGGGTAGGTCCTCCAAAAGGCAGAATTGAGAGTTCAAAAGCACCCTGGTATCAAAACTGATTAATGATTAGTCACTAGTCGCCAATCTGCCAATTGATCGTCTGGCGTCGTCCTCTACCTCCTTTTCTCTCCCACCGCTTCCCCGTTTCCCCGACAAATGGATCGACTCTTCCGGCATAAATATGCATAAATGCAGTGCCGGAATGGTCCCTAAAGAAAGAAAATAGGACGACCGTGCAGTATGGGGCAGGCTAATTTGAATCTGCAAAGTGCAGCAGCAATTTTTGAAAGTGTTTGGCCGTGTGCGGCATACTGTACACTACTTGTGTATGTGTACGCTTTCTTAGTATGGGAAACGATCCAGTGGTCAGAGCCCCAGCCGTGGCGCGTGACGCGTGACGCGGTGAAACGTGAAACGTAATATATTTGGCCAACTACGCTACGTAATATAACTCAGGTAAGCATAAAGACTATACGACCTCGTTGGCTCGTATAAGACAGAACAGAAGGACAGAGGGAGTGTAATACGTTACTACTGTGTCGCACTGTCTGATGACAGCCTCGTGTCATAAACTCATTATTTGCAAATGTGCAGTGGCGAAGTACTTGTCGACGTCATGGCTGGAAGAGAGAAACGCAAGATTGGCAGTACTGCAGTGCCGGTGTCACTCCTCCCTCCCTCCCCCCATGCTGTGTGATCGGAAGACTCTTTTCTTCTCCCCATACATCTGACCCCTCTCGCTCATAGCGTTGTCGACAACATGTCGACTTGCCCGCCACAGTCCGTCCCTCAAGACTACTGGCCGTCACGTGTGCGGGATCTGTAAAGACCGCCTCTACACCCACCGACGACAGGCTGTGTTCGCCTGTCTCACCCACACCAGGGCACGCGTTCATAGCATTCAATTTGCTCCCCGGTCATCACACGCCGGACCAAGCGAGGCGGTAATGCACATGCGTGTTCCCAGATTGCATTCATTTTTAACCGACGCGCCTCACGATGCGAGCATTTCATCGCTAATGGTCTTCCCCCGCAAACTTTCACCAACCCGAAGCATGTCGTCAAACTCGGGCGCCTGTACTAAGCCGCGGATAATCTGGGAGCTGGGATGAGGAGAACGTTGAATGAAAACTTCTTGGATGGGTCCCCCACAGACGCACGACCCATACGAATACCGCTCTGCCCTACGGCTACTGCATCGTGGTTAGCTAGGTCTAACTCATCGCAATCATTTCACGTACCTGAGAATAATACGTAGATGTACATGACTGCCTCTGCAAGACGTATGCGGCACCGCGGAATAGAAATTCAGATCCAAAAAAAATGTAGTGAAAAATTGCGAATTTAATAATGCACCATCGCGGTGCTTCTAAAAATGCAGTCAGTGAGTTTGACAACAGCCTCTGATTATCGTTGGATGGACTAAGGATGTGAGATCCTATGATATGATCCAGGTACTAAACGAGGCACCAGCTGGCCGTTGTAACTTATGGGGCACTTATGTCATCAGGCACGTGGGTAAGACAAGTACGACACGGTCTGGGGAAATTGAAGAAAATTTGCGGCACAGAACAGCTCAAGACCATCCTCAATATTACATGTAAATATTACATGTAACGACGCGAACTGCATTGAAGATGAGCGATGAGCACGCAAGGTGGGTCGTTCAGAACTGGAAAGGAGACGCGTTATATACAGTTATATAAGATTGTGCCTGGACATCCTCGACGCTTGAACCGGCCAGAAGATAATTTTTTGTGGAGAGCGATGGCGATGCACTGATGCAATGATGGATGCGAATCAAAAAAAAAAAAAAAGAGGGTGAAGAACGCAAAGCTAGTTGAGAAGAGCTCGCCAGAATTTATCCTGAAAAGGAGAGGTACCTCTAAAATGGACGGCTGAGGCCGATTATGGCGGAGACGCCACCGAGAGTAGACGATGACATGCCTTTGAGAGTGCTTCCACTTCGGAGGTAGTTGTCTGTGATGTCGGATGAAATCCAGCTGGAAGTGGAAGCTCTGATTGTGTAAGGAGAAGATGGCAAAAGGACCCCTGGGAAGGAATTGAGTTGACCATTTACGTACTCCGATCATTGGTTGCCTCCGCGCGGGAGCTTCTAGCTCGACAGTTGCCGATGGCGGTCAGGTAATGACCAAGGGGGGGCGCCCTGTTGACCTTGACCCGTTTGACCTTTTCCCTCCTCCCATCTCCGTTTCTGCCTCCTACTCGGGTTTGGATATTTTACCCCGCACCGCCCCCTCACTTTCTTTTCATAATCGTAATCTGAACCGATAGAAGGAAGACGACTAGGCCAAAGGCACACCACCTGTTCGGACAGAGAAGTGGGGCGACACCAACCCGATTCTTTCTCTTGACCTTCTCTTGTCTCCTCCCATTTTGGAAACGCGTAGCACGTTGCTCGTCTTTCTTGATTTATCCGAGCTTCTGTGCTGCTCCCTGTGTTCTGTAAGTGTGTCATATCTGAAGCCGTCGTCGTCCTTTAAATGCGTCACATTTCACATCAGCCTTGTCGCGGCCTGGGCCACGAATACCCTCTCTTGATTAGTACGTTTCCCATGCACTCGCCTTTCTGCTACTTCCTATTGATGTATGTCTCCACAGACACTCGTTCTAGTGCTTTCAATCTGTCTACATATACCCTTATCTATTTATAATCCCTTCACGGTCGCCATGCAGCTCCGTCTCATCTCTCACCCCCCGGCGCCCGTAATGTTATTCACCATCTCATTCATTCCCACGGATCTCCACCCCCTCCCCCCAAATTGGGATTCTCAACTCGCCATCCTCAGCGCTACAGATCTCGAGCTACCACGCTCCATATATGCGCTCGATATCTCCACCTGGCTCACTGAGATTCTTGAACAAGTCACCTTTGATGTCGTTTCGCTTACTGTCTCGGCCGTTTTTACGGATGGCCATACGGAGGATTGGCCATTGATGGATCGTGCCTGCATCCGTATTCTTGAAGGCATCGTGGATGGTCTACGCCAAACCGTTCATCAACCGCCTGTCCTTCCTCCAGCACCACCCTCCCCCTCTGTTTCGCCTGTGTTTAAAAAGCCAGCTAAACACAAGAAACAGCGCTCATTGTTGATGCAACTTGTGCAGTACATCACGCCCTTTCTTTGATCCTTCTCGCATTCTGACACGTTGATGTAGGTCTATTATCCCCAACAATAACCCTTCTCCTCAGTTGCCGTTCGTGGCCCCCCCGCCGCCGCCACCACCACCCGTACATGAGCAGTCTGCGGAGGATGTGATGTATAGGTTTCTGACGGCATCAAAGGAGCTCCGCCAACGTGCTCGATCTGCTCTGCTTGATGCATACCGACGCTTCGTTGTTCAGGAGCTCAAGTCTCGTCTACCCCAAGGTGGCTATACAGTTTGGATTGCCCAGAGCACTCTTCGACGTACAGAGGAACATATGGCTTCTCTTGCGGAATTTGCGGCTTCCACCATTTCATTACCTCTACCAGACATTTCGTTTGATTGCCAAACTGCAACCGTGCCAGAAGACCTCTTCGCATACGACGATGACGTGGACGCAGCCTCAGAGACCGCGTCTTTGTCTCGTACTGTTGGCACGGAATCTGATGGTTCCTCCGTGCACACACCCGACTCAACTTGTGCCTTCCGCCACGGCACTCCTACTGCCTTGACGATCAATGATCCGAATGCAGAAGCCTTTGCAGCACTTTCCAGGCGTGCCCTCCGATTACGCGAGCACCTACATCGTGCAGAGGCTGCCCAGCGTAGTGTGGCTACCGATGAAGCCGCTCTACTTGCCGTCGCCGAGGTCCGTGGCCGAAGGCGGGCTTGGCTGAACCGGCAGCTTCGTGGAGGCGCGCACCTCTCGCATATCGGCTTTGCAACGCCCGTTCTGTCATCGCAGCTCGCGCGATTTGCACCTGTTACCGCGTCGTCGTCGAACCTGCAAATTGCGTCTCCGCGATTGTTTCCAGTAGCGGAGGAGAGTGAGGAAGATTTGGATGCGTTTGAGGCGGTATTTCCCACGCATAAACGGCGGCATAAACAAGTTCGTATGCGTACGAAGAGCGTTCGACATTCGCACGCACCCCCAGGACTTGACCGTGGGGAATGTGTGATGGGGCTCGGGCCAGCGGTCCTTGTGGTGCCCCGCCTACTGGCATGCCGCCCCCGTACTCTGTCACAACAGTTGTTGCGCCACTTCCCGAGCACGAATTTGATCTCGAACTTGGCGTTATTGACGGAGCTTTTGCGAATAGTAAAGGAGTTGAATACGAGTGTGGGGAGTGGTTGCCAGGAATTCAACTTGAGTCTCAGTGAAGACGAATGGATGATGTGATGTGTTGGATTTTACATCTTTTGTCGCATGTTCCTTCCTTTGCTTTTTTTGCTCTGGCTTATTTATGCTCCTTGTCATACGGACGTATCTCATCATCACACGTAGCACTTAGCTGATACAGCAAAACTAGTCATACATTGATCATGTGACATACGTTGTCTACGATTTATGCCATCTGATACTAGCACGCCCTCCGCAAGGAACATCGTAAAGCTCTCAGAGCTCCTTCCTGCGCACCTCCGTGGCCCTCGGGTTGGCATCGTGTGCGGTTCCGGGCTTGGAACGCTTGCAGAAAGTATCACAGAGCGGGTCATCGTACCGTACAGTGCATTGGAAAGCTTTGGACAAAGCACTGGTGCGTATTCCACCTGCCGTCAGGCCTTCCGGTGGGTAATCGGAGCATGCGGACGTGCGTCTGCGTGCTATAGTTTTAGGACATCGTAGCGAGCTCGCGTTTGGAAAGATTGGAGATGTGCCAGTCGTGGCGATGCTCGGGCGTGTATGTGTTTTTCTTTCACCATCAATGCGAAAGATACTGACATTAGCCCAGTTTCATGCCTACGAAGGCTACCCGCTCGACACAGTGGTGTATCCCATCCGACTCATGGCAGCTCTTGGCGTACAAGATGTGATCAGTTCGTCGCACCCTCTTTACCGATTTCCCCCTCCCTTCAGTATTGACAGGCGAGGTGGTAGTCACGAACGCAGCGGGATCGTTGAAATCTGATGTGCCCGTCGGAACCAGTGCGTTCATCCCACATACGCATATATATAGACTTATCACCGTCCGTCCAACCTGAAATCCTCCTCCCACGACCTTTTTCCAACGTCTCACATCCTCTTCTCCTTCAATTCCGCTCCAGTCGTTGTCATCGATGACCACATCGCACTCCCGCTCTTGACCGGGCTCAATCCGCTCCGCGGGCCGGTATCCCGGCCCACTGCCTCGCGCTTCGTCCCGCTTTCGGACGCGTATGCGCGTCCTTTACGCCTAGCTGCGTTCCGCGCCGCGCACGATCTTGGTCTGCAGCGCTCTGCGCTGGCGGAGGGCACGTACGCATGGGTAACCGGCCCCACGTACGAGACGCGCGGGGAGGCGAGGTTGCTCGCTTCTGCCGGTGCGACTGTCGTGGGTATGAGCACCGTGCCGGAGGTCGTCGCTGCGCGTGATGAGGGCATTAGAGTGCTCGCGCTTAGCTTGGTCACTAATATGGTCGTTGGAGTTGAGCAGGCTACGCGCGGTAGGAGCGTGAGGGAGGAGCTGGATGCCGAGGTACGTAAGATTTGCCGTGAGGAAATTCCCCGTAAAGATTTTTCTTTTTGGTTCTCCCCTCGCTTTGGTCCCTCAAATTAGCTTGCTGGTATCGCGTTGGAACGGCCGTCTACCCCGACGGTGTCACATGAAGAGGTTTTACAGGTCGGAAGGTCGAAGGCAGAGGTCATGCGGAGACTCGTAGAGCGGATCATCATTTCGTTGTCGAGTGCTGGTGCTTGATTAATTTTCTGGTCGGTGCTGACACGAAAAGGTGATCGCTGTACCATAGAGTATCGTACTGTCCACACAGCATGACAAAGACACAGCCGACCGCATCTGGATATCTGATATCCACGTTACTCAGATATCTGCCAGACATCTACTGTAAGAAACGTGAATGCGGTGCGTTGCTTCTCACACCCGGAGTGACCTCCTACTTCCGAGTGATCATCAAGACACCTGTATTGTTCTCTCTCGGCTGGGACCATGAAATATATGTTAGTGATGCAACTCTTCGACGTGCCTCACGACGTACCCGGGAACATTCGGAGTTCTAGGGCTGCCGACCTTAACGCTATTTCGAGTCGTCCAGATGGACTGGATCGCTCATCTCGGTCGGCCCTTGTACGTCTCTTTTGTACCCTGTCTTGGGAAGCTGTGCTCATGTAGAGTAGATTCGGCTCTCACTTTGACGCCTTGCCTGAGGAGCACAACTGAAAGAGAACGACGATATACTTTGCTTTGCTAAACAGAAGTTCCTGAACGGCAAGGATTGGGAGAGCTACTGTATGAGAGCTTGGCACGACACCTTCGACATGTCAGAATCTTATGAGCAAATACGAAGATCGTCGTGGGAAGGACCGGGCTCAGCATGGTACCGCTCGTCAAGTCCAGTGGCCACGATTGAATATTAGGAAGTAGGTTATTGTAAGCCCTCGGAGAGTTCGTCGAAAATTTGGGCGTTTGTACGGCTACAGGATTCTTGTTCCTTGTCTTTGATTCTTTTTTTGTCTGTTGTATCATACTGTACGAACAATTCTTTGAAGCTCGCTATCGTAAACTGGCGCAACACCCTTTTTCATTCTGTCAAAGCTCAAGACCAAATGACAGGGAAGGCACCCCGACCGGTATAGCCTGTATCACATGGCGACGCGGCAGGAAATCGGACACTGGACAAAAAACCTGGGCACGAACATAAGTTCATGATCAGTGGTCGCCGGCATAACTGCTGGCTTTCACCCAATCCATCCGATCATGACCTTGGGTACAGCGTGACCTGCGAATCGGAACATCGTCCGGCCGTCTACCCGGACGGTATCTCGTGTGAAGGTCAGGGAGTCGAAGGTGGAGGTCGTGCGGAGGTTTGTGGACCGGATCCCCTGATTGTATTCTCCGATTTCTACAGTAGTTGGTGTAGAAGAGTGACTGGCATGAGGTGAGTTGGAAGAGGCTGACGACGACACGGTACAATGTTGCTCCGTCGCGGTGCCTCGGATCAACTCTCTAGATCTAAAAAAACGCTCGCCGTCGCGTCGCTAGCACGCTGTCTCTCTTGGTACTTACACCACCATCACTATTCTTCGTCGAGGAGGTCATACGCCTCTAGTTTCCTGTTTGTGTATACCTGCTTCCCACGATGCTTTCACGCACACTCCTTCGCGGGCGGCTCCCGCGAGCTCAACCACACATTACCCCATTCGTAGCCACCGCCTTTTCGCGTGGCTTTGCTAGCAGCATGCCGTCGTACCGTGAGTAGTCGCCTCCTCTAGTTTTGTGCAGGGGTAGTTTTGATTGGTGATGCCATCGCTCCGGTTGATTTCTGTTCGTCAACACTCGCGGTCTTTTGTTGCGCCCTTTTCCGTATTTCAGGAGAGAAGATCGTGGTGAAGAACCCGGTCGTCGAACTCGATGGCGATGAGATGACGCGCATTATATGGAAGAAGATCCGACAAGAAGTACTGTACCCTCCCCGGTCCTCTCTTTCTCGATGCGGAGCTCACTCTTGCGCCCTGCACCCACCCTCTTCCATCTCGACAGCTCATCCTTCCGTACTTGCAACTCGATATCAAGTATTTTGACCTCGGTCTCGAGTACCGCGATGCAGTACGCCGCTACACCTCCCCATCTATGTATCCCAGATGCTGATGAAGACATGATGTGGCCTATACTATTCCCATCTCCGTCCCAATCCACATGTGCTCTTCAATCCCTGTGTATCCTCCACACCTGCGTTCCTAGACCAATGATCAAGTAACGGTCGAGTCGGCCGAGGCGATTCTCAAGTACAATGTCGGCATCAAGTGCGCGACCATCACGCCAGACGAGGAGCGCGTGAAAGAATTCAAGTTGAAGCAGATGTGGCGTTCTCCCAATGGCACCGTACGTACTTCGGATCCATACACCTTCCTCCCCCTTCCACCATTTTTCTCCCTGACGTGGCTCTCTCGGGTCTCCAGATCCGCAACATCCTCGGCGGCACCGTCTTCCGGGAGCCAATCATCCTCGAGCGTATTCCGCGACCCGTCCCAGGATGGGTCAAGCCCATCGTCATTGGCCGCCACGCGTTCGGTGATCAGTATCGTGCGACGGACTTCCTGGCATCTGGCCCGGGGAAGCTCCAGCTCGTGTTTACGCCCGAAGGCGGTGGCAAGCCAATCACGGAGGATGTGTATGATTTCAAAGGCAAAGGCGTCGCGCTTGCTATGTATAACACTGATGACGTCTGTCCCTTTCCCCCCTTTTTTTGGGACGTTGTTGAGGGCCACGCGTGAATAGTCAATCGCGGGCTTTGCCCACTCGTCGTTCAAGATGGCACTGTCTAAGAAAATGCCGCTGGTACGTTGCCACTCCTCCTGTCTCCTTTAACGTACTGCTGTAAGGGTGATTTTAGTTCATGTCCACGAAGAATACTATCTTGAAGAAATATGATGGTCGATTCAAGGATATCTTCCAGGAAATCTACGAGACGTACGTTTCCGTTTCCTCCGCATCCAACCGAAGAATTAAAATTTGGTTCTTATGTGAACGACAAGTGAATACCAGAAACAGTTCGAGGCAGCAGGCATCTATTACGAACACCGCCTCATCGACGATATGGTGGCGCAGGTGATCAAGTCATCTGGCGGCTTCGTCTGGGCAACGAAGAATTACGACGGAGATGTACAGTCGGACATCCTCGCGCAGGGCTTTGGGTCCCTCGGAATGATGACCTCAGAGCTCATCACGCCCGACGGTCTCACCGTCGAGAGCGAAGCGGCGCACGGCACGGTTACACGGCACTACCGCGAGTACCAAAAGGGTCGAGAGACGTCGACGAACCCTGTCGCGTCTATCTTTGCATGGACGCGCGGGCTGCTGCATCGCGCGAACTTGGACGGGAACGAGGAGCTGAAGGTGTTTGCGCGTGCGTTGGAGAGAGCGTGCGTGGAGGTGATTGATGTGGATGGGGTCATGACGAAGGATTTGGCACTAGCGATTCATGGGAAGGACGGGATGCGGCGTGAGCACTGGGTGGTCACGGACGCGTATATGGACGCTGTAAAGGTGCGTGGCACGCCATTCGTTCCCGTCTTCAAAAGTGGTGACAGTAAGGATTGTGATGTGTCTCAGGCGAAACTAGACAAGTTGCTCGCTGCTCAAGATAAAGGGGAGGCGCCGAGTCGCCTCTGAAGTCATTGTAATTGGATATTTCACGATCTACAAAGCTTTTTTTTTGTTTTTCCAAGTTGCGAGCGGTTTGGATTGTCCGAATCGTTCGTATGCTATGACACTAGAATGCGGAATTGAAGAACCAGAAAGAAGAGACTTGTAGCCTTACGGACGTTTGGCGACTCCACGATATAGAATTACGTCTCGACACAGTAAAAGATGTAGCGATCAACTGTAATCACCAGAGGTACTATATAGGGAAGTCTATCCCTTTGCCTCTAAAAGTGCAACTATGCCATATGCCGCTGCTGCTGCCGCACCGCCCACCGCCAACGTACTTACAGCACCCCATACATATCCACCGGCTCTCTTGCTTGCTGCACCAGTAATCCTCGCCTTGACAGCACCGAAGATAAGTAGAACAATACCAGTAAAGATGGACGAGTAAATGAGCGCAATGTGCGCGGTCGGTATAAAGAAGTAGGGAATTAATGGGATCACGCCCCCGATAAGATACCCCATGCCAATCGTAAATGCAGACAGGTAAAGGCGGCGCGTTGGAACTTCCTCTGGAGAGAAAGTGAACAAGCCTTGTGAGTAAAAATGCACCGCATAAAAGACGATCAGGCAAAGGCGCACGTACCGAGACCTTCACCAAACTTGAGCAAAAATTCGGTAACGCCGACAGACTTGCTCCATCTGAGTCCATGCTCCGCATCCGTGGCTGAGGCGTGGCCATTACTCTTACTCTGGTCCATAGCCGACTCGACCTCCAGCAGGTTATGTGCCACCCGGCGGGACACGTCCTGGTCCACGCCAACCGGGCCCAAGACATCGTGCACCTCGCGCTCCACTTCGCCGTCACACGAGCGCTTCACGCGCGCCTGAGTCATACGGCGGAGATAGCGATGGTGATCACGCTCTGCCTGCGATGCGAGGAAACCGCCAATGCCCATTGAGATTGCGCCTGCGATGAGCTCGGCGATGCCACCGAGGATGACGAGTCTGGACTCGCCGAGGGATGAGAGACCTGCGGTGAGAGCGAATGGAACGGTAAGGCCGTCTGACAGGCCAATGACGCTAATGGAGGATGAAACATCAGCAAATTGGCGCTCCTTGTTTTGCAGAAAGATTTGGGAAAAGGGCGCGGAGAGCACTGGAACTGGAACTGGAACCCGGGACAGGGGAAAGGAGAGGAGAAGAAGAAATTTCCCTTCCACGCCCTCTTCCAACGATACAGGACGCAGAGCGTTTTACTTACACGTCACGAACAATATCCGGGTCTATGAGCTGACGTTCGTCTTCTCCTTTTAAATCCTGGCAGCAGACCTCGCCTTCGCGAGTATGGCGTGCGCACTTTGCAGGAAGGGGTGTTTGGACTGATGGCCCCGAATGATCAATTGCCCATACGGGAGGCTTGTTTCTCGTTAATCCGATGGCTGAGGACGGGCGTGGAAGGGGAACCGAGGCAGGAGTGTCGGAAGACATGGGAGGAAAGTAAAACGAAAGTGTCTGTTGCCGCCGCTTGTCGCACGGAGGTCGTTCATTCGTTCGATCACACGATCATACCGGTCCGGTGCCGTTCATTCCACGCAAGGCCTGACTCTCACGACGTATCCAGCTCGACCAACCAGTGTCACGATGGGTAAAAACATTTGCAACATCTGTAGTTATAAAAATTGCATGATTGCGTACTCTCCAGAAAGCTCATATCATTGCGGTATGTATACATGCTAGCTGTACTATATAGATGCTGACTACAAATGTTCCGATGAACCGAATTAAGGCCCAGCGTTTTGGCTACCATATTCTACAAACGGGGCGTACGCAAAGGGACACGGAGCAACAGTGGCGCCACCAATCTACCAGGACGATGATTAAGAATAAATCCGTTGAGCTTGGGGAAAGGAGACGTTTGATCATGTCGGACAATTGCCTTTCCAGCAGCAAAGTGAAGGGACAGGTTTATACTGATAATACAGGCACCTTGCACCAACAATAACCCCAAGAGGTGTGACAGGGCGATCGACAAAAGAACCGAAGCATATGATGAAAAAATGTGGAAAAGAGACAGCCTCTCTGCGCGAGCGAGACAATTGGCGGGCAATTCTAGCTGCTAGAGAGAAGGTGCGGACGATGCGTGCGTC
The DNA here is from genome assembly GCA_022884055.1 of Russula griseocarnosa. Classification (NCBI taxonomy): domain Eukaryota; kingdom Fungi; phylum Basidiomycota; class Agaricomycetes; order Russulales; family Russulaceae; genus Russula; species Russula griseocarnosa. Next base: position 47,741 of record JAGKRU010000066.1, on the reverse strand, counting down.
CGTGATGAGGCCAACCAAGATCGGTAGTACAGAGCCACGGTGTCAGCCTTGCGCTGTCTTCTTTACAGGGCAGTACCGATAGCGTTTATGGATACCAGGAGGACGAGTAGAAGCCCGGCAGAAGAAACTGTGCATGGGATCATTGCCCATTTTCGCCACAGTAGTATATACATGGCCTAGCTAGAGTCAGGGTTCAGAGTCAGGATTCCGAGTTTTCTATGATTCTATTGGGTTGTCCAATCGAACCGTAATGTCATCAACGCGTGATCTACATCATATGCGTATCAGATAAACAGGCACAGCACGAAGCGAGACGAATCTTACCTCGGGTTTAGCATTGTGGCGTACTAGAACGCTCTAAATCTACATCGGTACGTTGAATGAAGTGCGCCACTGACACGCATCTACATCGGGACACGTCAGTTCGACTCTATCGCTGAAATAAGTACTTGCGCACCTCGGACTTGCAATACGAGCCAGAGAAATGCCACCAGACATCTCTAGGGAGTTATTTGGTGCGGAGGATGGTGGTTGGATTACAAGTCGACGACTGCGACTCTATGATAAGTGGGCGACAAACTTGAACCAACTAGTAGTATGAACGTGAATATATCTATCTACGCCTGCCCAATAAGCACTATTAAGGGTTAAGAGATGCGCACAATCAGGGCACAGCCTTTCCATCCTGAAATAACCCGGCACGGCACGGTACAAGCACAAGAAAAACAAGAACGATAGCAAAAACCAAGCACAAAAATGGGGAAAAGAGGGCTCCAGAGACATTCAAAAGTCACCCAGATCAATCTCGATAGTTTCGAGAACGTGTGCATGAAGATCGCCCTTCCCCGCACCCGCTTTGAACGGACTCTGCATCGCGTTCGTCCGCGATGCCTTATTAACAGACGACGGGTTTGGCGAAGGCGATGCGCCAGGATTGGGGGTGGTAGACCTGACCGATAAAATTCAATCTTCAATCTCAATCGAGGCAACCAACGTGGTTTTGACCACAAGAGAAAGGTGAAAGAGTATCCGTACCTCGAACCAAACATCCGTGATACCGTGCGTAGACGCCCATTAGGGTCCAGGGCAGTAGGAGTGCCGAGACGCCTCTCACGGCGCTTACGCTCCGCCTCTTGTAGTTCCGCGCGGCGGATTGCCTCCTGATTCGCTTTACGATTGCGTTCGTTGACCTTCGCGAGCAGGGCGCTCGCATCTTCGGTCGGTTCGGGCTTGGCGGGAGAACTCTCTACCGCTAGCTCTGCGAGCTGCGCGTCGAACATAGCGGCCTCCTCTTTATCGTTGCGCCGTAATGCAAGCATGCGTGCCTGCACAAGCCTCGCTTTCTCCAACGTCACCCGGTTCGCCTGTGATTTGCCAGCGTCACCCTGCAACTGACTCTTCCGCCGAAGCATGGCAGCGATGTCGTTCTGAGATTCATAGCTGAGCATGAAGACAACATTTCAGTTGATGATGCAACGCATACTTCAGTCATTGGCTGGTTGATGAGCTTGGTCATTTGTGCACCCTTCTTTTCTAGATCACGCTTTGTTGGCAGTTTGATGCGTGAAGCCTCCCAAGTGAGCTTAAAACGATTAAATTCCCCCTGAAGTCGAGTTTTCAGTGGTAGCTTTTTAAGTTATCTCTGACTCTCACTAACCTCATTGAAGTCTACGTTCGAAACCCTGTCCATCGGGACAACTTCCACAGAAGTGCCATACTTGAGTTCGAGAGCCATATTACAAGTGATCTTGTCATTGATCTTATAATGTTTGGAATGGTTCTGAACTTCTAGAGGGGGGTCAATGGACACAAATGACGGGCGAAAGGCTCACGCACGATAGATCTCATAGATACGATATTTCTCCGCTCCCACAAGGTAACGCACATACGCTCCTGACCGGAACCATCAAGCGAGGGCAGAAAAAACGCGGGGCTAACAGTACCTTTGACGTAGTCCTCGAACCAAGGCGCTAAAAAGTGTTTGGCCAGGGTATCTCGCGTCAAGCGGACTTTGTTTAGGTCTGCGATAGTCATGGGCTCGTCATTGGTGACTGTCATGCCCAGGAGTTTGCGTTCCTTCTCTTCTTCCTGCTCAAACTTGGTAATTTGGCCATCCTCTGCCTCTTCGTCTGAAGTTTCCATTTCCATGGGAGAGGATGAACGGTCGCGCTTCGGAGAGCCACGAGACTTGAAGAGAGTTGAGGGGCGGCGATACGTCATGGAGGTGAACCACGTACTCGCTTTCTCTCGTCCTTCGCTTTCCGCTTGGCTTTCAACTCGTCAAGCTTCCGCGACTTTTCCTTAGTCGCGCCGCGAACGGCGTGCTGGCCTGTAAATATGGTCTAGAATTGGAGGTACTAGGCGATGGCTGGGGAACGTACGTTTCGCTGCTTTAGCGACGCTGTCGCCATCGCCGTCTTTCTGAGCTTTCAACATCTGGTCGAGATTCCGCTTGTCTGTGATACGCTGGAGCTCTTCAAGGCGTTGCGCAATCACTTCCTCGCGTTCGATTTCGGGCATTTCCAATAGCCTGTGAGATTGTCAATTGGGCTCGGAAGGCAGTGCGCGAAAGTGGCTGTGTACCGTTGCCGGTCGTATTCGTCGATATATTTGCCCTCAAGAGGGTAGGGATTCTCCTCGATATCATCTTCCTCACTCTCTGGCCCGTCAGCATCAGAGGTAGTGTCCATACTGGGGCTACAAGGGGAAAGCAATTAGTACAGGGTAGAATTAGCAAGGAGGTACCACGTACTTAGCTTTCCGACGCTTTACTTCATTCTTTGATGAGCCCTCACGACGTTTACGCTTTTTTTCTGTAGCGCCGGCAAGTTCCAAGAGTTCATCTGAGAAATCGCCATCAGAGTCAGACATCCTGGGTGTGGACGATAAAAGGGTAGAACAAGGATCAGGGGAAGAAGGGGAACTGTTGGGCCCGACACCACATCCCCTCGGAAACTACCAGTGACACTGCCACCGGCCCGGTCCTCCCATGTGGCAACAAGTGCCACAGATGATTATTGTTCTTACTTTCTGGCACTACCACGCGGACGTCGCAAGTGTCTCGTTATAAAATTATAATCCGGTGACCCCTGGGCGCCGAGTCTGGCCTACATGCTGTGATCTAGAAAACCTCAGTATATATAGAAATTTGGTGCATGCCTAGCTATCTTCTATTCTTGATACTGTCCTTTCATCAGCCACCCATTACCCAGTGACCTCTGAATTAAATTCCGCCCTTGATTACAGTAAGCTTGATTCTTTATTGCTTAACTTCGCACGTCACTGGCACAACTTATTCCTTTGTGTTTCGCTCAAACGCTGAAAGTATACTTTTACGCGCTGTTGACTAGTGCAACGCATGCTTCATACTGCTCATGAGAGTGTGGCCGTCATGATGACAAGGGTTTTAATGCAGAGGGTGTTTCCTGACGTAACGGGGACCTCATTCACTGTGTTTATGACGCTGAACTAGAGGACGAAGACCCTGCCAAGCCACCCGCATGATAGGTTTGGTGTATTTGTTCGGGAAAGCGCTGTGATGGTGACCTCGGTCCTTGACTAAGGTAGGGGCTCACTTTCGAAATCTCCGTTCCTCCCCGTTCGTACTTGAATCGCCCATCTCCTCACACGAGTGAAACCGGACTAGGTTACCGCAGGTGAGCGAACCTTCGTCAACAGGCCAGATCTTCCTTGAATCTGGCCGACGGGCAAGATTATCTTTCAATTCCCAGTGGAGTTGACGCTCGGAGTGATTCCCGCGTGCATCGGAATGGACACCTGGGCGTTTGCAAGCTATGATAGCCAAGACTCGGACTGATAAAAAAGAGTGATGTAAGATCCGCTGATCGGCCCGGCCCGAACTAGCAGTGGTTGTCCTCACTCCTCCTCATCCATCCTCAGTCAGAGACGGCCATGTCGCCCAAGTATCATCTTCTCGACTTGCCGGATGAGGTCCTCCTCTCCATGGCGATCAATTTGTCTCTCGCCGATCTCTTGTCTTTTATGCATTCGTGCCGCCACTTTTCCGTCATGATTGCACAGTCCCCACTCATGCAGTATCTTATCCGCGTCATGCGCAATGGCTTGCAGGACCCTCTGATCACAGACATGTCAATTCCGCAACGAGTCGAGGAATTGGAGATTTGGGAGAGAGCGTGGCTTGAGTTAAGCTTGCGCGATCCTTCACACCGTTACCGGCTTTCGACTATTGGCCTAGATGACCCTAAACGATGTAGAGTTCAGAACGGGATTCTTATTGGCTCTCGACTCAATGATCTCCGTTTCTCCGGTCATACAGTTATCTCGACTTTTCCCACTTGCTCGGCAAATCAAGTGTTGTCTCTAGAATCAACATCCCAACGTAGGCGGCGATGCCCATGTCCAATCCTGGACGTATGTCCCAGAGAGCGACCTCATAGCCATCACTTTCCAGTCTGTACCCGCTTTTTCTTCCAGTGGTACGATAGTAATGATGATCGATCGATAGAGCTGATAGACGACGTGGCCCGCCTAAGTTCCAGTTCCATCAATTCTCTACAGGCAATAAGCACCCAAGCGCCGCAAATTACAGTCTGGAACTCGATCAGATATTGAGTTCTCGAGCAACATGTGTGGACTGTTGTGGGGAGAACATAGTCGTGGTTATTCTCGATGGCGAGAACATGGGAGGAAGGAAAGACGACTATGTATTCTTAGTAGAATGGAAGATTGGCCGCATCACACAGGTAAGTTCGTTCACAAACCAATGTCTTTTTGCGTCCTGACTCTCAAACCAGCTGCAAATGGCGGAACCTGGAACGTATGGTACTCTGGTCACCTTTCTGTCCAGCGATAGCCTCGTTTTTGCCTTACGAGACGCCTTTGCTCTTCAAGTTTGTAAATTAACCAGAGCTGGCGATAATTCTACTGCGATCCTTCAGACAATCTGCTCCCTTCAGCTACCTGGCCTTCTCAACGGCCAACAAATTGCCGACCTCCGCCTGGCCCAACCATCGCCGTTATCTGGGAATCACCCTCCTTCCACGCAGCATTCTCTTTCATCGTTCCCATTCAGGAGTGACCCTGAGGACGATATCCTCGCATTCGAAATCTTCTTCCGCGACGACCACGGAAGGAGAATCATCTTCGTTGTTCGTCGGCGTATTCTTCATTCGCTTGCTTCCCCGACAAGATCGGGTGCGAGCACGCCACCATATACTATAGCGTGGGAAGATTGGGGTCCTCAGACGACCCACTGGATGGAGCTGGACCCAGTGAACGACTCAATGAGCCTTGCAGGCTCGCGATGCGTCCTTGTGAAATATTCGCACCTACGTAACCACTTCGTGCTCGATCTGCGCGACTTTAATCCTTACCGCGTCCGCGCGCGCAACAGTAGCAATAACAATAACAACAGCAAGGCCGCAACGACTGCCGGCATTACCACGCAGGCCGTGTTGTCTGCCGAGGCGTGCTTCGAGGAGGACGTCGTGTCCGAGTTACCGTTTGTGTCGATCAGGAAGGAAAATGTGGGGAGTCGCGTGTTTTTGGATGATGAGTGGATGGCAGAAATACTGGTGCGTAGTGTGCTTCCCGCATCCGGGATATCCGTAGCGCCGTGTTTACACAGGCCCGCCTTCGTGACCAACAGTGGGATCGAGAACTCCAAGCGCAAGTCATCCAGTACCGTACAGTTGCGTCTCCCGCGAAGTAGGCGCTCAGTAGCAGGGAACACGCGCAGCCAATTGGAGCCTCAAACGAAGACGTAGTCCGATGTGTCGTTCTCACATACCCTCTTAATTTCTAGATTACAGTCATGGCAAGAACATCGATACATACGCATATGTAAGTGTGTCTGGCATCGGCGACATCAACCTGTGGACATTATCGAGTTACAAGTTGTTGTTAGGAACGTAGCCGAGAACGAACGGAATTTTTTGAATAGATGGTCATGGTCAAAAGTGGGGGTCTTAATCGTGGACGTAACAGGCGATAGTGCGGGAGGCGCTAAATCGTATTGTTTTGAAATCCTGGCCAGTTCCCTGCGCATGCGCTTCACTCCAAACCAACAAACTTAAGTCATGCCACGTGGTTGGTTGCGGAGTTTGTGGCGTTTTTCCGTAGGGCGGGCGCCAATCGTTTTTGGAAAGCGCTTTTAAAAATGAATGGCCTGAACCGCAAGAACCTTTTGCGAATTCGTCAACGCGAAGAGGGCGAATGGACACTGTGAGACAGGGAGAGCCGTTAAACATATTCACGTTTTTTCATCATCGATGCCCAGTAGTGTGCGACCATAATTTTCGCCCAACACACTCCGAACTCACCGGAAAGGAAAGGTGCGACACAGTCTGTCAACCTGGCAGAAACTACGGTCAAGCATTCTTTGAGCGCCCTAATAATGGGCTTTTGACGCCGCGAATATGGTCTGAATATAATTGGGAGAGGTTGTTGTAACAAGAAACCGATTTAGCAGAGAGCTGCAGTATGAATTTGTAGGAGGAGAGCAGTTTAAAGTAATCCTGCTTCTTGATACCCGTGGGCCATCGTGGCCACTCGGCTGCACGCATACCTTCGATGCCCTGAATGATTGAGGATCTAATGCGCACAATGAATAAGCTTGAATTAACCAATATAGAAGGGAATGTTTCAGCGTTAATGCATTAAGAAGGTTGTGGGGCCCCATGAGACGCAATTCGCAAGGGTCGAGTTCGAAACGTCGGCCAACTACGCTACGTAAGACAGCTTGGGGAAGGGGAAGAAATTGAAAAGTCGCGGGACCAAATGATCAGCTCTTGAGTTAGTTAATGGTCGGCCTGTGCGCAGCCGCGATAGCGGCGTAGCATCTGTGTGAGGTGTGGGGGGCGATCGGGCTGCAGAGGCTCCATACTGCCACCCGTCAGACGCCCGTCTCCTAGGAAAGGGCCTAGACGGTGTGTGTAGGGGCGCGGTCAAGCAGCGGTTTCGAGCCTGCGAAAGCGCTCGTCAGGTGGCTACCACTGCCACGACCGCTTTCCTTCCGATTCCTGGTGAGGGGCCTGCCACTCGCCGCTGGGGACTCGGACGGGGTGGTGTGCTAGGTGGGAAAACACAATCGGGTGGGTGGGTTGTTGCTTCCAGCCCAGCCTTTTATGCCGGTCAGGCATTCCCAAATGTGCTTGTACCAGCGTGCAATAACTAACGCGCTAACCCTTCGGGCGCCGGTGCCAGACTTGGACGGTGCCATCAGGTCCCCGCGGTGGTGCCTTGGCTAGACCCAACCCTCTTAACTCCATCTGCATCCGACGCTTTGAGCGCCGGCACAGATTAGCGATTTGCGCCCGATGAGATCAATCGATATCCACCTCGCCTTACACTCATCCAGCCGCTGTCTGCACTTAGGCTTGTTGTTGATTATATATATACCCTGGTTGTATTTCAAGCCAACTGGCACACCGTGACACCATGACTCTGCCTCGTCTGATTTCGCGCTCCTGCCAGTCTCTGCCCCGCCGCGGTTGCTTAGCGTGGCATCTCCATCCCCGTCGCGCCTCTTCTCCCACGATTTCTACCACAGCGGGAGCCACTGCGAGCCCAGTGGGACTCGAGATCCCTTCCCTCAACACTACATACGCCTATCGTTGGCTCAGAGACGCATGCACGTGCCCCTCCTGCATCCATCCCTCAACTCAACAGAAACTTCATCGCACGTCCGATATACCCGCATCCATCGCACCAGAAAGCGTCGAGATATCTGATGATGGCGTACACATATCCTGGGCGGGGCCGGACCGCCATCGCTCTTTTTTCCCGCGGGCGCTTCTCGCGGCCCACGCGGACCCCTCGGCGCTTCACTCCTTCCATAACGACGTGCCTGTCGCGCTGTGGCCTACCGCTTCTGCGCTGCTTGCGGCCTCTGGGCCAGATCTTGAAGTGCCTTATGATGAGCTCGCTACACCACGGGGTCTCCTGCGTGCCATCACCCAGCTGCAGCGCACAGGCTTGCTCTTCCTCCGCGACGTCCCGAGTACGGACACGAGTGACGCGAACTGCGCGGCTCGCAAGTTGGCTGCGCGCTTTGCTGAGGTGCGAGACACATTCTATGGCGATGTGTGGAACGTGAAGACCAGGGACGAAAGCCGTAACATTGCATACACCAGCCTTTACCTAGGGCTACACATGGACCTTCAGTGTGTACTGCATCAACAGCTCCATTTTAATAATGATGACAACTCGTTCGCAATCTCCAGGTACTTCGAGTCCCCGCCACGGTTCCAGATCTTGCATTGCCTGCGTAACCGCGTGCATGGCGGCATATCCCTCTTCGTCGATGCCTTCGCTGCCGCCGAAACGCTGCGCGTCTCACATCCCCCGGACTTTGGGCGTTTAGTTACGACGCCTGTCCCGTTCCAATACATCAATGATGCACGACACCTCCACTATGCGCGTCCAACTATCACCTTAGACCCCGCCGGTGGCATAGAGCCTCGAGTGGCCGCCGTGAGCTACAGTCCGCCGTTCCAAGGGCCCCTCCCGCTCAACACGCCGGACGAGTTCTACGATGCGCTCGCGCACTTCGCCGCGCTCGTCGAGGCTCCCACTGCTGTGTATGCGCATCAATTGTGCGAGGGCGAAGCGGTTGTGTTTGATAATCGTCGGATGTTGCATGGGCGCACTGCATTTGAGAGTAGGAAGTTTGGTAGCGTGGGCGATCGCGAGGCTGGCGGTGAGCCTAGTCGGTGGCTTCAAGGGTGTTATTTCGAGGGCGATGCGATGGCGAGCCATGGTAGGATGTTGCGGGATAGAGTGGCGTGCGGTGAGATATGAGGCCATGAGGTGTGATATGATGCTCGACCGAGTCTTGGGCAGGAAGGTCATAGGATCGCTGCAGCTGGACTTACATGCTTGGTTTTTCACCACGTCACGGACATACCCTTGTTTTCTGTACAGTATTTGTAACGCGCAGCATTACGCTTACCCGCTCCTGCCGTCGTGTGAGCGAAGGGTTTTCTTGGCGCTTTGCGTACATGGGCCGTGCGAGCGATGATATCATATGCCCGTGGCCTGGAATCAATCACTCACCTCGTGATGGTCTCCACAGCCTTGCGCCGCCTGCACAGAGCATTTCGGCCCTGTACCCCTGTACCCCCTTCCCTCACTACACTCCACCCCCTCTGAACCAAAGGTCACGAACGATCCGTGGCCTCCATGTCTTCTGCCGTACAAGCAACATCCTCGGCATCTTCCACTTCCAACATCCAATTGATCACCGATGCCTTGGTCGACTATGCAAACATAACTGGAATAGACCTTTCCAAGAATCCCTTCGCTGCCGCGATCGAACGCGCAAATTCACCCGAGGCTATCCTAGAACTCCTCCAAGAACGAGAGAAGGCATTCAAGGACTATCGGGAAGGAAATCGGAGCCTAGTCAGTTGCCTCACCCCGGCGGTGAATGTCATCCAGGCATTCTCGGGCATTCTAGGCTCGGCCGTCACCCTCGTGAGTTACACATCCCACCTGGTAACCCTTTCTAACGTGGCCTCGTCAGGTCCCTTTCCCTCCAGCAAAAGCCTTGTTCGTTGGGATCGATGTCCTCCTTTCTGTTCGTCCCTTTAATACCCTCGTTAATCAGTTCCTTTGTGATGTATGAGTTTGCTAGGCCGCCACTGGGGTCGCGTCAAGTTATGATGCACTCCTGAACCTCTTTGAGTGCTTGGGGAATTTCATCAAGCGCCTCGAGGTCTATACAACGATCCCGCCTACTCAGATGATGACGGATCTCATCATCAAAATAATGGTTGAGTTACTTTCGGTGCTTGCCCTGGCTACAAAACAAATTAAGCAGGGGCGGTTCAGTAAGTGCGCCATCAGATATACGTTACTTATGCTCAATGTGTCACAGGGAAATTCGTGAAGAAGTTGTGGGTGAAAAAGAAGGACAAGATAGAGGCTGCCCTCGATAGATTGGATCGGTTAACGAAGGACGAAGGACTGTTGGCTGTTGCGCAGATCTTGGGTGTCGTCCATGGTATTGCGGATGATAGGAGGGTGGCCATGGGAGGTGCGCTATATTTTCGTGATTTCTCGCAGGAATTTGTCTAAATACCTGTTCCGCGTTAGATGGAAAGGACCCTACGGGTGGCATCCGACAGAATTCGGGTATGTGTCTCGCGCAAACAGGTATCACCCTAAATGACTTGAGGGCATTGTCACTTACCAAGCATCAAACAAAATCAACGAGATGAAACGTTTGTTGTTTCTCTCCCCGTCCTTTCGTTGTCGAGACCGACGGTATTCTGTAGGTGATCAGCTGCATAAGGACATTCGACACTGGCTGTCTCCCCCTAATCCGTCGACGAATCAGAACTTCGTTTCGAAAGCACGACATAAAGGAACGGCGGCATGGTTCTTCGAGAGCAGTACGTTAAAAGAATGGAAGGCGAAGGGGTCACTCTTGTGGATTTATGGAAAACGTATGTCTCTTGAACTACCGATGAGCCGAGTGCCTTACATCCATAACTTGTTGATCGTACAGCGGGCGCAGGAAAGAGCACACTTCTGTATGCCATACCTTCATTGGATTGTTCGAGGTCATTCATAAGTCCTGCTAGATCCGCGGTTATTCAAGACGTCAAGGACATGCATGCAGCGGGATTGGCCACGATGGCCTACTATTACTTTGATTTCCGTGATATCAAAAAGCAAGGCTGCTATGGTCTGCTCTCCTCCCTCGTTTCGCAGCTTTCTGCCGAATCGGATTCTTGTTACAACGTCCTCTCCAAGTTATATTCAGACAACGGTCGCGGCATGCGGGAACCCGATATTGACGCGCTGAAAAAATGTTTGGCAGATATGCTGAGTCTAGCAGGACAAGACCAAATTTATATCATTGTCGACGCTCTTGACGAATGTCCGAATTTCCCGGATAGGCCATCCGCCCGCGATGAGGTCCTGGAGCTGATTGAAGAGCTTGTTGGTTTGAACCTTCCGAATGTACATTTATGTGCCGCTAGCCGGCCGGAGATGGACATTAGATCGGTCCTCGAGCCGTTGACGACTCTCAAGATTTCTCTTCATGACGAGATCGGGCAAAAAGGGGACATAATCAAGTACATACAGTATGTTGTTCATTCAGACCGGAACATGAGGAGGTGGAAAGAGGAGGACAAGCAACTTGTTGTCGATACGTTGTCTCACAAAGCGTATGGCATGTGAGATATCTTATCTTATCTGTTTTTAGGCTTCACAAATTGACCCTCACGTGATGTTGAAGGTTCCGCTGGGTGGTCTGCCAGGTTAACAGACTATGTCACACGTTTCCTGCAAGTATAAGGGGCGTGTTGGAAGACTTGCCAAAGACCTTGGACGAAACATATGGCCGTACACTGCTCGGAATCGATGAGGAGAAGCAAGAATATGCCCAACGACTTTTCCGATGTCTCGCGGTGTCTATTCGCCCTCTTCGCGTCGAAGAACTTGCCGAGGTTCTTGCCATTCGGTTCCCCAATGCAGCACACCCCACATTTAACGCAGCTTGGCGTCCAGAAAATGCGGAGGAAGCGGTGCTATCCGCATGCTCTAGTCTCATTTCCATCGTCGATAGGGAAGGCCATCGGGTCGTGCAATTTTCACATTTCTCCGTCAAGGAGTACCTGACATCGGAGCGACTCTCGACGGCTGAAAAGCGGCTTTCATACTATCACATTCTTCCAGAAACTGCACATACGATCCTTGCACACGCCAGCCTCAGTGTCCTCCTCCAACTCGATGACAATATCGACCGAAATGTCATTGCCCACTTTCCCCTTGCCCCATACGCTGCTCAGTATTGGGTTGATCATGCCAAATTTAAGAACGTGTCGTCACAGATTCAGAAGGTCATGGAACGTCTATTCAATCCTGCGATGCCACATTTCGCGGCATGGGTCTGGCTATACGACATCGACCGTTATTGGACGGAGCGCATGCCCACGATGCATCCAACGCAGCCCGAGGCCGTGCCACTTTATTATGCCTCACTGTGCGATTTCGTTGGTCTCGCAGAGCACCTGATCGCTGTCCATTCATGGGACGTCAATAGCATGGGTGGTTCTCATACGACTCCGTTACATGCCGCCTCAGTCAAGGGACATTTACAAGTCGCATCGCTTCTCCTTAGAAATGGTGCCGATCCCGACTCTCGTGACCATCTCGGCAGGGTATCACTTCATAGGGTGTCACAGGGCGGCCAGCTCGTCATGGCGAAATCATCACTCGAGATCGCGCGTCTCCTCGTCAATTCTGGCGCGGATGTGAATGTCATTGACGATCAAGGCTGTGCCCCGCTACATGCGGCAGCGCAATCTGGGTATCGTGAGATTGCGGAACTGCTACTTGGATGTAGTGCAAGTCTCAATGCTCGGAATAAGGAGCAAGGGACACCGCTGGCTGTCTCATGTTTCAATGGGAGGCGTGACATGGCACAGTTTCTTATAGATCGTGGCTCAGACATCAATTCCCGAGATGAAAACGGCTACATTTCATTACACGCTGCTTCGCTATGTGGACATGTTGACGTCGCACGGCTATTGCTGGACTGCGGCTCTGATGTAAACGCACGCTCGACGGGAAGTCTGACTCCTCTGCATCTCGCGTCACGGTATGGATACCTTGACGTCGCACGGCTCTTGATAGACCGCGGCGCCGATGTGAATGCACAGAAAGAAGATTGCTGGACTCCTCTGCATCTCGCGTCACGGTATGGATACCTTGACCTCGCACGGCTCTTGATAGACCGGGGCGCCGATGTGAATGCACAGAAAGAAGACCGCTGGACTCCTCTCCATCTCGCTTCCAGTATTGGGCACCTCGACATCGCGAAGTTGCTGATCAACCGTGGCGCAAATGTTGACAGCCGGAATGACATGCGGTTGACTCCCTTGGCCTTGGCATCGCGGTTTGGGTACCTCGAAGTAGCACGCCTCCTGATCGAGAGTGGCGCGGTCGTGTCTGCCCCAGATAAGAAAGGCAACACTCCGTTCCACAAGGCGGCGAATCAAGGGCATCTCCACGTCACGAAGTTCTTGCTAGGGTGTGGCATTGACGTCGACATTCGGAACGGAGACGGGCAGACGTCACTGTACCTCGCATCCATGAACGGGAAGCTCGATGTTGTACGCTTCCTGATCGATCAAGGCGCAAATATTCATATTGGAGATAACAATAATTCGAATCCTCTGCACATCGCATCGCTAAATGGATACCTCGACGTCGTGCAACTGATGATCGACACTGGCACACCTGTCGACGTTCGGAACGGGGCCCAAAACACCCCGTTATCATTGGCGTCAAGCAAGGGTAAAGTTGAAGTCGCGCGCTTCCTCATTCACCGAGGGTCCAACCCGAATGTGCGGGACAACCAGAAACGGGCTCCATTGCACCTCGCCTCACAACATGGATACCTTGACACGGCACGGCTGTTGCTAGATCATGGAGTTGATCCGAACATCAAGTGCAATGACCTCTCGAACCCCTTACATCTAGCATCGGCCAATGGCCACCTCAAGGTTGCCGAATTGCTGGTCCAGCGTGGTGCAAGTATCGACACATCCAATGACAAGCAAGAAACTCCGCTCTATCGAGCAGTAACAAATGGGAATGCCGCGATCGCCCGTCTCCTGATCGACCACGGAGCGACTGTGCATAGTGCGGACAGCAATGGCTGGACTGTATTGCATGCCGCGTCGCAATGTGGGCATCTCGGGGTTGTAAAGCTGTTAATTCGGCGGGGTGCTGATGTGGACGTGCTCAACAAGGCCGGTAGAAGCGCAGCCGAGTTGGCATTGGAGAATGGGCAAGCTGAGGTTGCGAAGTTGATTTCCGATTACAAAGTGAACCCAAATACGTTTCTGTCCATGACATTGGACACAGTTGAGTACGGCACAGATGACGATGGGAAAGACGAGGCAAAGGTTTTATTGCACGCTGCCGTGGAAGAGGGGAATATTGACATCTTGAAGCTGTTGCTCGAACGGGTAGCGGATATCAACACCCGCAATGCAGATAACCAGACTCCGTTAGACAGAGCCGCCGCCAAGGGGAACGTCGATGTCGTGCGCTTGCTCATCGATCGGGGCGCGGAGGTGGAGTCACGTGATATGTCGGGGTGGACTCCCCTGCACCAGTCAACAGTATATGGACACCTTGAAGTCTCGCGGGTTCTTCTCGATCACGGCGCAAACGTGAACGCAAGGCACCAGGACTACTGGACCCCGATGCACCTCTCAGTAGGCAATGGATACCTCGAGATCGTGAAACTGTTACTCGAACGTGGCGCGGACATACATGCAATGAATCGCGACGGTGAAACACCATATCAACTATCGTTGCGATTAGGATTTCGAGAGGTTGCAGATGTACTCCGGAAGTATGGCGCGTGCAGACTCGGAGTAAGGTTCGACGAGGTCCTTTTATGACTTAAATGCGTTATCTGACTGGCGCTTCGATTTTAGCCCCTAGAGAAAGCGCAGCCTAGAAGGAAGTATCTTGCACTAGTGTCATTTGTCTGTAGAATAGAATTCTGTTGAGTTTGGTGCAGGGCAACCCGAAACAATGGGTCAATGATTACAACAGGAAGGTATCCGCGGGAGAAGATGACGCGCCCATGCCATCTCTAACCCCTCCCAGTCGCAAAAGTTCGACCTGGGATATCGCCGGTTTTTAGAGGGAACCTTTCTTTTCAATAGACCTAGATCTAGAATCATGTTCGTGGTGCGGGGACATAGAACGTGATAAACCTGGATATTTACTGTTTCATGGGATGCTGCGGATCTGGATTCGATATGCTCATACTTCGTTGACCTACTCAAGGAGCGCAGATGCAGCATATATTGAACCCCTTTTGCATCCCGCTTTGGGCCTCTTTGGGCTAAAGATGCCCTCCCATCGCCCGTAAATTTATTACCAGTCGACCAAATAATGGGAGAGATTGACTCCGATTGAGTTGAGACAAATAGCGATTTACAGAGTCGTTTTCATTTTTTGATTGCTTATTTGAATTAAACCTTAAGGGAGCCTCAATTCTGAAGATCTGAAGGCGTGGCAAGAGTTTCTGAAAGCGTTGTAGTAAGTGGGCGCGAGGCCCAAAATTTGGTTTTGGGGCCGTTTTCAGAGAACCGCGACCCGGGAGGCAGCGGCGCTGTGTCGAGGTGCACGAGTCGCCACGCAGAAATCTGCCACTCGGTGCCTCAAACAACCCCTACCATCTTCGAATCCTCTCATCGATCGGCTCTCAGTTGTATGCCGAGAAAAACTCACACGCTGTATCATAACTAACACCTCCAGTTCGTCTTATACTCCCGTCGTTGCATTTGCGTTGCCTTACCCTTCTCACGTCTCTCTCTCGCCCTTGCACTCCTTATCGCACTACCCTCTGCATCGGTTGTATCTGCTACCACGTCGACACGGAAGTCCGAACGAGACGAAGCTCTGTAATCCTTTCCATCATGGCATCGTCATGACCAAGAGGCCAAAGAGCGGCATGAGTGGGATCAGGTGTTGATTTCGACATGGCGCCTCTCCCTTCCAAGCCAGGAAACACGGCAGAAGAGGATCTTTTATTTTACCCCGGGCTTTTAAGATGACTGTGGGGTTTACGTCTACGTTGATTCCTTTGATCTCTTCTGTATCGAACTATTCGGACATTGGTAGTCGTGAATGGGAAATACAAGTCATTAAAAATCCGTTGATATCGACTCGGAGTGCAGGAGCTGCGCTACCAAGGCGGCGGACGTTCTTCGCACCGACATGGCCGAGGTTCGTGGAAGAGATGAACTGCCATTTGCAGCGCTGACTCGGACTCTTGAGTCTTGACGCGAACGAGCTTATGAAGTGTGGTTACAGCTTTCACTCTGGGTCAATGCTTCATGTCGTCTTTTGCACGTCGGTCCCGAGACCTCAACGAAATACAAAGGCTTCGTTCCGTCGGTGTTTCCTTCATTCTCATATCCACGGATCGATTTTCAAGTTCTTATACTATTACTGTCCTGGTCCTTATCATGATATATAGTGAACTCGGACGCAACATTTCTCTCCAACTGATGGCTCGCATATATTTTAGTCGATGAACCACCATTCGGTCGACCCCGCTTATGCTGTAGGCTGGCCATTGGCCCAGGAATACGGCTTCCTTTTGGTTTTATTGATGCCGGTGGGGGCGTGTGCAACCTTCGTGGGGTGAACGTTTCAGAAAAACTACCTTGTGTAACTACTGGTAACATGGGGTTCGGGGTTTATTCCAAACGCGTACTACATAGGTATGATATGAGGTCTACTTAATCAACAGGCCAGCCTAATCAATTTCATCCAATGCACGGTTTGCAAGCGATGCAAGTGACAGCACGTCGTCGGCAGTGAGGCTGTTCGACGAGTCGCGGGAGTCTAAAAGAGCGTCGATGAAGGTGTTCGTCGCGCTGCCATCCCGAGCCACGGTCCCAATAGGGCCGTCTGCAATGCCGTGGGCCTGTGTCTCTTGCTGGGGACTCGGCTCGCGAGTAGCATGGTCCGACATGTACGCGTCAAGGATGCTGTCGCTGTCGACGGTATTGCGGCCTGCAAGCTCCTCAGGGGTCAAATCGCGGTGGCGAATGGGAAGGGACATGAGCTTATGCACGAGCCACGCCAGAAAGCTGGTCAAGAGGCTCGGCCTGCGGGCCTGCATGTCCCGTTTAAAACCCAACTCACGAGTGTTCAGCGCGTTCAGCATTTTCACCGAATCCTCCCAGTCGCCACGGGCGGCGAGCTCGTCAGATGTGACATCGCGTCGGGAGGACTCCAAGGGGTTTAATACTTTGGCAAACCCGTTGTTGGGGTTTGAGTCGCGACTGCCTATAATTGAGTTTACGAGATCTTCCGCGTCATCGCGGGCGTCGAGGAGCCGGCCATGGGTGACGTCACGCTTGCTCTCAGTATAGCCGTCGTGAGAGTCGCGGGCGTTCAGGGCAGCGCCTCCGTCCTTAGAACGCGCATTGAAGTTACTGTTGAGAATCGGGGCAGGTCAGCGGGGTCATCACAGCCGTGAAAATGACAGCATACACGTGAGAATCACGGATAAAGTTCGTCAACCTTTCTTCAGTACAGCACACGGGAGAGCCGCGGGCGCCCAGGGCAGCGCCTCCGCCCATAGAGCGCGCATTGAAGTTACTGTTGAGAATCGGCAGGTCACGGGGTAATCACAGCCGTGAAGATGACAACATACGAGAGAGGATCAGCGAGAAATTCCTTCAAGGTGTCCTCAGTACAGCAGTCGGAAGAGTCGCGGACGCTCAGGGCAGCGCCTCCGTCCTGAGAGCGCGCCTTGAAGTAACTGCTGAGAATAGGCAGGTCAGCGGGGTCATCAAAGCCATAAAGATGACAAGATACGAGATCGGAGCAGCGAAAACGGGTGCAGCAGAAAGAAGGGCAACGTGAGACGCGCGCATGGTAGATATCAACAATGATTGGTCGTTCGATAATGAAATGAGTAGATTCGTCAAAGATACGTTGAGGGCTGAAGCGCTGAATCTTGTAAAAGAGCGTCCGGGCTATCCGAGTCATGGGTTAGGGCGATTCTCGGCACAGGGAGTAGAGAGAGAGATGCATGAAGGTACCCACCAACCAGTACCAGGAGGGAAAGTATTCGAAGATGAGAAAGAGCTGGAGAACCATTGCTAGCTGAAAGGAGCTTGACATTAAGTAGGGAGAATGGCTAGTCATGATCACAGAGCGAGCTCAGATGAGAATAGTTGAGAATGAAGCAAAAATCATGTGTCAACACATCAGATTTCCGCAGTGTTTCGTCGCTTGAGTACACGTACTGTACCATCATGATTCATGAGGACAGCTGATGTGAACAAGCCGATAAGGCGGAAATAGGCTGTGCAAATCCGCAAAAGCAAAATATAAAGAAGTGCCATCAATTAGCCCCGTCATCAAATCCTTGGTGGTTAAGAGTGTAGGCTGAGTACTGGCCACGTAGTCGTATACTGCACGTGCACGGAACCTTCCAGTGATACCTTCCCACGCCATGCCTCCCCTAACTCAACTCAACTCGCCTGTACTGTATTTGGGATCGAAACGAACGTGGATGGGCACTGCAAGAGTGGCCTAAAGCGATGGAAAACAGAAATGAGGGTGCGTGGGCATCATTACAATCGATGTCAGCCCTACTGGCTATTTATGTAGGGTGCGTCGTGGCGACGATGCCACGACCTCGGTTCTGTGGCCTCGAAATGGGGTCTCTGCCTGTCTGCCAAACCCTCCCAAGATGGCTCGCCTCAATGTATCAGGTTTTTTTTTTATCTCAAGATGCCCAGGAGCGACACTCTTCAAGTCGGCCAGCTGCAAATGCCTGTGTTCTTCAAGACATTCAAGCCGCACTCGTACAGCACCTCTCATGGCGCATGGAGGCCGATTGGGCCCGCACTTGTACTCGGTTGCCTGTCCTCGCAGGGCCACTTGGCCTTCTGCTTGGCTTCTACCATGCACGGATTCGGCGCCTCAACGTCACCCATTTCAACTGCAAAGGCGAGCCGGGCAACCAAGTGTCTCAGGAGCGCTCTCCTGCCACGCTCCCCTGCTTTGTCCAAGTCTTCGGCAATGTGGCCAGGTGGCTTCAAGCTTGCGGGATGCTGTGCGGCATCGTGTCGCTCAGGCTCTGCTCCTTCGCCGGACTTCAAGTTGCGTTCGAGAGTCAGGTGGTGGTGGCACAAGGGCAAAGAGGGAAGTGAAAATATTTGGGGGTAACAGCCTGCTTGCATTCAGTAAGATAAATTTTGTTTTGCCTCCCTTCGAGCAGAGCTGACACCTCAACATAGATGTCCGGATCAAGCCACGGGTTGATGTGCGCGCTGGCACTCTCATCAACGATGGGCCTTCGTTTCTGATGCCTGCGGACTAACGCCTTCAGATCGACAGGACTTTGCTGCAGGACGGTGATGCCTCGTGTATACAAGTTGGGAGGCCAGGAGGGCGCTCATGTGCTATTCCGAGGGGTGTCTTGCCATTGAGTGCGTGCGCTGACGCCAGGCTATCTTGCCCAGTCGTGCGCTGCAATTTCTTGCCCCGGAGCGACTCCGACGGCCTTTCCACTCGGATGGGGGCTTGGATTCGCTCAGGAACAGTGACCTCGGATACAACAATTCTCCGCCATATGGCTCAAATATATTTTAGTTGATGCACCACCCTTCGGTCGACGCTTATGCTGATAGGACTGTTCCAACTTATGCCGGACATTGGTCCGGCAATAGGATAAGTCTTTGATTTCACCGACACTGGTGGCAGCATGTGCACCTTTCGTGGGATGAACGTTTCAGAAAAACTACCTTGTAGAACTACTGGTACTGTAACATATGGAGTTCGAGGTTTTACAAGCATGAACTACATAGGTATAATATCAGGTCCACCTGATCAACAGGTAGCCTAATTAAGCTCATCCAGTGCGCGGCTTGCAAGCGATGCAAGTGACAGCACGTCGTCGGCAGTGAGCCTCTTCGACGAGTCGCGGGAGCTCAAAAGAGCTTTGATGAAGGCGTCCGTCGAGCTGTCATCCCGAGCTACGGTCTTGGCAGGGCCGTCTGCAATGCCGCGGGCCTGTGTCTCTTGCTGGGGACTCAGCTCGCGAGTAGCATGGTTCGACATGTAAGTGTAAAGGAAGTCGTCGACGGCATCGCGGCCTGCAAGTCCGTCAGGGATCAAATCGCGGTGGCGAATGGGAAGGGACATGAGTTTATGCACGAGCCACGCCAGAAAGCTGGTCAAGAGGCTCGGCCCGCGGGCCTGCATGTCCCGTTTGAAATCCAACTCACGAGTGTTCAGCATTTTCACCAAATCCTCCCAGTCGTCACGGGCGGCGAGCTCGTCAGATGTGACATCGCGTCTGGAGGACGTCAGGGCGTTTAATACTTTGGCAAACCCGTTGTTGGGGTTTGAGTCGCGACTGCCTATAATCGAATTTACGAGATCTTCCGCGACATCGCGAGCACCGAGGAGCTCAGGGTGACATCGCGTCGGAGGAACCCCCTTCTATGGCTTTAATTACGTTGGAAAAAAAGCTGCGAGCTTGTCTATCCTGTCCTGAGTTTAAGTCGCGATTGGTCAACATTGCACTGAGGAGTTCGTTTTCGGTAATGGGATGGCTGGGGATGTTCCGCTCCACGACGCCAAATGCATTGTCCGATGAGTCGCGAGCATGCGCTTCCTGTTTGACGTCAGACCCGCCAGTGTTCATGTTGGCGATCGCGGTAATGAAATCGTCCATGGAATTGCGATTGAAGATATCATTGGAGTTGTCGCTGTGGGATTGGGATTGGGATTGGGGCTCGAGTTTCTCCGGCGTGCCCCCACTGGAAGTACAGCCGTCATGTGAGTCGCGAGCACCCAGGGCAGCGCCTCCGTCCTCAGAACGGGCATTGAAGTAACTGTTGAGAATGGGCAGGTCAGTGGGATCATCACAGCCGTGAAGATGACAACATACGGGAGAGGAGCAGCGAAAACGGGAGCAGCAGTGGAAGCAGCAAGAGAAAGAAGGGCAATGTGAGATACGCGCATCGTAAATATCAATAATGATTGGTCGTTTGATGATGAAATGAGTGGATCGTCAAAGACACGTTGAGGGCTGAAGCGCTGAAGCTTTTAAAAAGAAAGTCCAGGCTGCCATGGATTAGGACGACTCTCGGCACTGGGAATAGAGAGGGAGATGACTGGAGGTACTCACCAACCAGTACCCGGAGAGAAGATTTCGAAGATGAGAAAGAGCTGGAGAACCATTGCTGGCTGAAAGGACCCACCCTTAAGTAGGAAGGGTGGTCGCAGAGCGAGCTCAGATGATAATGAAGCAAAATTCATTTGTTAACACATCATATTTCCGCGGTAAGTTATTCGTCGCTTGAATAGTTATGAGCACACATGCCGTCATGATTCATGAGTACAGCTGATGTGGACACTGGCAAGCCGACAAAGCGGAAATGGGCTGTGCAAATGCGCAAAAGCCAATATAAAGGAACCCCATCAATTAGCCCCTCGCCGTCATCAAGTCCTTAGCGATTAGAGTAGTAGGCCGTAACTCGGAATCCGCAGGGCCACCACCACAGCGTATCATATCAAGGATTGCACTGCTTTGCTCGGGTAAGTACAGCATTTCGGGTTTGCTGGGTGATGTCACTTAGTATGATAGGCAGTGCATTGCCTGGCGTATGAGTGTCATGGAATAAATTATGCATGAGTGGGATCACGTGCTGATTTTGACTCGGCGACTCGGCAAGTCCCGTTCCGAAGCCAGGAACACGGCAGAAGCTATTTTTATTTCGCTCCAGGCTCATGCAATCATGTATCGAACAAATTCTGAACTATTCGGACGTCAGGTGTGATGAAGTACTGGTAGGAATTCAAAATTGGCAGTCGTGAATGGGAAACAGAAATCACTGAAAACCCGTTAATATCGACTTGGAGTGCAGGAGCTTTGCTACCAAGTTGGCGGACGTTCTTCGCATGGCCATGGCCATGGAGGCTCGTGGAAGAGATGAACTGCGATTTGCAGCACTGGCTCGGACGGACAAACGTGACGCTGAACAATTTTCACGTCAACCAGTACCAGTTACCAGTACTGTAGTCCGCGCTTCTCGACGTTCTTTGCACACGTTGGTCCAACCGAGACCTCAACGAAGTACAAACAAAGACATGCATTAGTCCCGTCAGTCTTTCCTTTTTTCTTGTAGGCACGGATCTATTTTCAAGGTCTTACAGTATATTGACCTAGTGATGGCTCGCATATATTTTAGTTTATGCACTACCATTTGGTCGACCTGACACACTTTATGCTGATGGGTATGTTCCAAATTACGCCGGCCATTGGTCTTCATTGATTTCATCGACGCTGGTGGCAGCGTGTGCAACCTTCGTGAGACGAACGTTTCAGAATTTTTTTGTGCAACTACTGGTGACTTATGGGATTTTGGGGTTTTTACAAGCACGTACTACATAGGTATAATATCAGGTCCACCTGATCAACAGGTAGCCTAATCAAGCTCATCCAATGCGCGGCTTGCGAGCGATGCAAGTGACAGCACGTCGTCGGCAGTGAGCCTCTTCGACGAGTCGCGGGAGCTCAAAAGAGCTTTGATGAAGGCGTCCGTCGAGCTGTCATCCCGAGCTGCGGTCTTGGTAGGGCCGTCTGCAATGCCGCGGGCCTGTGTCTCTTGCTGGGGACTCGGCTCGCGAGTAGCATGATTCGACATGTAAGTGTAAAGGAAGTCGTCGACGGCATCGCGGCCTGCAAGCTCGTCCATCGAAGAGTCGCGGGAGTTCAAAAGAGCTTTGATGAAGGCGTTCGTCGTGCTGTCATCCCGAGCCACAGTCTTGGGGGCGTCTGGAATGCCGCGGGACTGTGTCTCTTGCTGGGGACTCGGCTCGCGAGTAGAATGCACGTAGGCGTTAAGGAAGTCGTCGACGGTATCGCGGCCTGCAAGCTCGTCCATCGAAGAGTCGCGGGAGTTCAAAAGAGCTTTGATGAAGGCGTCCGTCGAGCTGTCATCCCGAGCCACAGTCTTGGGGCGTCTGGAATGCCGCGGGACTGTGTCTCTTGCTGGGGACTCGGCTCGCGAGTAGAGTGCATGTAGGCGTTAAGGAAGTCGTCGACGGTATCGCGGCCTGCAAGCTCGTCCATCGACGAGTCGCGGGAGTTCAAAAGAGCTTTGATGAAGGCGTTCGACGTGCTGCCATCCCGAGCCACAGACTTGGCGCCGTCTGGAATGCCGCGGGCCTGTGTCTCTTGCTGGGGACTCGGCTCGCGAGTAGAATGCACGTAGGCGTTAAGGAAGTCGTCGACGGTATCGCGGCCTGCAAGTTCGTCAGGGGTCAAATCGCGGAGGCAGATGGGGAGAGACACGAGTTTATGCACGACCCACGCCAGAAAGCTGGTAAAAGAGGCCGCGGGCCTGCATGTCCCGTTTGAAACCCAACTCACGAGTGTTCAGCATTTTCACGATATCCTCGAAGTCGCCGCGGGCAGCGAGCTTGTCAGATGCGACCTCGCGTCGAGAAGAAGCTAGGGCCTTTAATACTTTGGCAGACTTTATAAAATCTTCCGCGCCATCGCGAGCGGCGAGGATCTGGTCAGGGGCGACGTCACGTCGGAGGAAGTCACTCAGGAGGCCTATCCCAATGTCGAACATTGCGGAAAATAAGCCGCGAGCTTGTATATCCTGCCCGGAGCTTAAGTCGCGACTGCTCAACATTGCGTCGAGGAAACCTTCCTTGGTGAGGGTTGAGGCAGGCGACTCAGCGGTGACATCGCTCCGCTCTTCGACGCCAAATGCATTGTCCGACGAGTCGCGAGCATGCGCTTCCTGTTTGACGTCAGACCCGCCAGTGTTCATGTTGGCGATCGCGGTAATGAAATCGTCCATGGAATTGCGATTGAAGATATCATTGGAGTTGTCGCTGTGGGATTGGGATTGGGATTGGGGCTCGAGTTTCTCCGGCGTGCCCCACTGGAAGTACAGCCGTCATGTGAGTCGCGAGCACCCAGGGCAGCGCCTCCGTCCTCAGAACGGGCATTGAAGTAACTGTTGAGAATGGGCAGGTCAGTGGGATCATCACAGCCGTGAAGATGACAACATACGGGAGAGGAGCAGCGAAAACGGGAGCAGCAGTGGAAGCAGCAAGAGAAAGAAGGGCAATGTGAGATACGCGCATCGTAAATATCAATAATGATCGGTCGTTCGATTTCGATGATGAAATGAGTGGATCGTCAAAGATACGTCTGAGGGCTGAGGCGCTGAAGCTTGTAAAAAGAAAGTCCGGGCTGACATGGGTTAGGACGATTCTCGGCGCTGAGGTTAGAGGAAAATGACTGGAGGTACTCACCAACCAGTACCAGGAGGGAAGAATTCGAAGATTAGAAAAAGCTGGAGAACCATTTCTAGCTGAAAGGACTGCCCCTTAAGTAGGGAGGATGGCTAGTCGCAGAGCGAGCTCAGATGAGAATGAAGCAAAAAGACTCGTCAATACATCAGATTTCCGCGGTCTTCGTCGCTTGAATAGTCGTGAGTACACATGCCATCATGAGTACAACTGATGTGAACAAACCGACAAGGCGCGAATGGGCTGTACAAACGCGCAATAGCAAATATAGAGAAGTGCCATCAATTAGCCTCGTCATCAAATCCTTCTGCGGTTAGAGTAGTAGGCCATGGATGCGCAGGGCTTTAGATCCCATTTTTGGCCATCACGTATCGTATACTGTATCATATCAAGGGCTGCACTACTTTGCTTGCCAATGCCTGGATAAGTACAGCGTATGCGGGTCTGCTGGATCTCACTTACTACACTGACAATTGGCAGTGCGGTGCAAGCCGTATGATCACCATCAGTTGTCGATAGAATAAATTTGCCGACCTCGACTGCTTCTGGCCATGGCCAATACTTTAAACGTGCCATGAGAGTAGAATGGTAGTAGTAGCATGTGTTATCCGTTGATTTGATTCTGATTTTATGACGATCACGTGCTTTTGCCAGCGCAGACAGGGTCCGAATCCTTTACAGTAAGGTCAGCGGACGCGATCATCATATGCTACCTGAAAAACTTGAAGACTAAGTTGTAGTTGCTCTCACTGGCATCGCCACGGACTGCGGGACCATCGTAATACCATTAGCACTGACAAAACGCCTACCAGGGGCCCAACAGGAACGTAAACGTTCTTAATTTCCATCACGAGTCTCATATCCTACTCATCTCAGAAAGATTGATTGATATATACTTCCCATGATTATGCACTCGGCGCGGCCGCTCCTCATCAAGGCCTCATAGGCCTCATCATTCACGTTGGTTACACGGCATGCTGACCGTATGCCGATGAAACGTCCCCATCAAGTGCTTGGCCCACGTGTGCTCTTCGCAATAAATAAAGCACTCTCATCTCCCGTGATTATGGCATGGCAGTTGGAAGCCAGGGAGAAACATAACTGAAGTGAAGAACTATGATAAGCTTGACGGACGCCCACTGGCTATTTAAGGCAACTCTAGATGAGAACCATCTATGCTATATCAATTCATCACCGGATTTATTCTATCCAACTGTCTACCGTGACGACATCTATACTATATACAGTACGCTCTAAGAAAAGTAGGCGATGAGTGCCAACAAAACCACCAACACCGCTATCACGGGGGCCGCAAAGTCGGTCCAAAGGTCATTCGGGGTTTCCCCCTTAAGGGTGGGTCAAATCGCACAGTCACGTTGTGTACCACATACGCCTGAACATTCCCCTGCTCGTCGCCTAGCTGCATCCGTGTCTGTGCCCCGGGCAAGACAAACAGAGTTTGACGCCTCACATCGTAGGTATAAGTGTCACCTTCCCTGAGCCCCTCCACGATAAGCCTGCGACCGCGCGCAAGCTGCTCAGGTACAAATATTTCGGTCTCGTGCGCGAGGAGTGGCGGATGGCCAGTAAGCGGTGGCATGTAACCGCTTAACGAGTTATTTAAATTCGACGACGGGTGTCGCGCTGAAGCTGAGGTTGACGTGGCCTCGCTCGTCGAGAGCGGAGGCGGCTGCGGTAGCACAGCCCACGAGTACGAAAACGTTCCCGTCGTCATTTCAT
The DNA here is from genome assembly GCA_022884055.1 of Russula griseocarnosa. Lineage (NCBI taxonomy): Eukaryota > Fungi > Basidiomycota > Agaricomycetes > Russulales > Russulaceae > Russula > Russula griseocarnosa. The sequence continues at coordinate 22,169 of JAGKRU010000066.1, read as the reverse complement.
ACTCGGATTTCAAAGGTACACCCGCGGTCTTGGCCGCGTAAGGCCTCACGACCGCATCGAGGATGCGTCCGCCCAAATCAAGTTCTTTCGCATCCTGTGGAAGCACGAGCGTCTGTCCCGTAGTCGTGCTTCGGTGACCAGCCCGCAAACTACTGAACCATGAAAAGTTCTCGCCGTTCCAGTTGTCTCCACGCGAGTCATCGTTTTCTGGGTTGTAATTCCACAGACTGGCATGCAGATTGGCCATAAAAGGAAAAAGAGAAAAAAACAGTCAGAGGTCACACCTAGAGGTGAGTTGGATGCGAACGTTAACCCACGTGAAGCCAACGTTGGCACGCTCGAGAGCAGTGATCATCGCATCCATCATGCGTCGTTGCCATTTCCAATCGTCGGTCCTGAATGCCATGCGGCCATTCATGTCCATTGGCACGCCGCACTCGCCAATTAGCACGGGACGCTCGCCGAGAGAGCGATAACCGGCTTCCACAAGGGTGCGGATCTGTGTGGCAAAATTATCACGCGCTCCCCTATGACCCCAGTGGAAAGTCTTCAGAGGATTCACGCCCTATTAGTGGCACGTCAGAAAAATTACGGCGGGAGCGGGTAGAGAACGCGACGTACGCGGGAGATCGCTTGAACATTGACGGAAAACTCACCGTGTGCTTTCTCGAACAAGACGCGGAGGTCGTACCTAGTTGGGACTGAGAGCGAGTATTGGCGGAAGCAGCAAAGGGCACTAACCAGTGAGGTGCAAATACCATGTTTGTGGGTTGGTGTTGTGGTGTCCATGATGGTGGACAGAACTGGCGCGGTCGTGAGTAAAGTGGCAAGAATCAAAGTGCGAAAGACCGTCGCTACACCTCATTGGGTATTGGCTCTACAAAAAATAATTTTTCATGACCACGTCCATTTGCTATAGCTCCGCGTACACGCTCTGTCCAACGCTTCAAGAATGGGTAATAAAAATCCGTGTACCAATCGACCTGTATATCGTAAGGGCAGTCCTTCCCACACGAGTCAATCAGCGCAGAATAAAATACGGCGTACCCTGCGACCAGTGGCCGGATCGCTCACGAAATATTTCTCGCGGAGCACCGCTCCGGCATTCTTGGCACTGTCCCACTCCCACACCCGTGCATCTCCCACAGGTCCTGACCATGGGTTGGGCCATCTTCGCGCCAGGCCTTTCGACCCTTTGGGTTGAGAAGTTGTTGGCCCGTGCGCTTCGTAGGCATGGGGAAAGACCGTGTCCAGCAGTCTACGGTAGTTGGATGGCCCGCGCCAAGGAGGAAAGACTGGAAGGCGGATGCTAAACGTATGTTACGTCAGTTTTAGCATGGACCGAGGCTCACTGAACAACCAGGTGAAGTGTACGTACGAACATTGCCCAGGTGTAGGTCCGTGTTGTAGTCAAACTTGTGTAATGAAGAGAGATCAATATACCCTCGATGTGGTTCATTCATCATCTAGGACAGTTAACCCACGACGCGTGTGAATAGGATAACACAGATTAACACGAGGTTAGACAACACACCTCAAACCCGAGAACGCTGTCAAGGTCGCCGATAGCACGTGCAACAGTCTCCCACATATCCAAAAAAGCGTCTTGCAAGAAACGTTGTATCGGGACGCCATCACGCACGTGGAGCTTCGGAGCGAATGTGTCACCAGCCCAGAAGCACGTCCTGCACAACACCAACAAAGACCGACATCAGCAACGACCATTGGAGGGCGCCTGTGGCGGTAGCAGCGGGGATGAGTACGATACCCACGCCATTGTCGCGGCTGCAAGTTTTTGATACCCGCATGGCCATAGACCGCGTTCGGCCTCCGAGTGTCCACCACCGCGCACGCCACGCAACCATGCTGCGCCGCTCTCTTCGAGAGCATGTAGGTCGAAGCCTGTGTGCTCAAGCGTCCACGCTGGCGCGCCGGAACCGCCGGCATAGCGCGACCAGACATCTTGGTGCAATGCGACAAAGGCGGTGAGGCCAAACTGGGGGAGCAACGAGAGAATTGAACGGAGGTAAGAGAGGTAGGAGGTATCATAAATTCCCCTTATGTGTTTGCACGCAAGGATCAGTCGGAGCGGATGGCAAGAGAAGGTTGAATACATACGGCCCATCGTGCTCCACCGCCTCCCAGGTGATGAGGAAACGGACTTTCATCGGCAAAAACCGGCAAAGGGGAGAGTGACATGTGAGCGGAGAAGGGCGCTGGGCGAGGTTAGATAACTCACCGAAAGTGAGACCCCAACGTCGGAGTCGCGCAAGATGCTGCGGCGCCTCATCCAGCGGGAATGGACGTCCAACGAACGTGACGGACTCTGCACCAGCAGGAAACGCGGTATTGTCGTCGTTAACTGGGCTGCGGAACACGGCATAACGTAAGAAAAGTAGGGTCGCGAAGGACAAAATTCACAAGGGGACATACGTCTTACAGTTACCAGAGAGGTTCACCCCACGAAGGTTGCAAACGCGGCCATACGCGTCTGTGAAATGCCTGCCGTGTGTGCGTATTCCACCAGTCGTGTCCCGGGACCAGTCGTGGGCATGGGACGGAACAGATCCCACAACATAGGCCGGATCAGCCGAAGGATGGTGTACTGGCTAAAAATGTATGCGTGTTGTCAGGTGGAGAGAGGTGGAAAAGAATGATTGGGAACCTCGAGCGTGCCAACAGAGGACACATTGGAGTCGATGGGCGAAGTCGGGGTTGAGATACTGGACGGAAATGTGGTGTCGGAGGTCACTGTAGGTGGTCGGGAAAGTGGGAGAACTTGAGACTGATCCGTGCCTACGAGAACAAATGAAGAATCGACGGGGGAGGCGAACTCGGCCATTGTGGTGATGTTGAAAGGTGTGCAAGCGCGCACGTCAATGAAAGACGGTGGCTTGTACCGTACCGGCTCAATATGAGATACGCAAGATCGAAATAATCTCTGGGCAGATATCAAACGGATTCTCACTTATTTACAGTACGGCTATCAATTCTTGATATCCTCGTCACACGTGATGATGAGCCCGAACAACATCGGAGGCGGACGATCGCAGTTTCGCTATAACTTCCGGCGCTCGAAAAGGAAAAAAGCCCGGATCGACTTATAATGAGGCGCTCTTCTGTCGTCTTCATGCAGCTTCATGGCTTCAGGAGACCAAAGCCGATATCCTGATCCCTATGGATTCCTGAGGTTCTTTCAGAGGACCTATGGTTCATCAAGAACATTCCAGTTATGCCACTCTTTGACCTTTGGCCATGAAGATGCAAGGGTGGAGAGAACACAAAGACTTCGCGTCGTTCGGACTTCTGTGTAAAGTGGGAGCAGATGTAACTGACGTCCTCACCCTTCTAGTCCGGGCCCTGTTGGCAGAAAATTTCGTATCGTAAGGAATATCGTCATCATACTTGAAATTTCATGGATCCTGCACGCAGACTTGACCTCCGTTTCGTCGAGGCATATGCGATGATGTGCGGGAGGTAGGCGTTTCTGGCTCTCGGTTTTCCCATGTGGGCTAAGCAAGACTAGCGCACGCCAGCCTCCCTCACCTTGACCACCGCCATCATCATCTTCACCTTGAGCCTGACAACCCGCCACTAAGCGCCCTAGAGACCTGTTACAGCCACCATTCATTAATTTTGTTGTGATTATTCTGTCGTATTCCTAATCACCTGTTCGTGTTCACCATTGAATATCTTCGCGGTAGCGTTTCCTATCATGTATACAAACCCTGACTCTAGTCCGTAATAATCATCTATTTATTTTTTTCTTCGTTTTCTCTAGAGCCCTCTGCGTGACATTTGAATGCTTCTAAGGCCTTGCCTACCTGCTGGCGATTCCGACGACGGGGCGGCTGCATTGGCGAGTGTTACCTTGCCCAGGTTTAGTCCTTCCGTTTTCGAATTTCATCGCAGTGGCATCTATTCTCGCCAACTTGCAAAAGGAAGTACGGCCAGCTTTATTGTCGCAATTGAAATGGTATGGCAGAGAACCACTGGTGAAGCTGGTGAAGGCGAGATCCGTCGAGCGTTCAAATCTTAGGTTGTCTCCACGACGACGAACGTTGACTATCCACTTGCAGATGTCATGTTCAAAAGGTTGAGGTACAGTAACGACAAAACTTAAGACGCGACGCCAGTAGTTTCTAATGGTAATGTATACCTGAAACATCTTGGGAAAAGAATGATACGACCGTGACAAGGACTACGTACTGTACGTACAGAGTCTACATACAGACTCACCTAGTCGCCAGGCACGGGACCTTGGGGTGATCGACTTCACCGCGCCACACAGTCAAAAAAACTCTATCTTTATGGCTTCGTTCACACTCTTGTCTCAGCACAACTTTGAAGCGTGTAAGCATCGTGTCTTCAAGATGCTCTGTGTACTGTAGTCCCCTCTAGCCTGGAGTCCTAGATTATTACCTGGAAGGTAGCGGAAACTCCCGAAATGCACGTGAACCTGGACATCTGATCCTATTCGGCCCTGCTGGCGACTTCGATGTTCTCCTCACCTATGGAACCCCCTACTCTCCCCTCCCTCATTAATTTTCCTTTCAAGGTCGCAACACCGCCGTCTCTCGAGTCGAAGAACGAACTCAAGGCATACCAAAAGTTGGCTATGGACCTAATCTTTTTATGCCGACTTTTTGTTCAAGCGCGAGAACAAAGCTTAATTTACACAACCCAGTTGAGAATGTGACGCCCTCTCGCTTTTTCTGTGCTATGCTTTATTCTAATAGCTTACGAAAAGTGTGTTAATTGCTACTGATGATGCATTAAGGTTCGCAGCTGAGGCTGGGAATAGAGCGTCTAACGAATTGGACGAGAAGTTCGTAAAAGTGATTAATATGCTGGATGACTTTGACCACGCATTCTATTCCGAGGATCCGTTGTTGGGTCAAAATGTCGATAGGGCCGTTATCGAGGCAGCGAAGAGGGATGATATGTCCGAGTTCTCATTGGCGACTCTATCGTTGCATGAGGATGCGCATTCAAAAGTGAGTTTCTCGCCTGCATCTTCATTCTTTAAGGCCAACCGATTCTAGACAATGGCCATTGAACGGTCGGAACCAACAAGAGCCGTCGAGTTTCACCTCCTTAGCTCCCTTTCTGATGCCCACCCTATTGTTGTGAAACGTGGGTACCACGCCATCGATGTCGCCCTCAGTATCTCATATTTGTGCCAGAGGTGATCAGTGATAATCCGAGCCTTCAGGAGATCTTGTGGAACTTCAGCCGCTTGAAGAACAAGAAGCAACGTCTGACTCTCAGGGAGAACCCTCATTTCTATGCAGATCTTCCTACCTCGCCAGAGGCATATGGGGACGGAATCGAAATTGACCCTATCGAAAATTTTCAGCACGCGGACACGTTCTATGTTCTTACTGATAGACCGAATCTTGTTTGTATTACGACTGACCAGGACACGAGATATTTTGGCAACTTCTGGTGTCCCCAAAACGCTGTCATTTTCAAAGGTTTGTGCCTCTTTTTTTTTAATTTAGTTCTTGTGTTTGATGTCTTGCCAGACATCTGTGGGAGGCTTGCGGGTGAACTTATCATCAAGACATCTCTCTCTGGCACAATCTGTGGATTGTGCAAGGATCTCCCCGTGTCCACCATTGCAGGAGCCTCCAGACATAATTTGCCGCTGATTACCACACAGGAATGCTCGTGGATGGGTTGGAAATTCTCGACTGGCAGTCTCCCATTGCATAGCTCTGATGATATCAGCTTACGGATCTGTATCGGGCGAATGGCACCTGAGATTCCGGTACGTTGCAACGATACAACGGTATTAACTGCCTCTGCGCTAACGTTGGCACAGCTCCTGGTCCCCTTGCCACCGACGTCTGAGACACCAGAGTACAGCGTGGCATACAGAGCACATATCCATCTCCTCGACAACGACTCGCTTCTTGAAATATTTAGGTACTATCGATTAGAACACGAAGACATCTGGAATCTCCGATTCACGTGGCGAAAGCTCACTCATATTTGTCGACGGTGGCGATACCTCACATATGACTCTTCCCGCCTCCTAGATTTGTGCCTACTTCTCACCGTCAATTCTCTTTCTATAGTCACACTAGCCCATTTACCACCTCTGCCCCTGATTCTCGACTACTGGGATAGAAGTACAGTCATGGCACGGAAAGACGAGGATAATATACATCTTGGACTCCAGCAGCATGGTCACGTACGTCGGGTTGCTGTTCGGGCTCCATCTCCGAACTTGCGTATGTGGCTCGCGCAGATGAACCAACTTTTTCCGAGACTGGGAGACCTCTCTCTCTCGTCCACAACTACAGACGAGATGAGCCTGATACTTCCTGGGACACTCCAGGCGCCAGATCTGCGCCGCCTCTCATTACACGGTATTGGTCTTCCGAAAGGATTACCATTACTCTCCTCCATGATCGCCCTCTCAACACTCTCCCTCACCCACATCCGAGAATCTTCCTATTTTCCTCCTGGCGACTTGGTCACACAGCTGCAAAGTCTCCCCCACCTTGAAGAACTGTCGATCGGCTTCGCCGTCCCACTACCTACCCCTAGCAAAGAGAAAGAGTTGTTATCTGCATCGATCCCAACAGCGACGCTGCCCACCTTGAAGCAACTCATATTTCGGGGTGTGGGCGTTTATCTCGAGAACCTTGTCACTCAGATCCACACCCCGCTCCTTGAACGACTCAGTCTCACACTATTCTTTGAACTCACCTTTGTCTTCGTGAATCTGACACAGTTCATCCAAAGAACCAAAGGACTCGGATGTCGTGTTGCCCGTGTCATTTTCGACAAGGATGGCGCCTTCATAGACATGGATTATCGCGAACAACGGGGTTCCGGGAAAGTCAGCCTTCAGATCAATTGTGAATCCCTCGATTGGCAGTTAGACTCCGCGGCGCAGGTCTGCGGCGCCCTGGGAACGGTCCTGTCTGCTATAGGAGAGCTCACACTTGACCTCGACGTGGATGGGATGCCGTCAGATTGGGAGAATACACTTGAAGGCATGCTGTGGCATGAGCTTCTGCTGCCATTCATTGGCGTGAGGAAGCTGCACATTAGTTCTTCACTAACACTCCAACTTTCTCAAGCCCTGCAATCAGATGCTGGAGAGTTGGTTCTGGAGCTCCTGCCTGAAGTGGAAGAACTTGACGTACAGCTTGAGATTGACCACGCAAACGCTGCGTTTGCCTTGTTCCTCGAAAGTCGGGAATCCGTGGGTCGCGCCGTACAACTGTTGGCTCCGCCAATGCCGCCCGCAGAGCCGACAGTGCATCGCGAAGAATTAGAGATACCCGACAACACGGAGAATGTTGGCAGGCCATACCGGAATCAGGCAATGGAATTAACCTCAATCTGCCAAGCTTTCACGCCAGCGGAAGAACAAACTTTCGATTCATATGACGAGCTTAAAAGGTATTGCTCTTGGATTATATCCACCCTAAGCCTTGTTCATCTGTTATGAAAGTGTCTTTCAGGTTGTTGGCAATGCGCTGGAGTCCGCTACTGAGCCCGAGGCGCAGAAGAAGATATCGAAAGAAGTCGACGAGAAATTCAAAGAAGCGATCAACGCGTTAAGTGATTATGAAAAGAGGTACTATTCCAACGAGACTGTCGTCAAAAGGATGGCGACGGCAGTAGCGAAGGATAAGTCCTCGTTGACGATTTTGAACAAGTTGAAAGGGAAATTGCGTGTAAGGGGGCCTACAAACGACTATTGTTTCGCCACATACTAATAACTCATACCCCAGCCGACGTGGAGAACCCGACAATGAGGGCCGAGATATTTATCTACGAGTCTCTTTGTGACCGGTCTCCAACATTGTGGAATGTGAGGGGCAGTTCTCTGTGCTACCCTCACGCCCAACATCCATGTTATTATGACCCTCCGCGTGGCATTTTTCATTCCGCTTTTTTGGCAACCACCCACAAGAAACATAATCGCTGGCTGGACAGTTATACGGGTTCTAATATACAACATCCAAGGCACGCAACTCTTCAATACTTTGGCCATGAAGACAGAGCTTCGCGTCGTACGGACTTCCGTTTCATTGCGTGGGCAGAGATAGTCGACGCCTGCGCCATTCAAGACCGGGCCCGGGTGGAAAGGGTCTAGTATTGTAAGGTGTATTGTCGTCATACCCGGAGTTTTATGGATCATACCCACAGACACAGAGACATACACTCTCCGTTTCGTAAACGACGGGTAAAGTTTTTTAACGGAAAAAGTTTGCTGCCAGAACTGCTCTTTATATACAGAAATGAGCAACTCCGACGAACTGACGAACCACCCCTACACAGCAACCGCCTTTACTAGTGGAAGAACGCGTGCCTGACGTCTTCACTGCACCCACAGTGAGACGTTCATGAACGAATTTGTTAACAAATGAAACCAACGTGACTATCGCCGTGGCATAAACACACGGCATGCTTATTACTGTAGTTGACGATCAGACTGGGTTCAGATACAAGTGAACTCACCCAAGCGCCTTTATACAGAACTGCGTTGCCCACTTCGAAGCGATCTTGTCAACGCGTCCAGCCGCACCTCTTGGGGTGAATAGGCGTCTTGGAGGCGAGGGTGCAACATGCTTTCATGGAACCTCGAGTCAGAAACGGTCAGCTGCGAGTCCCTGTGGACGGCAGAGTATATAGGCTTTCGGGTATTTCATTTCTTTGCTGAATACTAATTTACAGATTGTAAGAATACGCATGACTCACATAAGTTTCATCAGCTATGCATGGACATTTGAACTTTCTCAAAACCTAGGCCCGATCAGATGTGATGCATGTGATGCCAAACCAGTGTGACGCCGCGCTGACCGAACGGGGACGTCGGTTTCGAAACCAGTCAGTGGGGAAAGTCCGACCTTTGATCAGTTGGAATTTGATCTCCACCGACATACGGCGAGCCAGAGACACAATTTATAATCAGAGGTCATTGTTAATGCCCTGAAGCCTGTTATGATACTTGAACTTTGAAGAAAAAAAGGTCCATCGATGTGCTGCAAAAATAAAGGACCTGAGCGCTAATTGTCGTTAAGGAGCCGCGACTCCCACCCTCGGATGACGGCAGCACGCGTTGATACGTCCTCATTGCCAATTTTAACAGCCAGTGTGAGACAATCGAATGAGAACGGCCTGCACCGTTGCCTTCGTCGCATATTAAACTGTTCCCTGACGCGATTTAGGTAGATGTATGGAATTGACGACAACGGTCAAATCTTCTCTCCATAAGTCCCGTCTCAGTCGCACTGTCGCACAGAGTCAGCTAAACTCGGCCCGGTCAGTCCATGCTGCCCTCGCGAAATAGTACAGAAACTTACTGTAAAGAAGAAATTGATAAAACACATAAATTGCCCGCCTAAGATGACAGTGGATACTCATATGAGTTTGAATTAACGAATAAGAATACATCAAGCACGCGGCTGTCCAAATGAACTTGTACGATCAAACCACCCAGAAAGATGCCTACAAGGATTCCTGTACCAGCTGTTGGCCAACCACGTTGGTTAAAGGGGTATTACAGTAGCGAAGTAGAGCGAAGAATTGCAAAGGAGGTGCACTGCAACAAGAATAGTGGGCAGCTGAGGACGGACGACGAACCATCCGGGGACAACAGAAGTCCAAAAACGAAGGAACCCATCCCCGAATCAAACTATGGTCTGTACCGACCGTCGTACCCGTGCCAAGTCATCCACGCCCAGCACGCCCGAGTCCCTCCGCGCCCGTTCCCGTCGCGAGCCAACACCGCCACTTTCACTTTCTCTGAGCGGCTCTCCCGTTGACTCCTGATGCTCTATTGCGACGCTACTACGCACTGCGGCCGCACTTATCGATGCTTGCATCATTCGGATCGGCGCGGTGCCTATACCTCTGAAGCGCGTCGTAGAATTACTGCTCTCTGGCACGATCCAGTCGATCGACATGTCTCCAACAGTGCTGGTGCTAGCAGCACGGCGGCTTCTTGCACTCCGCTGCCGCACTAACACACCCGAGTCCGGTCGAATTTCGGCCACTGCACTCGTCGTAGGCTCCGGCTCTGGCTGTGTCAAGGGCCATATGAAGGGTTCTCGAGGTGGAGACGGAGGAGTGGGCAGAGGCTTGGGCGTGGGCGTGTGCACTGACGTACGGGAAACGGAGGGGGGAGGAGGGGGCACCGCGGGGGGGAACTTGAAAGAATTACGCAGTGAAGGGGCCACACGGGAGCCTTCTTGACTCCAGCGTGATCGCGAACCCTCGCTCTCAGGAGAACCAGAGCGAGGCCCCGACGGCTCACCGGTGAACCGTGGAAGGGGAGCACTTTGCGGCTCCGGGACAGAGAAAGGCATAGGGTCCGGTACTACATAGTTGATCGTTGCCGTGTCGGTCATATTTGCGCTCATTGCCGCAAGCATATCGCTGCTGGGCAGGGTCGTCGGAGAGAGGCGTAGAACGAGGGTTGGTGCACGACCGTGGCCATGAACGACTGAGACATGGCTTTCGAAGGACGTGGACGAGACACGTCCAAGTTCGAGAGGGGTGGGACGAGATTTTGTTGCGGAGGACGTGTAAGTTGGCCGGTCAAGCAGGACGGTGCTTGACCTCCTGGAGGAATCGGGTGTCGGCTCGAGTGCAAGTGCATTTGTCGAGTTGGGATGGGGCAATGGGAAGGTTGAACGACGAGACTGGCGCAGTTCGACCATCCTTGAGAGGCGCCTTGTCACTGAACTTTGTATAAGTTGTGGACTCGAAATATTGGCCCGTATACCGGAAAGTTTGAGTTTGCGTGTCCCCGACAAGAACTCGTTGGCCTTATCGGTGTCGAGAATGAGAAATTCCTCTTTGCTGTCAGGCCTGAAAAATATATTATCATACCGAAAAAAAAATTGGAGAGGAGACGCGAACCCTTTTATTACACCAATAATGAGGCAAGCGCGCCCAATCATCCGCAATACTCGTCGCGTGAGTATAACACCGAAGCTCGTTGTGGCGAATCCGACGGCGCTTTCGATAGCTGAAAGCTTAGTGCCAACTACCAGCCAACCAAGGCCACGAAATAGAATGCCCTCCCACTCGGATGCAGCACGATCCTCAATATTATACTGCGCCAGGAGGCAGGAAGCAAGTCGTACGAAGAACACCAAGAAGGTTATACCCTGATAAATGACGAGGAGTGCCAGAGATATACTCCTCAAGAATTCGCGCCCAAATTGGAAAGAGGACAAATCGGGTCCAACTGCAGCTTGGTCCCCAAAAACCTGATTTTCGGGAGCGGGAACCTGGCCTTTCAAAGGAAATCAGCTTGTGCCGAGACATGAGACAACTCGAGGAGTAAGTGCCCACGATAACTGATTCCCAAGAATGACACAATCTCGTTGGAGATAACGATGACTGGTATCACTAACAGGGCGGAGGAGTTTGCGACAAGGGCGAAGCGCTTGGGAATCCGAGGAAAGAATTTAGTCCGCTTGAAGAGGTAGAGGTAAAGCATGAAGAGGGTCATGGGTATAAAGGATGCAGTGCCTGTTCGTAACACCAGCAGGTTGAATGAGACGCAAGGTAGAGACGAATAGCGTGCACACCGATTAAGATGTCCAATAACTTATGAGCTAAAACGGAGGTTTGAAATAAGGGGGCGACACGATTGAGTAAGCTGAGAAGGATCAGCAGAAGATAGATTGGGCTCTCTGCGACGAGGATGAAACGCATGCTGGGTAAAGAAATGAATTAGATATCAGACAAATTCCCAAAGACCCACACACGCACCGACCTGCATCACGCCCCGTGACAGCGAGTCCCAAGGAAAATATCACCTCAAGAGCCGCAGGAACGAGAGTGACCAGTTCTTGAGTAAGCGATAGCCCCACACAACGAAGGTTTGGGGCCGGTGAGAGGCAAATGGTGCCCATAAACCGGCAGGAAAACGAGGTCAGTACTGTTAATGGCACAAAGAATCAAAGCACATGTCCTGGCTGGGGCCGGCCAGCAAAAAGAAAGGAAACAAAAAGGGTAGGATTATACAAATGAATGGATCGCAGACTCGCTGCAAGATAGAGCCCGAGGACAGGCCGGGGTGGGGGAAGGAGAGGAGCAGAGGTTGAAGCCCTGGCCGAAAGGAAGATACAAGAGCGTGATCGGGAATTCCGTAATGTGCCCAATATACACGACCAGGGTGACCCCGTTTCCATCCCATCGGCTCCAGCTGAGGACAATCCGCGGATCGGGTCCTGCATTTGGACCATCATCAGCATGATATTAAGCAAGCCACCGTTCATACGGCAGCTTCTGAAGCATCGCACAAACTTAGCTCACCCGCAGCTCCCTCTTCCATCAGCTTTAGCTGGTGCATAATTTACCGTTACGGAGAGTATCCGTGGTCTGCGGCGGTGCGGTGGTTGCGGCGGCGAGCATGATTGAATCAGGGCTGATTATGTAAGAATCGCAACTGTCACCAAGGTGGGCGGATGCAGTCGATTGAAAATGAAAATCTACTTAGCCACACACACCCAGTGACCATGTCGACGTTTTCGTGATAATTTCCCTGAACTGCTCTGATATCTCGTCTCAGGAAAGGCGCAAAACCAAGAATTGTGCGAGTGTATAATGATCCCGTCGCTGACTCCTGGAGAAGATATCAAATTCATCAAATTCAGTTTCTCGACTTTACTGAATCCGGTACGATGTATGAACTCCGATGACAATCACTATGTATGCAAGGTGCCTATATCATTGTCTACGTTTGGACGGAAGCCCCCCGTTTCGTCTCGGGTTGCAGACCCTGATGGCCTGATGTGATGGGGTTTCCTCATTCGGTTCGGTTGACTTTCGTTCCTTCAAGAAGCTACATGGTCTCATAGGGTCGCTCTCAGACGTCACTCACTTGGCACTGTAAGTTGAGTTGCTGGGTAATTATCCCGTAACTGCTCTCTGCCGGTGCATTATAGGGCTTTAGGTGGTATCTGTGTTACATAAGCTTGCAATGTGGCCGCCGCCGCACGTCTTCTTCTGGTCGATGACCCTTACTCCAAGGATTTACCCCTTATGCCAACCGGTCCTCGAGACAGCTCCGAATAGCGGTCTCGTTTCTCCGCATTTGCAGAATCCTGAGCCAGGGATGTCTTGGCGTCGATCGGTTGCGCGGCTGGATGGTGCAAAAATGATATTTGAGGCCACACGCCCGAGCGCATGTTTTCTGCTAGCCAGCTGGCTACTCAGTCAAGCCTAACGATGCTACCCCCATCAACGTGGCCATATATCTATGGTGGATCAAACCGTACTTTTTTGAGAGGCACCACTGCCCCCCATGTATACTTAGCCTTTCTCTTTTAGTTGCTCGAGGTCGTTCACTGACACATACGTTGCTACTATGCTACTGTGTGTCACCACGATCGCGGCTGTGTCCATGCAAGCTGTTTCCAAGGTAAACAAAAATCTTCTTGCGAATTCTGGTGAGATAGACATACGACACTGGCGATGAGAGTGATTTGTGAAGAATGACGGGGTTTTATTGAGGATCTAGCATTAACCACTCGAGACAGGTCAGTGTATTTGCTACATCCACATGGCGCGGTCGTTACTTGACTCACCTCAAGTCGCAGTGTGCGCAAGCGATTGACATGAAGGATGCCACACCGCGCGACGGGCATGCGGTGAAGGTGAAGCCAACGAAGAGCCCAGTCACGTTATAAGAAATTTTATTGCTGCCATACACGTAACCTTTTTAGGCCAATCAGAGGTTCATATTGTCCCCAAGACCCGTTGGCTTTCATATAGATGCTAATTGCTATTGCCCGTTGATCTTAGGCGTCCTAGCTACCAACTGAAAGGGAACGTCTTACGCTAGTGTCTCGGAGAAGGCCGACTCGGAGTGCTTCGAATAAAAAACTTGTTTTGAGGGCATGCCTGCCGCGACTACTTGTTAAGCGGAAGACTACGCATTTATTCCTAAGCGTGGTTTACAAATTTGTTGGTCCAAGAAAAAAAAAAGGGTGCGGAGAAGTATAACTCCAAATACACAAATAGCAACTCGAAAACCGAGCGGCCGAGATCTACGTTGTCTTTTAGTTTTCTTTGATCGTGACATTCAAATCCTTCAAAGTGCCAGTCTCGAGGTCATAAACGAGACCGTGCACCCACAACTTCTTCTTGTTAGCCCACGCTTTCTTCACGGGCGCCGTACCGGCAACGTTCTTGACTTGGGCGCGGACGCTCGCATCCAGAATCTTCGACAGCGCCTCGGATTCGGGAACACCATGGAGCTTGAGCGTCCCGGTGAGTGCGATGAGAGGCTCGAGCCAGCGCCCGAGAGGCGTCAACAGATTGGGTGGAGGGGCCTTTCCGATCACGGATTTGTAGCATGCCTTAACACCGCCACAATGGGTGTGGCCGACGACAAGAACTAGACAATTGAGAATGTACGAGCGAGCATGAGTCCAGCCAACCATATGTGTGTGTGTGGAAAGGAGTCGTACTGTGTTCGACGCCGACTTCCGCGACGGCATATGTGATCACAGAAAGTACGTTATCGTCGTATGGATGGACTTGGTTTGCAATGTTACGGTGAGTGAAGATATCGCCTGGACGTGAGGCAGTTATGACACTTTCTGGGACGCGAGAGTCCGAGCATCCGAGCCAGAGGAACTGTCAGTATGTACACGAAGGGAACGATGAGCATAAAGTACAACGCAAAAGACAAGAGCAGTCATGATTGCTCGCACCTTCGGAGACTGACCCTTGGCCGATCGCTTAAAGAAGTCGGCATCGGCAGATATTACTGTTTTGGCCCACTGAGCATTGGACTCCAAGAGTTTCTTGAGCGCGTTCGAGTCGCTCATCTTAGTCAAGTGGTCCTGATGATGTCGTTGAGGACAATGGGAGAGGTGGAATGATTGGTAGGAGTGAAGAAAGGGAAACTGAGACAGTTCTGCTTGCAGCTGAAAGCTTTGGGATGCTTAATATAGTAGTTTGTGTGGGAACGTGAAGATGATGACGGGTCTGTTGACGGTTCTGGGGATGTGTCACAACGGGGCATGGTGACACACGCGGGGATTTTGGCCACGGCCGCGACTCTCGAGGGCATGCATCCCACCGGTCATGTTGATCCGCAGCTGCCCTCTTTCCTCATCCAATGTCATAATCACGACCCTAATCACATCCTGCTCAGCGAGACTACTTCAACGGCACGACGGCGTTCGAGTACATATACCCATACTGGGCCCCTATATAATTGAACGCGGTCAAACGTGTCCGTGTCCTGGATTGAACACGGGCTTGGACTTACTCGGCAAAGGGGGCTCCCCAAAGAGTTCAAAAAGAGCGTCGGGATCAGTGTTCATGTCAGATTCCATCTATCTCTCTTTCTTAATCTGCAGCTGGGGAAGAAATCATAGTATAATCGACTTGCGCGCGAACGGAGTGGTTGATGACGAGAGTCGTACCTCAAACTTGGCTTCAGTGATTCGATGCTCAATGCGCTCAATCTCGAAGCGGTGGTCTACGACGTGTGGCTTGGTGATCACCGCTGTCCGGGTGGCCGTGAGCTCAGCCTTGATGACCTCAACTTCCATGAGCTTGACGAGCTGCTTGTCATGGAGTCCGCTGCATTTTTAAAGACATGGTTCAGTCAGAGAGAGAGCACTAGCGAGTTGTAGTGAGAGAGAAATAAGTCGACGCGTCACCGCGTCACGAGCGAGCCACATGACATGCATGACACGTGACGCCTGACGGCACTTCACTCACGAGTACAGTACAAAGTACAGTACAAGTCCCCCTTAGTACAGTAGGTCTCAGAATTCGGAGTTAGGGATATTTGAGGCCACACGCCCGAACCACATTTTTTCTTCTGGATAGTGAGTGGCTACTTTGTCACGGTCAAGCCTAACGACGCTAGTACAAGTCATACAACACCCGTGATGGGGCTTTGTGAAGAATATCAGGAGTTGTATTGAGGATCTGGCATGCACCACTCGAGACAAGTCAGTGTATTTTGCTACATCCACATGACGCGGCGGTCGTTACTTGACACTGTTTCAAATCGCAGTGTGCGCAAGCGACTGACATGAAGGATGCCACACCACGCGACGGGCATGCGGTGAAGGTGAAGCCAACGAGTCCAACCATAAGATAACAGCACATGAAGAAATTTATTGCTCCCATACACGTAACCTTTTTAGGCCAACCAGAGGTTCATATTGTCCCCAAAATCCGTTGTGGCTGTCATGTAGATGCTGACTGCTGAGGGTTGATTGCCCATTGACAGGAGTACTATATTAGACGTCCCAACTACCAAAGGGAACATCTTACGCTGGTGTCTCGGACTCGGAGTGCTTCGAATGAAAGCTTGTTTTGAAGGCATGCCTGCTGTGACGAGTTGTTAAACCGAAGACAATACGCATTTATTCCTAAGCGTGGTTTACAAATTTGTTGGTCCAAGAAATCAAAGGGAAGGGAGAAGCATAGCTCCAAATACACAAATAGCAACTCAAAAATCGAGCGGCCGAGATCTACGTTTTCTTTAGAGGTGGACTTTCTTCGCAAAAACTGACAATGGCAATAGGCGCATCTGGTCTCGTCAGGCAGGGG
Source organism: Russula griseocarnosa (assembly GCA_022884055.1). NCBI lineage: Eukaryota > Fungi > Basidiomycota > Agaricomycetes > Russulales > Russulaceae > Russula > Russula griseocarnosa. The sequence goes on along the minus strand of JAGKRU010000066.1, from coordinate 5,600 downwards.
CGGGCCTTGTGACTTTCAAATCCCTCAAAAGGCCAGTCTCGAGGTCATAAACGAGACCGTGCACCCACAACTTCTTCTTGTCAGCCCACGCTTTCTGCACGGGCGCCGTATCGGCAACGTTCTTGACTTGGGCGCGGACGCTCGCATCGAGAATCCTCGACAGCGCCTCGGATTCGGGAACACCCTTGAGGTTGAGCGTCACGGCGAGTGCGGTGAGAGGCGTGAGCCAGCGCCCAAGAGGCGTATTCACATCGGGTGGAGGGCTCTTTCCAATCGCGGCTTCGTAGCATGCCTTAACACCACCGCAATGGGTGTGGCCGACGACAAGAACTAGACAATTGAGAATGTGCGAGCGAGAGTGAGTCCAGCCAATTATGTGTGTGTGTACGTGCATGGAAAGGAGGCGTACTGTGTTCGATGCCGACTGGCGCGACGGCATATGTGATCACAGAGAGTACGTTATCGTCGTGTGGGTGAACTTGGTTTGCAATGTTGCGGTGACTGAAGATATCGCCTGGACGTGAGGCAGTTATAACACTTTCTGGGACGCGAGAGTCCGAGCATCCGAGCCAGAGGAACTGTCAGTATGTACACGAAGGGAACGATGAGCATAAAGTACAAGGCAAAAAAGAAGAGAAAGTCATGATTGCACCTTCGGAAACTGACCCTTGGCTGATCGCTTAAAGAAGTCGGGATCGCCAGATATCACTGTTTTGGCCCACTGAGCGTTGGACTCTAAAAGTTTCTTGAGCGCGTCCGAGTCGCTCATCTTAGTCAAGTGGTGCTGATGATGTCGTTGATGACGATGGGAGATGTGGAATGATTGGCAGAGGAGTAAAGAAAGGGAAACTGAGACGGTTCTGCTTGCAGCTGCAAGCTTCGGGGTGCTTAATAAAGCGGTTTGTGTGGGAACGAGGAAGTTGATGACAGGTCTGCTGACGGTCTGGGGCCGTCTCACAACGGGGCGTTATGACGCAGGCGACGATTTTGGCCACGGCCGCGACTCTCGAGAGCATCCATCCCACTGGTCATGTTGATTCGCAGCTGACCTCTTTCCTCATTAAATGTCTATAATCACCACCCTAGCCACATCCTGCTCAGTCAAGACGGGGCGCAACCCCATGGTGATGTCAGTCTGATCTGGACCCTCGTCACGAATATCACCCAGTATGACATCACTCCTTATCTTCAGATGGTGAGGTTGGTGCACTCGGTGATGCCATTTTGGGAATTGGGGTGGAGAGTCAGGCCTTGTCAGGGACGGTTTTTCGTATGTAAGGCCGTGCATCTTGCAATACACCTGCATTTGGCCCAAGACGAGCTCAGAGGCGTTGTCTATACAGAGGAGTGTGATTTTCTCGTTGCGGAATTTCTCTGCAGCTGTTTGGAATTGGACGAAAAGTGAGAGCGCTTCGTTGCGGGATGTCATGAGGAACAGGGTGATAGATCAGGAGTAGCAATCAATGAAAGGAATGTAGTAGGAGAAATTGCCATAGCAAGGGGGAAGAGAACCACAGATGTCACAGTGGATGCGCTCGAGTAGTGTAGCACAATTTGATGATTAGGGACAGGTGAACGTCGAATGTTGGCGCGAGCACACACCTCACAGGAGAGATGGGGGGAGTCATGTCTGGAAGACCACTAAGAGCAGAGTGGAGCCCTTATACGCCTATATGCCCCATTAGGTGGTGCAAAAATCCAAGAAGACGTGTTTGGGGCCAATTCACGATGCAAGACTGGCAGGTGTTAGGTGGGAGACAAAGGAGACAAAGTTGGCTGGGACGATAGTTAAGCCCAGACGGTACATGTCGTTTGCGATGGTGCCACTGACGATGACTTTGTTGTTTGCAGAAAGAAAGATTCGAGTTATTGCATAGAGCGGAGACGACGCCGGCTTTGTCTAGTTGCACACCGCATATGAGATTTGTGCAGGAGCCGGGATGTGCAGAACATTGTTGAGGAGGACGGAGCATTTTTGGTTGTTGTAACGAGCCTCGCTCGATGGCTACAGAAGACATATTTGTCCGAAGCCTTTACAGCGAGGGGGAATTGGTTCGTACTGCTCAAAAGCAGATCGGTCGTGGAAGATGTGGGGTTGCCGCGGTTAGTGCCGGAGTCGTGATGACAGGAGTTGCCGCAGAGGAGGGCTGGGTTTGGTACGGGAAGGTTTTATGGGCGACATTGTCGTTGAGTTGGACGCTCCAGGCGTAAATATCTGTTAACGGCGTCTGTGTCGGAGGTTAACCGGTTAAGACTGAATTGACCTGTGCAGGGTTATCATCGATATGGGTGGCAGTAGAGCGGTCCAAGGAGTTGTTGACAAAGTTGGGCTGGTTTATAGTCGGTGCGTACCAGCGTGCAAATGCGGGGTGACATTTGGGTAGCAGTTGTTCTTTGAACTTTGAACGGTGATTATTTCGTACAGTAAGCTACGTTGGGCAAAGTGAGTCTATCGATATGAAACCAGCTGTAACTGCTCTTTGCTACAGTAGTGCATTTACCGTTTACCCTAACCCAAGCGGTCTCGTTTCTCCGCATTGGCATACACTCAAGGGGTGTCGGGCCGGCAACCCGTGACCGGGGGTTAGGTAGTAGTTCGTCGTGTATCCCGGGTTCGAAAAAAGTTGACATGCCTGCCAAATTGAGAATTTGGGTTAGAAACACTTCAGAAAGGTCTTAAGACTGCCATTTTCGCTCGGACAGAACACTATGAAAGCTTAGAAACCATCATAGAATGCAATTCACTAGCAGGTGTCTAAGTACATGATCGTCGTCTCTCAAATTTACGCTCGCTCGACGTGTATACCCTTACCCACTTACACCAAACTTCTACCCGTGTTCCCAATACCACCCTACAGGATTATGGCACACTCAACAGATTCGGAGGATGCTAATACCGTTGTAATCACCAATAATCTCTAAAGATGTACTGTGAACGCTTACCTGGCTGTCAGAGAATCCCGGACACCATCGCCAATGATTTGGTCATCAGCAATGGTCAAGTACGATGTCCTGTTGTGAGAAGGATATTAAAGTGGGATGGGTGGGCTGCCAAATTCTGGAAGCAGCATAACCCTGGCAAGAGCAAAGCAGTTCAGCTCACTCTCGAAAAGAAGAACAAATTAGAGGCGACGCAAAGATCGCAACCTCGCCTCCAGTCTTTCTTCACAAAACACCCAGCGGATCTTGTCCCACCCACAGTTCCTACCCGCGCCGTGTGATTGCACATGTCGTCGAACCGAGTTCTTCCATCGATGTCTCTGCGTCATCTCCTAGTATACCAATACACTCGTCAACGATCTACTCACTGATTTGGAAAAGGCGATCAGGAACTTACCCGGCACTGATCCTGATCCAACTGAGATAGAGGAATTAGACATCTCCTCCCACGGTACTACCAACTACTGTAAACCGCGATGACGACATGGGAATTCATCTTGGATCCCCATTTTGATCGCTTCTTGGGCTTCGGGAAATCTGTCGAGAGCATCGCTACATCATTAAAAGGACAAAAGAAGGCGTTAGTCTCAATGTGAAATCACTGCGAGACTATACGGGCGGTTCAAACCGATGGGCACTGATTGAGGAAGAGCACGACGACTAATAAAGCGATTGAAATGTCACAGTGTGCGTAGTCTTCAATGCATCAGAGTGCTGTACTCACTGCGTTTGGATCTCCTCATAGGCAATCGCAGAGCCCAGGACCGAGCCGCATCCCAACCTCTCGACATCATGACAAATCTCAGATGACGAGGACATCCCGTCCACACCACGTACTATCATGTCAGCACAAAAAGCGTCAGTCTCGAGATGTGCATCTCGAATCATGTCCAGGATAACCAACTTACCTTTCCCCCGGCCAATGGGCTGATACTTCCTACCCATTTGCTATCCACACGCTCCTTTCCTTGCCCTGGTATTACAGCACACGCAAGGAAGGGTTTTTCCTTGTGTCCGATTCTTGCTTGGCCGCTGGCTGTAGCTGGTCAACGTTGTGGGCCTTGTAACGACTTGGGCACCAACGAGTACCTGAAGAAAATCATCGCCAGATATACCAATGGCGTTCATGACAACGCACCTCTGGTGTTCCATGGTATTGGTGGCTTGGTCGAGGTGGTGCGTCGTAAGACACTATTGATTGATGCCCTTCGTCTTCGTCGTCTCAACAAGGTCAGAAAACTCGTCGGGCAAGAGGGCGTTATTGACGTACACAAACAAATGCTTCTCGCTGTCATCACAACGCATCCCTCGCATCGATTATGTCTTGCGCATCGGGTTTAAACGTGGTGCTGGCATTCACTCAGATGCTTGAGATGGTTAAGAAAGCCGCAACAGGGACATACCACCCAAAAGGCTATGACGAAGAGGATGATTTGCAGGCCCTATTGTTCCTACGTCTGGTGGTGCACGTGTAGCAGACATTGCTCACCTTATTTTCGGGACTCCTTCTGCCCGAACAATCCGCACACGTACCACTGTTCCTCAGATCATCCCCTCGCCATCATTCCTACTTGCGACGAGATCCAGCGCAACATTGTTGCAAGTTTTGAGGGACTTCTGGACGGCCTCGGCATAACCAGACATAATATGCTACACCGCAGTCGCCATGTTTGATGAAATAGCAATAGAAAACGACCACGGTGGGATGACAAGTCGAATAAAGTCCTTGCATCTGTCGTGAGCACGGAAGTGGAACAGCCTCGAGTTTACAACTGAAGAAGATCTAGAAACATTGTGGGATGAATTGGGCGGTGGAAGATACACTTGGCTCACGAGGTGTGTTTTGTGTTGTTGTGCTTCCCTTTATCGCATCCAGCCGTCTAAAGTCTATCAAAATTGTGATAGGCAACGTGGGCGCGCTCGCAATCCCCTAAGCCCTCACGTGAAATTTACAGCGCACGTCCATACTCATATCCGGAAGCTGCAAGAAAGAGGCGGCTAGCAAGCATGCAGTACTACTACAAACTGTCGTGGATGCCACAAATGCGAAACGGAATACTACAAAACTTGGCTTGTGTCTTTGGCATCTGATGGGAGTCTCGTCGAGGAAAGGCGTTGGCCAAACTGACCTACATTGCACCACTTTCCCCCGCTTCTCCGATCACTCGCGCATCTCATTCATCTTGACCTGCTTGATCTCTTGTTGCATGGACGACATCACTGCTGATAAAGACTACAAGCAACGTGTTCAAACGTCTCCGTAATACCCTCCTTCGGGAGAAGGGCAGCGTTGTTTATGGCGTGAGACTCCACATGTGGGCTCATTCGCAAGCACCTACGGGATAACTGGACACTCTAATGCACACATTGAACATGTTCTTAATCCCACCGACAAGCAAGACGTTGTGTTAGCGTACACACTTCTCAAGGATCTCGGTCCCTTCCTCCGGCCAATCCAGTCTCAAGCAATCCATCATACATTGAAGTACGCGACGCACTCCGCCTCTATGGCCGGTTCTCCTATCATCTTCATATTTCCATACATCTGTGTGGAGCTTTCTCTCTCCGAACAGCTTGAACACCTTAGCACGGCGATACACCTAGCGCTGGCCCTGTATGTTCATGACGATGCAAAATCGCTCTTCATTCCCAATGCAACT